>JAVDPK010001863.1:497212-521668 GCA_034780415.1 Cichlasoma orientale
TGTGTGTGTGTGTGTGTGTGTGTGTGTGTGTGTGTGTGTGTGTGTGTGTGTGTGTGTGTGTGTGTGTGTGCATGTGCAAAGGAAAAGCACACGCTCACATGATCATGGTAACGTATCTGTTATACATGTTTAATTACTGCGCAGGGTCTAATCTAGGGGGCTCGTCTGTCTTGATATACATGATGTTGCTTTAGTTAAATATGTGCTGTAAGTGATGATGATGCTTCGCGTCTGCGCGCCTGTGATTTCTCTCTGTTAACACTCGTTTAGCGGACATTATGCACAGTGACACGAATGTAATTAAACCGCCACCACTGACCTGCAGCGAGACTCATTTCTACTGTAGCAGAATGTGCTCGGGTCAAGTAATAGGTGCTTATAGCTCTCCGGGCGTTTCTGTACGACCCGGAGTCCTTGGTTTACATCGAGAGCGCTGTTGCGCTTCATTATTATTACATTTGAAGCTTACATACAATCTGTCACCGCATAATACATTATGGATCTTTGATGACTCTGTTATGAGGGTGTTACCCACTCAGCTCCTTCAGAAGGTACTCACAGCCTCGAGCTTTCTGACACTGCGGATTGAATAGAAGATTATTATATCATGATAATTTTGCTTGTAATGAACTCGTAAGCTGCTTTTAATGCCTAATGACCAGTCCTTGGAAGAGAAGGGCACAGGCATTTACTAGAATACAGGACATGAGGCATCGTGCTCCTGTTAGAGATCCACAGAAATGAGAAGAGGAATCTTTGCCTCAGGGAAATTAGGTGTATTTTTAAAGTGAGCTTAAGCTGAAAAAGGGAGCGAGTGCAGGTATTATATGGAAGTGTTTTATTTCTGGGCATACAAGATAAATGGTTCACCAAACTGTGCCCCTGATGTCTCCTTATTTTGGATGTTGCCACCTTCGTAAGATGCCTTCATTACCTGCACCTGCTTTTTTCAGCCTTTGCTCTTCAGCTTCGACCACTAGTCCCACAAAATAAGTAGTCCTTTGAGTACTGCACCGGGATGCTGGGTCAGATGTTAAATGGGCACTGACTGCCTCTGCTGGGCAAACACTGTACTGGCTTACCTGTTCTCCCAGTACCTAACTTGGAGCATGTGCCTTCTTTTCTCTTCATTTAATATTCAAAGCTGATGCTTTGGATTTTCTTTTCTTTAAGGCAAACACATGCCGGCTAACATTGCCTAAACAAAGTGAATTATTAAACGAGGCCTAATTTATATATTTTTTATACCTTTAGAAAAACTGCATATTGATATACCCGCTGTTACTCTGTAGAGAGAAGTGTAAGTGATCACACTGCATGCTTTAATGTCTTACACTTCAGCCATTCCATATAAAATCAGACAAATCTGACCATAGCCGATATATCCCCTGATACTGATGCTCAGAGTTGTTAATAGGAAGAAATCCTCCAGGAGAAAAAAATTAAAAGATTTTGGCTGTCGATTGTGACACTTGGAGTGGGTGTAAAATTGATTGGTTGCAGTTTTTTTTAACAGAGCCTCGAGGTGTTTCTCAGCCCTGAAAATCTTGTGTGGATATCTCCTGTACTGTGGAAGGTTTGAGTGATCAAAAAGATGCAAAAAAAAAAATCAGCTGATTCTCGAGGCATCGGGCGGGACGGACTCACGGATGCTCGAAGGATTCACCATTTTTTCTCAGTGTTTGTTTCCTGTGTTCCGGTTACTCGAAGCAATAATTCTTCTCATATTAAAGGAAATCTTGAGATAATTTCAAATCTGTCCACACTACTTAAGCCAGTTAAAAATATGGATGGCCCTGAGATTACAGTTAATTCATGCCACAAATCATCCAGTGCACTGAATAAAAAACTGGAGACTCCAGCGTGTACCGGAGCTCACCACGCTTTCATGTCTTGCTCATTTTGCAGTCACAATGTTTCTGGTTATAATGTTACAGCTATTTAATCAATACATTTGTTCATTCCTTTGACTGCTGTGCTTTCATCTAAGTGCCTTTAACAAAGCTCCAGCAGATTACAACAAAATATTTCTATTGGCTATTTAGTTCCAGCATATTTTCAATAAACAAATCTGAGATTAGGGTGAGGAGTGCAGCCATTCGGGAGGGGCTCAAAGTAGAGCCGCTGCTCCTCCACATCGAAAGGAGCCAGTTAAGGTGTTCCGGGCATGTCCTACGGGGAGGAGGCCCCGGGGCAGACCCAGGACACGCTGGAACGTCTTGGGGTCCCCCCGGATGAGCTGGTGGAGGTGGCTGGGGAGAGGGAGGTCTGGGCTTCTCTGCTTATGCTGCTGCCTCCGCGACCCGGCCCCGGATAAGCAGAAGAAAACGGATGGATGGAAATCTGAGATTAAAGTGTATCATTGTTTGAGAGCAACATCTTTCTATGTGTGATATTAGACTGGATTTAATTCAGTGAATTGTTTCAACAGAATGAGAAAAATAAAACTTTTTGGTCTTTATTTGGTTCTTCCGGTCGTATGTGAGAAAATCTTGTGGTTAGTGATATTTACAGCTTGGTTTGGAGGTTTTTTTTAGACTGTATGTGTGTTTACTGATTGTCCTGCGTTAAATGGTGAAGTCTGTTGACTGTGCTGGAGTAATAGTGAATCACATTCAGTTTTACCTGCATATGAAGAGCTGCATTTTAAAGCAGTGGCGGAGTAAATGTCCCTAAATAGATGTGGTCCTCTTCCACATCTGAGCGTGCGGTTCCTGAAGCCTGTCTGCTCTCTTTATCTCCCTCCGCCCGTGGATCCCTCTGTGCCTGCTTCTCTACACCTGTCTTCTAAGCTGGATGCTAATAAATTAACACCTCCCCACACTGGACTACCTAAGGAGTTCTTAAGTACTTCATCGCCAGAGTTCTTTCTTTTTTACTTTTACTAAACTAAAAAGTTTATCAGGCTTTAAGGTTAACTGGAATGTGTTTCTTTTACCTAAGGAACCCTGAGATATCACATTCTGCAGGTCTCCTTGACTCGCCAATGCCAGCATAAAATTTCCACCCACCGTTTACCAGTCAGCTCTTCCAGCAGTTCTTGCTTTCTTTCTCTTTCACTTACCTCTTTGTGGAGGCCAAGTTGTCATTTTCCATTTAGTGTCTGACAATTTAAGAAGAAAAAAACTAAAGATATGTGTCAGTGTGTTTGTAGTGACGTCTGTGGGTGACATATTAAAGAAAATAGCAGAATGCCTTAGAGGGGGAGGAACAGTTGCTGAAACGTCCATAGAACAATCCTATTTCCCAAGAATTTGTTACTCATTTTGTGAGTTCCTCCACTCTCGTCTTCTTCAGTGCCATGTGCCTCATCTCATCAGCAGTTTTACATCTTCATTGCGTACGACTCTGGATACTGTGGTTCTTTCTGCTAAAGGCAGTTTTGCCTTCCCACTGTCACCAAGTGGTTTTCTGATTGTTGGGTTTTCTCTCTATTATTTGGTTCCATATAAATAAAATTGAACTGAACTGAACAGTCAGCAACAATACTCAGTTAGGCTGTACATTACACCACCAGCAGAAACCTGAACCGTTGATACAAGGCAGGATGGATGGATGGATTTCATGTTGTTTATGCCAAATTCTGACCCTACCATCTGAACTTCACAGCGGACATCGAGACTCATCAGACCAGGCAACGTTCCAATTTTCTACTGTCCAATTTAGGTGATCCAATGAGAGCTGCAGCCTCGGTTTCCTGTTCTGACAGGAATGGGACCCGGTGTGGTCTTCTGCTGCAACCATCTGCTTCAAGATTTTATACGCTGTGCATGCAGCGATGCTCTTCTGCACACCTCGGTTATAACGAGCGGTTATTTGAGTTTATTGTTGCCTTCCTGTCACCTCAAAGCAGTCTGCTCATTCTCCTTTCTTCCTCAAGTCATCTTCACCATGTCTATATGCCTAAATGCACTGAGTTGCTGCCGTGTGACTGGCTGATTTGATATTCGTCTTAACGAGCAGCTGAACAGGTGGCCTGTAAGTGCACATCCCTGTGTGCCAATGCTGCTAACTGCTAGCCTAGCATTTATATCTACAAGTAAAATCAAAGTTATGGACACAATGCTGAGTTTTCAAAAAGAAACAGATTGCAGGAAGTCAAAAAGGCACCTGACAGATTTTAACTATCAGAGAGATAGAGGGGGGGGGGCAATACATGCAGATTAAACACCAATAGATAGCGAGGAGAGAAGTGCAATAAGGCAGACAAACTTGATTTATATAGCTGACTGCTTCTAAACATGGCTGTTTCAAACTAGTCGTTCCTGTGAGCTTAGAACAGTTTTATATTCCAACTTTATTGATAGCTGTTTCTGTCTGGTCTCCTTGTTGTGTTTATGTATTTCTCCACTCAGCGTACTTACTTCTCTTCCCGCTATGAGCACCTTCGACTTTCAGGGACACCTGGGACCTTGAATCTCTTATACGGTGATGAGATATTTCCCCAGCGATTTGCAAAATTCCCATAAAAAGACAATAAAAAGTAGACACAGAAGCACTTACCGGCCATCAGCTGGACTGTAAAAGTGAGCACCAGGTGTTCCAGACGTGCACTATTCAACAGGGGCCAAATAAAAACCCCACAGTGTCTGTGACACCCACCATGTAGATACACCACCCTCTGACAAGAATAAAATCCCAGTAATGTTTCTCGTGATACTCCCCTGGAAACTAATAGCTTGCCTGTGGTGGTCAATAATATCCTGAGAAGGAGCTTATTGTAGTTTATGATATTTTTATCTCCTTTGGTGTCAGTATAGCATTCATTCAATATTCCTTCAGGGAGTAATGTGCCTGTGGTAATCAATAGTGAGTTTCCTATGACCTGATTCTACTGACAGGATGGTCTCAGTCTCTTATTTTCTGTTTTTAATCCCTCACTCATTCTCGCGGGGAGTCCCCCTTTTGGAGAGGGGGGGGTGGCGGGGGGGTGTTACAGAAATATAAACATCCTCCGACAAGGATAAAATCTGACACAAGATGTCAGCTCCAGAGTTTCTTCTCTTGTCTTGCTGTACAGGACCGCTCGTATACGCTCAGTGGAAACTCTCACCCGTCCTCTGCAGAAACACGCGGCACGAACCTGCACCCAAATGAAGGGGAACCATCGTGGGGATATTAATGGAGACTGAGACACGGATGGAGTCAACTGAGCTTTTAATAGAGCGTTTCCTCCCTCTCTGTGGGGATAAATAATACAGCAGTCAGCAAATTTAGATCTAATAGATGATAGTGACCTTTGAAGGGGGGAAACAGAGTGAGTAACAGGACAGCACAAGAGGAAATAGAGAGAGAGCGAGAGATGTGGGTACGGAGCACTGGGAGAGTAGCGATGGAGAGCAATGCACACAAGTATCAATAGAACCAGAGCGCTCAGACAAAGCATCTCGATCAGAGTGCGACAAAGCGGTGATCAATCACGAAGATGACGACGTAGCAGCGAGCTGCAGAGCTGGAGAGGCCCTGACCTCAGCTGCACTGCAGATAGAGCAGAGAGGCTGGATGGGCAGCAAGAGCTCTCAGAGGATCTCTTTCTTTGCTTTCATGTCTCTCTTTGTATCATCTTTGTCTCCCTGTCCCTGCCTCATGGCTGCAGTGGGTCTTCCTCTTTCTCTCTGTATCTCCTTCTTTCCGTTTTGATTACTCTCTGCTGTTTCATCCCCACCACCCCCCACCACCCCCACCCTTCCTTTCTTCCTATATTTCTGTCTGGTACCCACCATCTGTCATCCGTCACCCCCACCCTTCTCCCCCACTCATTTTCACTCCCTCAATCCAATTCAGGGAGCTTTATTGGCATCATAAGATGAATTTTACTGTCTCTGCCTCTCTTTCTGGAACATTTGTCTTCCTATTACTAATTCTCTATTCTTTTACTGCTGCTCCACAAAACTCTGCTGCGTCCTGCGCAAGCTGTACAACCCATGGTCAAGCGAGTCCACAACACCGAGTTCAGTACAGTCCGTCGCATCAATATTAAAGTCAAGGACATGCATTGTTTATTATACTGCTGGTGAAACAAGCAGGGTGAAACTGAATGCTGCTCACGCCAGCACAGTGGAGGCATGTAAAGAAGCGGTTATTCTAATAAAGTGACTTAAAAGCACCTTACAGTCGGAGGTGGCCTTGGAGCGACTTTTATGCATGCAGTGACACCGTGTGGAAAAATCCTGTAAGAGATTTAATTATGAGCATTCAAAGATGTGCAGCTCAGACTGCAGAAACTGCAGATGTACAGTATAGCTGTATGTAGCGCCAAAATATATGATTAACAGCATGAAATCAGTTTAAAACAAAAACGTGTGCATGTTTTCTATCTTTAATATTGCAGAAATGATGACTTCAGCTGCACTGCAGGGACTTCCTCAGCATATGCTTTAGTCCTATAAAAATCATGTTTTCAGTGTGGAGGACGAGTGAAGTGGCCTTCGTTTTATCTGCATGCCTGCACTGAATTAAACAGCTTTGCCCAAAAAAAAAATAGCCCAAAGATCATCAGGGGTTCCCCAGAGTACCTCAGCGGGATGCCACAAAATAAAGGAATAATAAACATAATCTCTAATTTTTCACTTGCTCCATATCATTTCTGTTTGGCTCAGATGGCTGCGGAAAGCTGCAGCAGCTATAACATCACAGATTCTCTCAGATGTTGTTACTTGAGGCATGTCCATATCAGATGAGGGTCAGATAGCAGTCATCCTATGTGGATCTACTTTCGTTGGAAATATGGCTCCCAAACTTTCTTCTATTTTTTCAAGACAGAAGTCAGAGAGACTTCAGTCTGTATCCAGGAAGTGACGGTGAGGACTTAGTGGGGTCGAAACAAGCCGAGGGAGGTCGTCCTATTTTACAGGAAAAAAAAAAAAAAGAAAAGAAAAAAAGTTGGGTGGAAGAGGAGAGATGCGTCCAGCTAGACACCAACAGGTAGAGGTGCACAGGAAGCAGAATGATACAGCTTTCATAATAAGAGCAGGGGTATTTTAATGTTAGTAGAGGTTAGGATTCCTAATGACTACCACCACCGCAACCACACCATTTACATATCACCTTTTTCATACTTGTCATCTGTTTACGGTCATGTTTATGGTCATTTTGTGACTCTGGGGTTTTTTGTGTCCCTCTGTGATTGTTTTGTGTCCTTTTATGAATGTCACGGGTCTCTCTGTCACTGAATTGTGTCTTTGTAGTCGTTTGTTACCTTTATGTGATCGCCTTGCAGCTCTTTGTAGCTGCTTTGCATCAATTTATGGCCATTTGGTGTCTCTTTATAATTGTATTGCAGCTTTGTGTTCATTTACTGCATCTTTACAGTTGTGCACCTTTCTGTAAATTTTTTTGTCTCTTAAGCAGGGATACACCAGTTCAACATTTGGACCGATGACAAAAAGCCAGAGGCAGTCTATTCACTTTTGTTTTACTGTGTTTATTACACCATGCATTCAGCAAAACAGGCTACAGGCTTCTGTAGCATGGGGAAAGCTAACTGCAAACGGTCTATTTCTCATTCCTGCAACAGCCATTCTTTATGTGTTATCTTAAACTGTTTTTGAATAACTGGAAGCTGTGGTCAGCTGAGTCGACAGGACCGAAAACGATGGCTTCCCCGAGGGCTTCTTTGTCTCCTGTTAAGTTTAGTGGTAAAATGAGGTGATGCTGCGAGCTCCTTATTATTATTTTACTTCACCTGTATTGTCTGTGTGTGAGGAGGAACTGCACTCAAGGACAAACCAGCATCATCATAAAAGTCTGCAGAGCACAGCAAAGAATTTCACACTGAGCTGAAAGACTAGAGAGAGACGATGGTGCAAATATGTGAGCTGACTTTTACATTTTATTGATCTTTGTCCATTGTTGTTTTTGAAATCTTGAAATACCAATTCAGTACATTTATATTCTTGGTTGGATTTACAAATACCTACCTCAAAGTGAGGAATATTGACTATGAATTCAAGCATTGTTACAACAAAGAAATAACTGACCAAACACAATTTCCTCACTTTTTGTGCTAGGTTTAGCCTATTAATTTAACACTCGTGTGGGTACTTGGTATCTGCAGATACCGGAATCCCAGAGTATCCAAATTTTATCAGAACTGGAAAAAGTTGACATCCCTACTCGGTTGTTTTGATCCTGTTTGTGGTGAAGTTAGAAGTTAGAATCAGATTTAGTGGCCAGGTATGTGTACACATACACAAACTGACAATAACAAAGAGATACAGACATGAACACAGCACATTTCCAGATTTATATTTGCAAAGATGCAGAGTGCAAGATGCTGGGATAATTACGGAATAAATAAGGGATGGATAGCTGGTTACTATATATACAGTATGTACATAAGGACTTATATGTATATTGGTTTGCGTCTTTTAGTGGCTGAGTTTTTCAATATTCAATAGTTCTTAGAGAGCTATACAATATAATTTTATTTTGAAAGTGTAAACCGGAACAGCAGTGTTGCCTTCCGCCTCTTGTCGCTTCTCTCTGGGTGTGGGAAGGTGGTCCTGGTTGAAAAACACCGTCCAGAAAAGCAACCGACGGGGCAACTTTGCATGTCTTTGTATACTTCTTTAACATTTTGTAACACCTTCAAAACAAACTGCTAAACCCCGCGAGTGGCACAAACTGCCGCCGAGAAAGGCCGGGATGGACTGGAGTTGTTTGTCCCCGGGAGTAAAGTTGGAAAAGTACGAGGTGAAAATGGAGAGCCCAGCTGAGTGAGAGTGGGGTGAGGAGGCTGGATTTGGCAGAAGTTGGGAGTCCTGCCTTTGCTGCTAGCTGCTAGTTAGCGTGCTTAGACACTTCGCTATCTCGGGTAAGTCCAGAGGTGAGACTCAGACTCACTTTTACGCTTTTAATGTCAGGGCTGCTTGTGAAAGTTGTTGGAGACTTGTAATGTTAACAAGCGCTGGCGAAAATCAGTTAAAATGGATTTTATCTAAAACAAATCAACATGAATAAGGCCTTCTCTTTAAAAAAAAAAAAAAATCTCAAAGTTAAATGTAGTTGTGTGTTAAGCTTCTTAAATAAATGTACTGATTTTCTAATGAATTCGTTTCAGCCTGTAAAGTACTTCAACTGTTTGGAGGGATTTTCCCAGTTAAGTCCTTTTGTTGTGGTAAGTTGATAAACATTTTGTTCAAACAAATAAAAATAAAGTACATTAAGCAGACTTCCAGCTCAGATATGTGACCATCTGTGACTGCTGCCTGCTCTTTTTCACGATGGCAAAGCCTGTCACATGTCTTCTTAATCATTCCAAATCATGTATTAATAGCTTTGATCATATATTTCTGCTGGGACTCTCACAATATGGCCTGATCACACGACTTCCATGTAAAAGTGCTGCATAACTTTAGTGTTAAAAGTGAGTTTGCTGCAGCTTATAACCACAAAGCGTGTAAGTTAAAAGAAGCCCGCTGTCATGTCTGCATTTGTTAAACACACAAACTTGGATTCATATTTCATTTTGTGCTTTTTTCTTTTTCTTTTTCTTTTTGCATCTCACAGCCTCCCTCACTCTTCTCTAGCCTGTCATTCTCCAGGGGAGCTGCTTCATGTGTGGCGAGACCACTGCTGACATTGCAGCTTTTCCCAATGGATCATAGCATAGTTGATGGTGGTCTGATTTCTGTGGAAGGTCTGCGTGAGTCCTGCATTTCCCCTAAAGGCAACCCCGCTTAAGCCGATTTTAGAGAAGCTGGATGCCTCAAGCTAACGGCTCGCTTTCGGATCAAACTTTTTTTTTTCCCCCCCTTTTCATCCACACTGACTGTACCCATGCAGTTTTCTCGGCCCCGCTCTGAGATGCAGCCCTGTTACAGGCCTACTAAGGCACACTGAAGACGACTAGTACCCGGGAGTTGACATAAGGTGCAGGCTTGTTCAAAATGTATTCATGAGCACGTGGGAGTTGTTAAACCGGACTCGGAACATATTCATGTACTGTGACTGCTGATGCCAGCTCACTGGGACTTCGGTGGATGTAATCCGCTTTATTCATGAACCCTCTGACTGAGTCTGGGTGCAGCCTGGATGTTGCGGTTAAATCAGCTGTTGCGGTGATGAAGCAGAGCTCCTGGTGGCCTGTGTGGCTGGCTGGGCAGTGGCCCATGGTGATGTGATGGGGTGCCGGAACAGTAAGGTCCTCCCTGAGCCTCCAGGGGATGTTCAGTTGGACCTGGTCAAAAAGGTCAGTAAAAGATGCTGTAACTATTAAAGGTGCGGTGACCAACTCAAATACAGAACCGCCACTAAATTACGCTTATAAGAAGAAAAAGTTGAAGATTTTTTTATATTAAAATAAGGTAGCAGGATTTTTTTTTTTATATTACCAGCTATTTATTGTGTTAAATAGTCCTAAATTAGCATGTTAAGTAGCACAACCTGGTATCCAGAAACAGATTTTTATTTCTTTATTTTTTGGATAGTCCTTCTACCTCAACACACCTGCCCAATATGATGAAATGCTGCATACATGCACATCTCTCTTCACTCCAGATATGTCATGTGTTCTGCCTTCCCATTGAGTCCTCAGTATTTAACATTACATACCTGCCTAGTGTTGTGCCAATGGACAATGATCTCGCGGGTAGGGGGCTGGAAGCATTTTTATTAACCAGCTGAAAAATATATTGATTTTTTCAGAACATTCCCTAAAATATTTAGTGCCCTACTTACTACACAGGCACACAAGGCTTCAGTGAGGAGACTAACTGCTTGGAAAACATTTAATCTATAACTGTAGACATTCTACACACTCGGAATCTGCAATTTAATTTAATGTTAACTTTTTTTATCTCTTCTTTCTTTCGTTGATCTTCTGTGTATTTTGCACGTCTGATGAATTGTGTTGTGTATTTTTTTCAGGTTGATCCCCAACCTCCTCAGACAGATATCTATAAGCACTTCATACGAGGGGATGGCACTGGAAGCAAGATGGGTATGGCTGGTGGCGGCGCAGGTGACAAGGCAGATATCACCACCCCATATCAAGCCCAGGCGCAAACCGCCACTCCCACCACTTCGGCCCAGCCCCCTAAGGACCTGTCCGAACTGTCGGATCCTCAGCGAAAGAAGGTGGCGAAATACCGGGCCAAGTTTGACCCCCGGGTTACCGCCAAGTACGAGATCAAAGCTTTGATTGGTCGGGGGAGTTTTAGCCGGGTAGTCCGCGTGGAGCACAAGAGCACGCGGCAGCCGTACGCAATCAAGATGATCGAGACCCGTTACCGGGAGGGGAGAGAGGTGTGCGAGTCAGAGCTGTGCGTTCTGCGTCGTGTTCGTCATACTAATATAATCCAGCTCATGGAGGTCTTCGAGACAGCGGAGCGCGTCTACATGGTGATGGAGCTGGCCACCGGAGGAGAGCTCTTTGACCGGATCATCGCACGCGGCTCCTTCACAGAGCGGGACGCCACGCGGGTACTGCAGATGGTGCTGGACGGCGTCAAGTATCTCCACACTTTGGGGATCACTCACCGAGACTTGAAGCCCGAGAACCTGCTCTACTACCACCCGGGAGCCGATTCGAAGATCATCATCACTGATTTTGGTTTGGCCAGTAGCAGGAAGAAGGGAGACGAGTGTCTGATGAAGACCACCTGCGGCACACCGGAGTACATAGCGCCTGAAATCCTAGTGAGGAAGCCGTACACGAACGCTGTGGACATGTGGGCGCTGGGGGTGATATCCTACATCCTGCTGAGTGGAACCATGCCCTTCGAGGACGACAACCGCATGAGGCTCTACCGGCAGATCCTCAAGGGGAAATACAGCTTCTCTGGAGAGGTGAGGACTTAGATCTGTTGCTCACTTCTCTCTCACACCAGCACACTTCACCCGTATTTGGAATGCATTCTTCAGACTGCAGGAGGCTTTGTCAACAGATTTCCAAGAAGTCCAGCTTGTGAGGTGACGTGGTTGTAGCCCAGATACGCACATTTTTAGACTCTTGATCCTTCACAATTTACATGAACTGACACCTAATTCCTCGGTGTCAGTTCATGTGTACCAGTACCTTTCACACCGCTGCAGTCTCTGTAATTTGGTTTCTCTAAATCAATACAGCCTCCCTCAAAGTGTGCGCCCAATAATTTATGCTCTATCCATGTATGTAGCCAGAAGAATGCTGAGTAGTCCGTTCCTTTGTTTCACAGCGTGGGATGGCAATGTTACCACTGAGTTTTTCAAAGGGGCCCGTGGTTAATGTTTGCCCCACATACAAGCACTCCAGCGTGAATAATAGCCGAGTAGTTTTGTAATTTTTAATGAGAAGCAGTTGAATCATCTCAGTTTTCTGGGGATTTTGCCAGATTTTTAACTTCTCAAGTATCTGACAGGTAAAATGAGGCCAAATCCGGCATGTTTAATAATTGAAAACACTTTGAAGGAGCCAGGATTTTAGCAGAGGTAAATGGTGACGCAGAGGCTCTCGCTGAACCATACAGCGAGTTTTCCTTGAAATCAGTAAATGGAGCTTTCATTAGAACTGACCTTTACTTATTTTCAGGATAAGTTTGCACTAATACCAGTGCTGTATCATTTCAGCCCTTTTTTAAAATTCTAGCAGCTTGAATTAAAGTTGAATGTTACGTACATTCATGTCTGCTAACTTGCAATATTTTTGTGGTGCTGTGCTACAATTTGCAGGATTCATCAAAGTGCGGCTAGTGAATGTAACACAAACCTACTTAAAAACCCTTTTTTTTTTTGTAGCATTTGCACAGCTACGAGTGGTCAAACTCGTTCACAGTGTTGCTTTCCAATGAGTGCAGAGCGGTGGTCTCAAATGCCTGAAGAGCTAAATCGACACCAAATGGGTGGAGATTTAGGTTCACACGAGCCTCATTCAAACCTTTAAGTGAATTCTTCAGGGATTGCCAGTTATGGGAGGTAGTCACAGAGACCTTCATTACATGCGGGCACATCAACGTTTTTGGAAAATCCCAAAGCTGTTCTTTAAGAAAAGCTTGTCCTGAGGGAGGAGCTGCAGTGCAGCAGGCTCGAATGTGCTTCCCTCGGGGACGTTGGCCTTTACAGCTGTGATAAATAATATTCACATTTACAGCTGCTTTCCAGGATGTAATCACAGCCCAGTCATTGTTGTAGGGTGGGGGAGAAATGTATTTAGGAGGGCTGTATATATATATATATTGTGTGTTGTGTATTTTTAGCCAGAGTTAACAACATTTACTGAGAGCAAAACTTTTCCTTTTAATGTCCTTTGAGAGCATGATAAATTAAATTGACACACTGAATCCATTTTAGATTCTGACAAACCAGAATATGAACAGATGAGCCGAATATATCAAACAGTTATCGGGGTCAGATGATTAAACTTCAGACTTCATGTTGTCATTTTTATTAGTGCTGCTCACTCTCAGCTTTGTGTTTCTGCTGCCATCTTGTGTCCACTGGACAAAACTGCGCAAGCATGTCTCAGGATTAAAGCTACAGCTGCTCATTTCATGCTCATTCAACACAAAAATAACCCAATAAAAAAATTAAATAAAAGTGAGCTCCATTGGTGCGCTCAGTTTGTTGATTTTAATCTTTATCTCACCCATCTTCTGTCTCCAGCCGTGGCCCAGTGTGTCCAACCTGGCCAAAGACTTTGTAGAGCGTATTCTGACAGTGGACCCCAGCGAGCGACTTACCGCCGGCCAGGCCCTCAAGCACCCCTGGATCGTCAGCATGGCAGCCTCGTCGTCCATGAAGAACCTGCAGCGCTGCATATCTCAGAACCTCCTGAAGCGCGCGTCCTCGCGCTGCCAAAGCACCAAGTCGTCCCAGTCCTGTCGCTCCAGCCGCTCGACCAAATCCAACAAGGCTCGGCGGGTGAGAGAGAAGGAGCTGCGAGAGCTGAACCGGCGCTATCAGCAGCAGTACAATGGCTGAAGCAGGGCCTGACAGCCAGCGACTGCAGCGGACCTTGTGCTTTTGAAACAGCACAACAATGACTGAACCTTTTCAGTGGCTACCGCCATTCTAAGTTGCTGCCAGTGTTGGGGGGCCAAAAGTGGCTTGAAGTACCAAGTTTCTGCTTTAAAAAACGAGGACAATGACTTGACTGAATCCATGATTCTAAAATTATAAAGCTGAAAAATAACTGAGACTGTAGAAAAAGTCAGAAAGACAATGAAGTCCTCATGAAACTCCTGCGGCAGTGTGTCTCCTGATAAAAACAGGGCACATCGGCATTGCGACAGCTGCATCATCTCCAGCCACTCTTTCACATTTACTTTTAGCAGGATGGTGCCTTTTTACTTCTCTCCTCGTGTTCTCCCACTCCCTGTGTCGCTACATATTTATTTATTATTGTTGACGTGATTATTAGTCTCCATTCAAATGGTCACTGGATAATGACCTTCCACAAGGATCTGTTGAACAGAGTTCTGGATACTGAGAGGAAAGAGATTCTTCAGAGGAGGGGGAAACAAATTGCCCTCACTCATTTCTGATTGCTGTGAATTTATTATTGTACTAACTGTACAGACCTTGATTTAAGATGCGGTTAATCGTGTCGCGCTGCAACATAATCACACCATTGTAGGCCAAAATGATTTAGTCAATTCAAAGCTTAGCTAATCTTCCCACTGTTATTCAGAAACTAAGATCGTGAAGCTTTTTTTGTGTCAGTGTTAAATCCTAATTGTATCGGACAATATTAGATCACAGCCCCGCGTCCTTTTGATGTCGCATTGCTCGTAAAGTACCATCAATGAGCCTTTGCTGTTCCACAGCAATGATTGGTCCAAATAATGGAGTGTGGCCATTTAGGTTTCTTGCTGGTTACATTGGCACATGAATTGGGGCTGCTTTGGGTTTTCACCACCTCTGTATAAGTTCTTTATAGGTGTAACCTAGTTTTAAAATAATTGTGTAAGATTTGTTATTTGATTTTAATTACCTGAGTAACTTCCAGGTGTTCTGGTTGTGTTCCGTTAGCTATCCGAACTAGCCAAGTGAAAGAAGTGACATTAACCTGCTGTGAAAGGGCTCATATGGAGTACGGTTGGCATATGGCAAAATTTTCAAAAACTTCCTGTAAGCAGGTTAAATTAAAATTACATTCCACAAAAATATCACACATTAAATTGCAAAATGTTGTGTTAAAAACAGTAGAGTGACCCAGTAACTTTAGCTAGGTTAGCGTTTTTTGGATCTCCTGCTATTTCAAAACTGAGTGAATCCTAATTGTGGAAAACAAATTTCTTTATGTAAGCATATTTAACTAAAACAAGTAAAAAAGCCGATATTGGGACACCCTTTTCTCCAAAAAACGTAAATTTGTGTGTTATATATGTTGTGATGCTACACTGACACACTCAGACATTCATTTTAAGGGTGTAAGTCACTTCAGTAAATCTGTAGTAAACTTAATGCACTAAATTTAGCTCATTTGCAGCAGCTCTATCCTGAAGTCTCACTCCCAAAAACATTATTTCTTTGGGTAAAGTCAGATATTTACTTATAAGGCATAGCAGATACAGGACTTAAACTGTTTGATATCACCCAATATGCTTTAGAAAAAATATGGGTATATTGAAAAGGGGAAATGACGCTGAGCAACTGATGTCTAATGTTGTGCTTATTCAAGTTGGCTTGGAGAAAATCCTAGAAACCCACATTAGACAGCTGGTGGAGGATGAGGAGTTACTAGAAGATAGTGAGTCTGTAGCCATGCAGCTATACAGCTGAATGCACACGGCTTTCTTTTTTTTTTTAAATATGGAGACAATATTTTCATTTTTTCTTTTGCACACTAAGTTATAATACATTCAAATAGCTCACTACAAGAACTCTAGTTGATCAGATCTGCAATACGAGCTGCAAAGAAACGATAGTTTATTCTGATGTTTACAGTAAATCATTTCCACTAAACTCGTGAATATTTAGCATCCTTACACAATGAAGTATTGTGACTACTGCACAATTCAGAGCTATGCTGATGAAGTATCAATACACTCAAATGACATGAAAGTTAATTTTGATGATGGAGGTGATTACGTTGATGACCGTCCCCAAGATGGCAGAAAGAACCTACAAGTATTGCAACCTGAAGATTCACAAATGAGATTAGAATTATTTGTCCTTTTTTGTTGTTGTTTTTCTGTCTGGCAAAGCACTTAATGTACAGTGTTGAACTGATTTTCATGACCTGTTTTTCAAACTAGTTTCTCGTTGTGTGTTTTGTCACGTCCGAAGCCTTCCAGAGGAAATGAGATGGCACACTGAGGTCTTTCCCTCTTTGCTTTCTGAGTATTTTGCTGTGATCTTCCCCGGAGTTAAAAAGTGTGCTGTTGTGAACTTTTTAACGTGTACTGGAAACCCGATCGAGCCATGTCAGCTGACCTCAATCTTTCCTTTTCTTTTTTGTCTTTCAGCTTTCACTTGTTCCATGATGCTTTGTGATCTCTGATGCGACTCTTTCTGTCGCCTTTGATCATTTTTAGTCTCTTCTTTTGTCCTACTGCTGTTTTTCTTAGTGTTCTTTTGAAGTTAAATTGCTTATATATACATATAAAAAAAAAATCAAGTGAGGATTTAATTAGAAGTTATAAAAATAATCTTCACTCTGTGTACCCATAAAATGTCTTATTGATATCAAATGCACGGTCCGCGGGCTTAAAAGAGTGCATTTAAAACTTTGTGTTCTTTACTAAGACATCAGCTGTGGTCACTTTAAAAGACACATTTTGGGTGAAGGATCTCTTGAAGGAATTGTATATTTTTTTCCAACACGCAGTATTTAGTGTGTTGTTTTGAAATGTTACACGTAAGAATCATAGCTACAAATTACGAATTTGGACTCAAAGAAATTTCTTTAGCTGAATTAGTCGTTAGCGGGTGCCTGCCGTGTATCGCGTTCAACGAATGACCAAATCAGTGCGTTCTGGAGAGCGTCAGCACGTTTGTAAAAATGTTTCCTTCCACGTTTTTATATATCTGTCATTTCATGTAAATGCTGTCTTTCTAAATGAAGTAGCCAACTCAGCACTGTTAAAACAGTTCATTGTGTTATTGTGTGTCGAAATAAATGATAAACTTTGATTCCTCTGCCATTAATGTTGTACATTTCTCTCTGACTGGTGAGTTGTGCGTGCCAATAAAGCACCCAAACCTGATGTGCTGCTTCTTTGTTGGATCTGAGAGTTCTGAGATAGTTGGAAAAAAAGTTCATTTCAGTTCTTGAAGCCACAATTACTGTTATTTTCTGGTTCTTTGTGCACTTTTCCCCGTCTACCACCTCAGTGTACATTTGCCCTGAAATAGTGTAACAAGGGCTTGGACATGGTTGGCAAGAGCTGTAATTAGAAAATCCCAGCTGTCATAGGGCGAGAGGCAGGGTGCACCCTGTACAGGTCGCCAGCCTGTTGCAGGGCTTTTTTAAATATTAATATCAATTACGGATACTCCTGATCTCAACTCCTTGTGTGTATAAAGCACACCCGTCCAGAGAATCAGTTTCTTCCATTCCAACCTCTCCACCACCATGTGTGAGACCAAAGAGCTGTCGAAGGACGTCAGGAATAAGATTGCAGACCTGCACGAGGCTGGTCAAGACCATCAGCAAGAAACTTGGTGAGAAGGTGACAACTGTTGGTACGATTATTTGGAAATGGGGGAAATATAAATCATCATCAGTCACACTTGGTCTGAAAGTCCATGCAAGATCCTGCCTCATGGGGTGAGGATGATCCTGAGAAAGGTGGTGGATCAGCTCAAATCTACACGGGAGGAGCTTGTTAATGATCTAAAGGCAGCTGGGACCACAGTAACCAAGTCAGCATTGGTAACACGCTACACTGTAATGGACTGAAATCTCGCCGCGCCCGCGAGGTCCTCTTGCTCAAGAAGACACATGTACCTGCCCATCTTGGGTTTGCCAGTGAACATCGAAATGAGTCGGGAAGGCTTGGGAGAACGTGCTGTGGTCAGATAAAACCAAAATTGAGCTTTTTGGCATCAGCTCGACCCACCGTGTTTGGAGGAAGAGAAATGAGTATGAGTATGACCCAAAGAACACCGAAGAACACCATCACCACAGTCAACCAGGGAGGTGGAAACATTATGCTTTGGGGCTGTTTTTCTACTAAGGGTACGGGACGACTTTACCGCATTGAGGGGCCATGTGCAATAAAATCTTGAACGAGAACTTCCTTCCCTTAGACAGAACACTGAAGATGGGTCATGCTTTGACTTGGGGATCAATTATTTCACTCAATGGCAAATGAATGTATAATTTTTGTTTGTGTTTTTTTCCCCCTGGATTTTTGGCTGATATTCTGTCTCTCTCCATTCCACTGAAACTACCATAGAAATCAGAGACTGTTCATTTCTTTGTAAGTGAGCAAATTTACAAAATCAGCAGGGCATCAAATAATTATTTCCCCTACTGTACAGTAACAGTTTGCCAGAGAACAAATGGGCCTGCATTTCAGAATAATGTGTAGCTGTTGACACTGTAACAGTAAAAATGATTGGAATGGCATAAAAAATGTCTTCAGTGTTATTTAAATGCAGCTGGGAACATTAAATATGCAACACGTGCAAACATCTTGTAAATAAAAGAGTTTTGCATGAAAAAGTGTCAACAAACCAACGCCAGACACTGGTGGATAGTTGTGCAGCAACACTCTCAGTAAGTTGTTTCTGGCTAAGGGTGCGCTCACTTTTCCATATTTGTTAAGGAAATGGCTGAGAAAGCTATTTTTCCTCGCTGTGTTTTTCAGCTAGGCTTTGACAAGTGGATCAAATGTTTACTTGTTCAATTATGGTGAAAAATCCAACTGTTTCCAGGGGCTTTATTTATTTTCCCATGAATGCACATTTGTTTGGGCTGAAACTGTGCCTCAAAATAAATAATGTAATTGTACTTGCTATTGAAAGAGGCAAAGTGCTTTCAGATATGCTTCATTATAACTGAAAAATATGACTGCTGCACATTCTTGCTTAAAGCTAAAATACTTTTAACACAAGCAGAAGCAGGAGGCCGCTGTGGGCAGTTTCTTACATGTTCAGCCAAATATATTAAAAATTTATTTACATGCTGGCAGGATAGATGACAGCACAGAGGTTTGCTTGCAGTGTTAATCCATTGCATGAAGTGGTTAAAAGTAAGGCGGAAAATTAAAGACAACCAAAGTGACTGTAGAGTCAGGTTGTATTTTTTCCAACTAAAACCAGTGAAAGCAGTAAATCAGTGTAAATGTCTAAATATTTTAAAGTAAACTTACACAGCAACAATATGCCACATTGAATAAAATCCTGGCTTAAGAATAAATACAGCAGTTCATGGGGTTGGTGTTTCACATAAAGATGAGCGAAGTATTTAATCATGTACTGGCGCAGCGCTGCCACCTTATCGGCCCTGTTTGCTGTTGTTTTCTGACGGTAAACACCTCCCACTGCTGGCAGAAACGCAGCATGACCGGGAAGAACGGACTCAATCGAGGCCCCTCGGGTTGCCAGGTTTGTTTACTAAAAAGTTTCCTATATTATGATCACGGATGCATGAATTAATGTACTTTCGATGTCAGCGTTATTATTTGAGTTATATCTCCACATAAACAATGTGTAAGTATAGCTTTTTGCCATCTTAAATATATAAAAGAACTAATTGTGGCTGGTGATTAAGGAGGATAAGGATCAAAGTCTGGCACCCCGTGGAAACCAGACGTCAGTGGTCTGCGGCTGTAGTGAGCTTGCAGCTAGCTTTTGTTCGAGGGGGACGTGAAATTAGCAAGCGAGTGACCATTAACACACCAACACAAGGCGTCAAACGGCACAAACCTGCGTTTAAATGTGAAGGCTGGGACTCGGCTGTGCTCCGTGAGTATGTGTCTTAGACAATCTACCAGCGGGCGCTGCAAAACACTACTGAGCTAGCTAGCTCAGGTTTTACATGTGATAGACTGAAAAATTATCTAGCATGTTTTCTTGTTTACAGCTGGCGGAGTGTAGCTTTCGGAATATTTAACAGTTCTGTTATGGTACATTACTGCCCATAAAATAATTGTCCTCCTTGGAGATATTCCGCCTCCAGCATATGTCTGCTGATGCTTGCTGTATTTATGATGATAGAGTCGTGGGTATATAGCTTTGCTTTGTTTTTGGCCTAGTTAACAAACTCGCTTGCGTTTTTAGGGTTTATTGTTGTAGCATTATGGTAAATAATACATGTAAATGTAATGTCGCGCTAAAAGAAAAGAGGTAAAATGCTATTTAACGTAAGGACTTGAAATTATGGCTTAATCCCGCGGACACTGCCGCTATTATGCTGTGCGCCCGTGTGTGTTTTTAGTGTGTTTTGAAGCGTTTGGTTTGTTCAGACGCTCAGCCACAGTCTCTACATAGTGCAAAATGAAGTTAACGTTGGGAACTGTATTCCCTCCACCTCTATGTAACACAAGTTGTGCAGATTCAAATCCACAAAGCAGCAGCAGATCACCTCCAAAACTCCCCAAATTTTCCCTGGGTTGCACCAAATTTCACTGATTGATAACACTGCTGTGCAACTCTTCTCTTTACACTAATTGGGGTCGGGATGCTCTCTAACTACTAATCTTTTGCCCTGGGGGTTTGATGCCATTTTTTGTGGCTTGATGTCATGTTGACACAAGTGGTCCCAGCCTGGCTTTTACAGCCCAGCCCTAACCAGTGGTGGGACTATTTTTACAGCCCTGGGTCTAAACCAGTAGTCATTTAGGGCAGTGTTATTGTCTCCTACAGGCAGAAATCCTGCCCTGAGCCAGAACTAGTGATTGACCCCCCTCCTGTGAGAGTAGACCAGCCAGGGACTTTTAATTACACCCCTAACACATGTGTACAACCATATCTGAAGTACGTACCTGTGGTGTGTGACTGCACACATATATGATGAAAGTAAAGATAGGGACGGGGTGTGTAATATAAATCACAGGAAACTCACTTTGATTTGACTGTAGTTATGATTCATGTCCTCTTGGGATCATGCAGGAATGTCTGGGTTAAAAGGGACCGTATTTACTGTATGTTAGACTGAGCATAACAGTTCACTCCCTGCACTCAGGTCATTGTTCTACTTCACGCATATTATGAGGAACATGGTGCTTAGACTTTATTTTTAAAAATAAAAGTTGCAGGCTTCACACCGTGTTGGGGAGTACCGTCACCATAGAGGATGTGCTTAGGTTTATGTGTCAAAATAACATCCATATGAATGCCTTCAGGACAGTGCATTGGTAGACTACGAGCAGTGCTCATCTGTCAGTGAGTCAGAGTAATGCTTATAAGCGGTCCCTGTAGAGGAGATGTGTGTCACTAGGAGAACCACATGAATTCAGTTATTTTTAAGATGATTTGGTAATTGGGTATCGTCACCACAAGTCCACCATGATGGGGAACGTAATCTCCTTTTGGTTCTGCTTTCTTTTTCTTTTTAGCAGTCCAAACATCTGTGCATCAGTTTGCATACATTTTTACAAATATGCTCTGGGTGTTTTAACGTGTTTTTGTCTCATGTCTGATAGGAGTATTTATTTTAATGACGGTCTGACAATAGAGTCGTGCCTGCCTGAGTAAAATGGACTATAGCTAGACAGACTCACTGCATATTGCTCACATTCCCCTCTGGAACATGTTGCACATGTGCTCTGTGCAGCCAAAAAGAGCAGCAGTCAGAGAGCAGCTGCTCCACAGTACACAGCAGTTATAGAGCAGGTTATATGAAGGCTTCTTGCTAAAAGAAATCTTAAATTCGAGGATGGATGGGTGCAGCACAATTTGGCGTTTTTACACCTTGTGTGTCTACCTAATGTAAAGAAAGGGGAAGGTCAGGGAGGTCATGTTGATTAAACTGTTCTGAACTCTCAAGTCAACATGGAGCTGAGTCTGAAAAAAAAGAGTATGTGTAGCTGTTGATGTGTGTTTTATAACTGTTTGTCCAAGCCTGAGGCCAGAAGGAAATTATTTTGTACCTTCCCAGAATTCCCTTTTGATGCAGCCCCGGAGGAGACAGCGCTGCGAGTGCGTCGCATACCTGTTTCGGATCCGTTAATCAGTTTGGCGGTTTCTTTTAGTGCAGGTTCGTGTTTCTCTAAATCGGTAGCATTTATATGCTAATTGTCCTGCTAAGCAGGTGTACTGTGGGATTCATTGCAGCTTAACAGCATTTCTGAGGTTCTTTGTAGGTTTAAAAGAGCTTAAGTTATTGGCTATATGTCAAATTGCTTCGGTGGGATTGCGGTTGCTGTTTCAGTAAAACTCAGTAAGCCGTGTCATCCATGCAGGTGAGATAAAGGCTTTATCTCTGTGGACGTGCTTCATCTCGTAACAAGGCTGTTCCCCGAGGGCAGCACAAGCTCTTCATGAGTGGCTAAGTAAAGAATGAGTTGCTGATACCTCATTGTACTTGCACACAACACCTCCCTTCCTTCCCCTTTGCACAGCAGATTAAAACACCCATTCTCTGAACGCTGCGCGATGTGTTGCAAAATGCAAACGGACGCTATGTAACTCTGTTTTATTAAACGCTGGTATGGAACAGTAGAAAGTAAACTGGTTAATCTTGCTGCAGTTGAATAACAATTAGCGGCAGATCTCAAAAACACAGGAAAGGATTTGTATTGGATATTTGCGTCTATACATACAGACAGACCGACCCCAGGTCGAGAGCAGCTGAATAGATTAAGCCTATGCAGATATTATCATTGCATGTGTTGGCAGATATTGCTGCACCTTATTGCACTGCTATTTCTTGTGTTTAAAGGCTGTGTTTGTATGTATGTCTAAATATTAGCACCATACGTCAAAAGCTATCGGGTGATTATCTTAAATTTTAATTAAACTTTTAAGATTTCTAATATTGTTTTTACTGTGCACAGTTTTAAATCTTGGATTTCTGCCATCAAATGCAAATTGTTACGCAGCCGCAGCACTAATGGGGACATGATTACATATATCTGAGTATGTTTGCAGGGTCAGAAAATCAATTCACTATTAATCTCAACAGGTGGTAATATTGTTGCTGGTGTAACAGGATATTGTTCAGTGCTGGTAGAAGTTATTCTTTCTGAGGACCTTTTATGTTGTACTTCTGTTTAAATGTTAACAATCTTTCTTCTGACTGCTGCTTTTGTTTCTCCCCCTCCTCCTTTTCTTACACACAAAAACAAAAGAGATTGTAGAAGAACTGCAGCGGACAGCATCACTCCAGCTTTCACTGCTCCTGCTCTCCTCCCAGTCATCCACAGCTCTGAATAGCTGCCTGCTTCTCCTAGTTATCAACATGGCCTTTATGTTCCTCTGGCAGTGCTGCTGAACCGCCGCCCTGGACCACCACCATGGAGAGAAAACGCAGAAAGAAATTAATCTAGCTGCTCAGGTCATTTGCATTATGGACTCGTTTGTGGAACTGTGGACCTGAAATGCTTTGTCCCAACACCCGCTGACTCTGAACCAGCTGGTTAGCTGCTACCACAGTTTCAAAGAGCCGAGGCAAACGAATGGTTTGCACTACTTCACAACTCAAAATGCTCCTCTTTTCTGCGTGGGTGTCCATGCTATTGGGACTGCTCGCAGGCTTCCTGCCTGTGGTGGGGATGGAAGGGGTGGGAGGAGCCAAATCTAGTTCAGACCACACCCCCAACGTGGAGGCCCTCTCCTCGCTGCCTGTCACAAACTGTTCCCAGTTAACCCTCAAACTGGAGTTCTCCACCAAAGTGGTGGAACACGGTAAGAAATCGTTCTCGTTGGATTTATGGTTTTATTGTGTATTTATTAGTTGTGGAACACAGTATTTAAAAACAGGCGGTCAGGAAAGTTTTCTCAGCTTAAGTTTTTTTTAATAAACAGTACGAGTCAAAAGTTTGGACACATTCACCCATTCATGTGAATGGGTGAATGTGTACTGTACTGTATATATACTTTTCTATATGAATGAATCGGTCCTACTAACAAGTATTGTCAGCGTGTCCAGAGCCTATTAAAAATCACATCTCTAAGTCACGCCGTTGCACTCGGTGATGTTTTCTTCATTATTTTCACACTTTTTGCTTTCCAGAGATGTGAAAATAATTGCTATTATTAGTCTCTGCAGCTGTTCCTAAAAATAAGATAAAGCGACCGCACAGTACTTCATAATGAAGAAGCATGTCAACGTGTCAGCGCGGTGATGGCTTCTTAAATAACTTTTAAGATATACTTGCTAGTTTGATCGTTTCTATACTTTTGGTACAGCCAAGCTAGCTATCTGCTTCTGAGCCAGTGGCTTCATATTCAGGATAGAAAGTGATATGATATAGATTAGGGCTGGGCGATATGGACCAAAAATAATATCACGATATTTTTTTAGCTGAATGGCGATATATACACAATATATTTTTTCTTCGCAAAAGGTATAAACAAAAAGGCACTACTGAGTCACATGGGCACTTTTTTTAACATTCAGCTGTAGATGTACATGAGAAATTG
>JAVDPK010001863.1:559362-573936 GCA_034780415.1 Cichlasoma orientale
CACACACACACACACACACACACACACACACACACACACACACACACACACACACACACACACACACACAACACAGGGATACACACAAACACACAGTAATTTTAAGAAACGCTGTCAGTGTTACTTTGTCAGGTTTTCCATCGAGCTCACTTTGAGCTGTGACTTTCCACTCTAAACCTATGAGATTATTTTATTTCAATGTTATTTAAGTCGTAACAATTGTGTAATATTTATGTAATATTTCAAGAATGCAAAGAGCATAAAAATTCCAATAATAAACGTTAATGCAGCGGGAATCCCCGTTTTCTGTTTCTGATGGATTTTAGATTTTTATATGAAATATATTTGATGCACAATTTGATGCAACAGAGAAGAAACAAGTTTGACTATTTCACACGCAATTTTTGTGCAAAAACGAGACCCCACCAGCTGTTATCTTCTGCAATTATGTCTGCCCACATTATGAGTCATCTTAAGCCTGCCACAGAAAACCACAGGCAAAACAATTTTCCATTTATCTTCCAACAGCAGGTTCCTGCTATTTGAAGCCATCTTTAACTGTAAACGGACTATAACACATTCATTTGATAAAGTTCTGACTTTAAAAACTTGCTCGTTTGCGTACTGCTTCTTGTTATGCTGCTTCTTCCTCCTTTAGATCAAGAAAGCAATGAAATGCAGTGCCACTGCCAATATCTGTTTTCCTCACTGCTCTTAAAGTATTAAACCTTCTATCTCCGTGCTCTGTGCAGTGCCAAGTTCTCAAATTTACTCACGGTAGTTTTAGGAAAGTTTTAGCTGGAGAAGTTTGGATAGAAGCTCAGAGAATAAAGTAATATCAGTAAATAAGGCCGGGCCCAACGCCGAGCCTTGTGGGACTCCACGTGAACAGAGCGACGGGGAATCAAGTTAAAAACATACACTTTGGCATCTCTGCCAACACAAAATAGAATCAAGAAACGCAAAGTAAATCACCTGCAGTGGTTGCAGACACCTCCCTCTCCCACCTTAGGACTATTTTATTTTTATGCTAACGTAGACCACTTTTACCCGCCTAACTCTTTCTTCCTAACACCAGACCACCTGCAGTGCCCCCACTCTCGTTCTTCTGCCTGTTCTGCTTTCCTTTTGTCCTCGTTCTGGCTCCATGAATATACAGATGTGATCCAGTCCTACAATATTTCGCAAGACTGTTTCTTTTTCAGACTTGAACCCTTTTGCAATAAGACATATCCTAATTGATTTATGGAAGTCTTTTTGCTGTTAAAACTTTAAATATCAGATCATACAACTGAAAATTTCTTCCTATCAAAAACATCTCCACAAGAGCACTCTCCACTTTGCAGATATTAGCTGCAGCTCTTGCAGCGTGTGTTATTGGAGGCTCTCAGTATTCATCACATCTGCATTTTTGTGTTAGTGTGGATCTGATGAGTGTTTTATTGGCATGCTCTCTCTTGACAACACAGTTTATCTTCTGGGATTAATAAGGCAATGACAATACTGCAGCATTGGTCTGCATGAATGAAAACCTGGATGCTCCTCAGTAAAGACACGTGTTGTATTTTGGTGTGATTTACAAGGCACTGATTGCATGGACATGTTGGACTGAGCACCCATACCAATGATTAAACTTGACAGAATTATAACCCTGCTACACTCTGGCTAAAGACATGAACGCACACACACACAAATACACACAGACATCCTACCAACTCAATTAGAAACACTACATTGCCCAGCAGCTTCTGTTAATCTAATCACTACCACTCCATTAACCATCCAGCTTCCCTGACCAAATCAGTATGATTACATCTGCTCCCTTCTGACTGTGGCCCTGCAGAGGCGATAAATCAGCAGAATCTGTCTCTGCAGCCGTTTACTCTGCCCTGCTAACCTCCGTGGCAACGGTCTGCATCAACGCTGTAACCGTGCCGGTAACCGTGCAGGTGAACCACATTTACCATCAACACCTACGGCTAACACCGGGCTGCTGAAAAACAAAAGACTACAATTGCAGTGATTAGCTTACGCTGCTAATCGAAGAAAACCCTAAAAATACTGCCTTCTCATTTCTCCAAAGCAGATATAACGGCATTATCGCCACAAACAAGATTAGATATAACGCATCAATCAAATATCAAGCTAAGCAAACTGGGTAGTGTAGTGCCAACACTGCTGTATTTTGGAACAATAGGTCAGGGGTTTGAATCCTAGCCAGGGCACGCAGGCTGGATGTATATATATGCATTTTAAATTTTTTTTATATACAGTCGCCTCAAGGAGCTTTATATTGTAAGGTAAAGACCCTATAATAAACCTCCGGCAGAACCAGACAGGGGTCGTCATCTGCTTCGACCCGCTGGGCCTGAGGGGAGGCAGACAGGACAGAAGACACGCTGTGGAAAAGAATTTACAGAAATACCAATAATAAATATCATGGTTACTGTCAGAGTTATAACAGAGCGTTCATCACTACTTAGCTTGTTTGATTGTTTACAAGCCCACGACTGACTGGAAGCCCTTCCCTGTGAACCTGCACGTGTTGGAAATGACAAACCAGTTAAAATCTAGAAACTAACGAGAGCGAGCGAGTGGCTTTTGGAATTGTGAGCTGACAACTGTCCTCAGTTCATCGCTTTATGTCATTTAATAGCGGTCTTGGGCTCTCAGTGTACAGAACGCGACATAACGTAATCCTCCAGCGGTTGTTCATCATGTGCGTAAATGTGTGTTGGATCAGCAAAACCATCAACAATAGATTACGTATGAAACTAGACACTGAAATATAATGCATGCTGAGTGTATGTCTGTGTGTGTGTGTGTGTGTGCATGCTTACAGGATGCTGTTTACTCTATGAGTCACTCTATTGGACAAGTGGCTGACTTTCACCATGCCATAAAGACATGTGGAGCCGAGTTCACAGGCTTGTAAAAATGTTATAGATTTCTGTATTTTCCCTTTCCTGTCTTCAGCTCCGAATCGACTCCAAAACCCACTGAGTGCTCAGAGTTAAATATAGTTAAATGTCAACCAACAACAGCAAACCCAACAGTTCTGCATCAGGGATGCTGCCGGAATTTTTTTTTTTTCCAGGTGATACGGCACAGATGGGGAGCAGGAACCTGTCAGGATTGGATTATTATTTTTTTATTATTTATTGTTAAAAAAAAATGCATCCTTGCATTTAAACAACAGACATACACTGTAAGATCATTTTTATGCATTAAAAATGCAGCAGGTAGCTAAAGCTTAAAGCAACCTTCATTGCATGTAATTGTTGGATACTGGTCACACTGGTGCATGAAAGCAAACCTATGTTCCCATTTCTCATTTATAAAAAAAAAAAAAATATGATTGCAATTCTTTGGTAGATTTTATATACATCAATGGGTGAGATAAGCAAGACTCAGATCAGAAAAGGGTATAATGCAAGGGGTAAGTGTATAAAAGAAACAGGTACCTCTGTTAGCACCTTGTAAAGTACTCCTCTTTTCCAATCTCCTTTCCATGAAGCTTAGATCTTCAATCTAACCTTCTTCAAATGGAGGGTTTCCTCCAGCTCTCTTAGCCTCATTTCTAATGAAGGCACAGCTTCATACATCCACATTCAAAATATGTTTTTATTACAGTCTCAGATACACTGTTACCAGCTGAGCTCAGAGCATTTGTGTCATTTGTAGGACTCAGAATGACCACAAGGGGGTCGAGCTCCCACTGACTTACATGCACAAGTCCAGACTGAATGGAGGTTGGGGGATGCTCAGTACCGGTGTGTAAGGATGCCAGCCAGATTCTTGCACCTGCTCTATGATACAGTAGGATACATCTTGTTTACTTTCGCTTTTGATTAGTGCAATCTGAAATACATCAGATTATATATTGCATTTCGGTCTCCCACTGAGTGCTATACCTTTCACTGAAGACTATTTTAGAATTTTTCAGACACACCAATCCGTTCTCTTTCCAGCGAGCAAACGCAGAAACACTGGATGGTGTAAAAGCATAGTTATTGCAGATGGAACTGTCTGCGTCTATATTTGGGGCTTTCCTTTATGTTGTACTCTGTTTCCATGCTTGCAGAGAGCTGTGCACCAGAAAAGCCCCTCCATATAGGGGATTTCTTTGGTGTGAAACAGGAATTCTTCATCTTTTTTTATCATTAAACAACAATTATGTTGTCTGCTTTTCGAATGACCTACTTTTTCCTAAGCGTTTATGACGCAAGTAGCTACAAAATAACTTTAATTGGCATTTTGGAGAGAGAGAGAGAGAGAGAAGAGCTTACTTTAATGTGGATGATTCCCGATGAGTGTCAAACTGTGTGACAACACCCATTTGTCTGCTTTGGGACGTGTGAGTACTATACTGTAGTAAAAAAGTAGTATATTGGCAAATGTGTGTCAGATGCAAAGCATTTCTGCTTCTGTCTCGCTCTCTCTTCACATCAGTATGAAAATCTCACTTTGAACAGCCAACTGTATAAAATATGGAGAAATCATCACCTTCTATCAAGGACGCACTGCGCATATACCGCACTATATGTGCTGAGGCTGTGTGGGCTAATGTGTGCGTGTGGGGAATATGCTCTATCGTGGATTATTATCTACTGGGTGTGACAATTTGAGCTCTGCAAGGATGTGTTGGAGGAACTTGTAGTGTTACCATGGGAACTGGGAAATACCCATTACCCATATAGGTCTTCCATACAGGGATGTGTTTTCTCTGTAATACTGAAGAGTCTTCACCTCACAATAAAAAGCACTTGAGGAGATAAATTAACAAAAGTGAATTTCACCTTATTTCCACAATTCTTATCATCACATCGCCCTCTTATTCCAGCTCATGCAAACCTCCAGCATCCCGCTACTTTTTCATTCTCTCTCACGTTTCCATTGTTGCACTTGAGCCTCTTCATTATCAGCGGTCCTTCTCCCTGGCATCTCGCTTTGTTTCACCCCGCCTTCCATCAGTCCTGCTTTGGGGATCAAGGAAACCCTCATTGATAATAAGAAGTCATTCATTAGTTTAGAAATAAACAGCATCTCTCCTTTGGCTGCAATTACAGAAGCACGACTGCAGTATTGCTCGCGCTCACCTGCTAATCGGTTGGAGGAAAAAGAATAAATACGTGACGTCGAGCAGCAGCAGCAGCGAGTGAAATCATTTTTTCTACATGTTAGAGGAACGTCTGGAGGACTGGAGATGAAAGTAGTAGTTACGTAAGAGTAAATTACTACAATTTTCGATTTCACTTGGTTGCACACTTGATTGTACAATGTAATCGACATGGGACGTGACTATTTCACGGTTAATCAGCTGACCGCTCGAGGGCAGAGCAGGTCTGACAGCAGTGACAGATTGCGGGCTTACGAAATTGTTACGTCTAACATATTATTGTGCAAACATATTATTACAGCACTGCGTGTGTATGCAAGCTGTTTTGGTCTCCATCAAATATTTGGTAATTTATAGGTAGTGTAAGTGGAACAAGTTTGATGGGTTAAGTTGTTTCTACTACTTGTTTCAGAGTTTGCCAACTTTTCATACGATACAATGTTAAAAATAATTTAATTAACTCGAAGAAGGATAACCGCACTGTCGCCTGTTCAAGCTTCCTCAGTCCCAAGCAGCTAAAAAATGAAAACAAATAAATAAATAAAAAGGAGATTTTAATTTTAACCAAGTGCATTTTGTGCCTAATATCTGGAACAGGCTTTAGCGTTTCAAAAAAGGAAAACAAAACCGTCAGCAAAACAAATTAACCAGACTGTGATCGCAGCTCCTAGATATTATTGTGTGTATTAAAATTCAATTTCTGAGACCGTTTTAAATGGGTCAGCCTGCCAAAATTAGGGTGAATGGCTGCACTGAACAGTTTCATAATGCACTAATGCACTGGGGACGGCAGGTCCGCTCATTTTGTCTGCTAAAACAACAACAACATCTCTCTTTGGAAACACTAGTATTTATACAGCAAGTAACAACTTGAGTTACATATCTGCAGAAATGCACATAAGTAGTGCATTTATTTTGTTTAAAATTGCTTTTACATTACTCGGATTTTCAGTTTTGACAAAACACTGTGTTTGCTGGAGTGAAATCCTGAGTTGCAATCAACTCATAACTATCGTTATAATAACTCAGTAGATTGGTGAAGAGGGCCAGCTCTGTCCTGGCCAGTCCCCTAGACTCCATAGAGGAGGTGGGCGAGAGGAGGGTATTAGCCGAGCTAATGTCTATTATGGAGAACACCTCTCACCCCCCCGCGGAGGCCCTGAGCAGCTCCTTCAGGCTGTTACAGCCACTGTGTGGGACTGAGTGCTGTCACAGGTCCTTCATCCCAACAGAAGTCAGACTGCATGATCTGCACACTTAATAAATAAAAAATACACATGTAAATGCTTTCATTTATATAATCTGTCTGGGGTAGTCTTCTAATGTATTCAACTGGATATAAAAACCATTTGTACTGGTACAAATTACTCTTGTAATTAATTGATTCTGCATTTTTAGCAGTTTTAGCTTTTTTGGACACCATTTTTCTTATTTATTTTGATTTTTCTAATATATCTCCACTTTTTCTTCCTGACCCTTGTGCTGCTGTAACGCGTGAATTTCCCCAGCGTGGGATTAATAAAGTCTAATCGAGGTGTAATCATCATAAAGACGACGTAACTCAAACAGCTGAAATATTTCCAAGGACAAATTCTTTTTTAATTCATTTCAGCCGTCTCCCAGTGACAAACACGGCGCTTATTGGTTGTGCATTAATTCAGATGGGATCTCTCTGTTTAATCTTTTCCTTCTGTGGCAGCATATCTAACTGTACTCTTTCAGGTCGTATTACATTCATTGCTCATATGCAAAACTCTGTGGGCTTCTGCGTATATTGTAATGACCTTCTGGTAGTAGCGATCAAGAACAAGGAAATTTTTGCTTTTGAAATATCAACCAAAACCTCTCTTCCCCCAGACGAATTTCTTTCTTCTCAGCTTATGAACTCCTCTGAGCGCTACTAAATTAATTCTGCTTCATGCTTTTCCATCCGGCTTCCAAATAATTCCTTTTATCAGTGTTTACATCTGTTGGTAAGGGTTACATTTCAATAGGCTTCTCTGTATACATCTCAAAGCATATTCAAAACCAGCACATTTGCAATGTTGAGCAGTAATGAGGTTTTTTTTTTTCCTTCTCCTGGGTTCAGGTTTGCTTGAGCAGGTGAAATATGATGTGATATAAAATTTTTAAAAAGGAAGAAGTACCCAAACCAACAGTGGGAACACTATAGACTAAAACTCAGACTTTTTTCTTCATTAAATTGAGATCATACATTGTTTGAAAGTTGAAAAGCACGTAAAACAGTTCATATGCATCTTCCAAAAGTTTCTTCCTAAAGATATTCCCTCATAAACAGTCCATTTGTTTTTATGAATTCTTAGAGTAACAAATCCCTCATATCACACCCAGATAATAAAATCTATCATCTTGGAGGTGTGCACAACCTTTTAGATGAGACTCCTCAGCTTACTGCACACAGCTCTTAATACACCAGTCGCTTTAAATGGTAAATAGACTAGTTCTTATACAGCGCTTTTCTGCTCTAGCTGAGCACTCAAAGCTCTTTACACAACACGTTTGCATTCACGCATTAACGCCCATTCATACAAGCACTTCCTTCTACAGCTGAGAGCTTACTGTCTAACATTCACACACATTCATACTCTCCACGGTCAAGATACTGAACCCCAAGTTGCTCTCTGATGCAAACTTTGGACTGGAGCAGCCAGGAATCAAACCACCAACCTTCTAATTAGTGGTCGACCTGCTCTAGCCTCCTGAGCCACAGCCACCCCCCACAACACAACACAAGCATAACTTCAGAGCTCTAAATTAACGCTCTCTTTTGCTCTCCCGTGGACAATATCTATACGAGGGATTGTATCTGATTTAAATTTGGCCAATCTCACTGTCGAGGTCATTACCTGCAACAATTTTAATATTGCTATTTTTAGGTCACTCCATGTGATGCATGCTAGATCTCCTCCACTGTCTCAGTGGTGCATGATGTGAAGAGTGCAATCTTCACACATACTGGGTCCAGGGGTGCACAGGAAGATGATCTTGAAGGGGAGATCTGCAAATTTTCAGTCAGGTGCAGTACTTTCATTTTCCCAGTGTTGTAATATTATGATCACACCTGGAGATGAATTTATTTTACTGCTTGCGTAGGCATATAAAGGTTTTCCATCTGAGAGTTCGCCTCGTTTCCTGGGGATCTTTCTCCCGCACTCTTTTTATTTATTTATTTTCTGCATCTATGCTGCCTGACCTTCTGTTGCTGTTACCACAATCTCCCACATTTGTCTTTGCTGTTTGGGCCATTTGCAACCTACTGTTGTGCTATTTCTCGGTTCACTCCGTCTTGATGATGGTTAGTAATTAAATACGGATCATAAAATGTGTTATTGTCGTGGGGGGGGGGGGGTTGCACAGTATGGCTTTATTTGGAAAACATGCTCTCTTTTGTTTTTATACACTTTATTGTTCACCAGCACACAATGACTATGGGAGGTATTGCACCTGATTTAAATTTGGCCAGTCTTGGTTTTAATGTCACTTTCTGCAACAGTTTTAATGTTGCTGCTAGTTTTAGGTCACTGTATGGAACTCCTGCTGTGACCATTTGCATTTGTCCCTCTGCGATGCAGGCTAGATCTCTTTCACTGTGTAAAAATGGTAACTTTTCAACTTGAATTTCATTTTTGGGAAGTGGAAGAAGTCACAGGGAGGCAAATCTGCCGAGTAGTGAGAAAAGACTGTTGTTGTGGCCAATAAATCATCATGCACTGCCTCAGGGGTGCACGACGTGAAGACTGCAGTCTTCACATTGTGCATTCCTAAGACATCAAGCGAAATGACAGCCTTCAGAGGTCAGCCTTGGTTAGCGATGCTCACTGAAATGAAATTAGACACAGAAATTGATACCTGCTCTTTGCTGTTTGGTCCATGTTCAAACATGAGTGGTCAGAACAGGAATTCCAGTGAGCAATCTAAAAATAGCATCTGCACTGAAAGTGTCCCAGGGGTGCACGAGAAGAGGATCTTGAAGGGGAGATCTGCAAGTGTTCAGTCAGGTGCAGTATTTTCATTTTCCCAGTCTTAGAATATTATGATCACACCTGGATTTACTTTACTGCTTGCGTAGGCATATAAAAGTTTTTCATCTGAGAGTTCGCCTCTTTTTCTCGGGATCTTTCTCCCGCTCTCTTTTTTTTTTTCTGCATCTATGCTGCCTGACCTTCTGTTGCTGTTACCACAATCTCCCACATTTGTCTTTGCTGTTTGGGCCATTTGCAACCTACTGTTGTGCTATTTCTCGGTTCACTCCGTCTTGATGATGGTTAGTAATTAAATACGGATCATAAAGTGTGTTATTGTCGTGGGGTGGGGGGTGCACAGTATGGCTTTATTTGGAAAACAGCGGGTACAGTTAGGTAGGATAAAAGCCTGCACCGAATCAGTCAATAAAGTCAGCTGATACAGGAGTAATAAAGGTTAAGTCAAAAAAATATGGAGGTGAAGGAGAGGATGGTCTCTCACTCTCACTCTCTCTCTCTCTCTCTCTCACACACACACACACACACACACACGCGCGCGCGCGCACGCACACACACACACACACGCGCGCACACGCACACACGAACTGATACAGTGAACAAGCTGTCAGGTTGCAGGCTAAGAGGACTAAATTGTGTTGCAGCACAGACACAGGAGAAACAAACCCAGAGAGAGCGAGGGGGTAGAGCGAGCAAGAGAAAGAGGCAGAGCGGGCTGTGGCTGATTAAAGCACAGCGGAGCAGTTATTGAATTTACAGAGAAATTCTCCAGAGCCGAGAACACAAACAGCTACCAAGGGGACTGGTGCCATTGAGGGAACAAGTGCCACCACACACACATCAAGACCGGAGACAGTGAAAAGATTCAGATCCCACGAGACTCGCCTAAACAACACGTGTGTCAGGCACGACTGTAATAAGGACCCTGTCGTATTATAAAGTCTAATTATGCAGTGTTAAAAACAAACAAGCAAACAAACAAAAGTGTGCTGGATGAAACATTTGCACATAATCCCTTTAGCAGCTCTCATATATAGTTGCCAGCATTTTAATATTGGTTATTGGATATTTTTAGGACTGTAAACAAGCTGGACTGAACAAGAACATAAACAGCTTTTTGTGCCTTTAAAGGGTAACACTGCTGCTGCATTTTCCTCCTCGTCTGTAATCCCTGTGGCTCTTGGCTCTTAGCCCAGTATACTCAGACATCCATTTTTAAAAAGTGCTCACAGAAAAAGTTTTTTTTTTTTTTTTTTTTTTAACAGCCTCAGTCATTTTGAAAAATATAGCTTTTATTTTTAAAAGAAGTTAATCAGGCTCTACGCTGTATAGTCACAGTTGATCTTGCCTCAGTACACCGCCACAGTGGATTTCAAATTAAATGATCAAGATGTGACTAAAGTGCAGATTTTCAGTTTGAATTCAATAAGTTTAACAAAATTTTTGCATTAACTGTTTAGAAATAACAGATTTTTTTAAATTTTCTGAAGCTCAACAGTAATTGGACAAACTATAATAATTTTAAACCCCATACTGACAGCTCCAGTGAAAAACTACCAAATGCAAGCTCAACACTTGGAATCGGCTCCAGGTCTTTTATCTGCTGCATCTGTCACTGATGTAAAGCACTTTGAATTGCCTTGCTGCTGAAATGTGCTATACAAATACATTTTTACTTACTTACTTACTTACAATGAAAGGAAAGCCCTCACTTGGCCATCAAACTGGAGGGTGGTCTGTGCAGAACAATGGCTGTAGTTCCTTAATGAGATACTTTGGTTAAACCCCTCGAAATAAATGAAGGTCTGTCTTTCAATCACATCTTGATTATTTTAGCTAAAGTCCAGGATAAGGACAAAGATAAAGACTGAGAATAAGGTTGGTGAGTATAGATAGTCACCAATCTTATGCCCATAAAACAGTATACTGTATGTACTGTATGACTTTATGTTAGTAAAGCCATATGATCAACTTTCATACAAAAACAGTAGTTTTCTTTTCTTACGTATGCAGTGTTTATGCAAAAAGGACAATTGCATAAGCGTTAAAGATGATATCAGATTTTTGCTCGTGTGTACTGATGCGTACCAGTACTGGGCCACCTACACATTACACCTACAGGAGCTGCTGTGATGTAAACCCATGCCACGAAGCTCCCTGTGCACGGTTTTTGTGCTGATGTTAATGCCAGAGGAGATTTGGAACTTTGTACTCAGTGACCCTGCTCTGTAACGTTACGTGGTCAGCCGCTTCACGCTTTACTGTACCATGCTCAAAACCAGTGAGCTCTTTTGGACGACACATTCTTTCACAAATGTTTGAAATGGCAGACTGCATTGCTCGGTGCTTGATTTTATACACCTGTGGCAGTGGGAATGAAAACACCTGACACAAGACCCTTGTAGTGTTATGAACACTGATGTAAATGCTTCCAAGACTTCAGCCTGTGCAAGCCGTGCTGTATTCTCCGATACTGAAACATCTACACTCAAGAATTTATTCTTTTGTACATTTTCCTTCTAAACTTCCACGCAACCTTCAAAAATCTCCAGTGGTGCCTCATCACAGAACAGGCAAACCAGTGGGCTTCAAACCACCTGGAACCCGAAACTATATGACCACCCTCTAGACTCTATAACAAAACCCTATGGATTGATTTAGTGTGGCCAATATAATTTATACCCCCAACAGTGTGGCCTGAATATTTTCTGAGTCGGGGCAGTGGAAGCTGCAGGAAAGAGCTCATTTGAAGTGGGACTTAACAGCCAAAGCTAACTCATGTGCTGCTTCATGAAAGGGGCCTTAGTGGTAACCTCAAAGCGGGAGCGAGGTGTTGTGAATACAGGAAATGAATGCCAGGAGCCCTCTTCTCACACCTTGACCACTTCACTTGTGCAATACTGCTGAATCAACTGCTTCACTGGAGCAAAGCTGCAGGCCTGAGAAAGCTGTGTGTAAGACTTTCAAGGCTTTCTAATGCTGCATAGAACTGCAATTATGATTAGTGTAATACCCTAAATAGACACAACTGCATATAAAGCAGCAGTCTCTCTCTGAGCAGGACAAAAATACATTTAGAGAAATAGTGTGATATTCTGAGAAATGTGCATATCCTTGAAAAGAGTTAGCACTATCATGCGTGCTAACTAATTGTAAAGCTAGAGGCGTGGGTTTCCACGGCCGAACAGCTCCCGCAGGCGTAATGTGTAGGTGGCACAGTCCTCATAGTGTGGATGCACCTTGCTACCCAAGCAAGCTGGCTAGTGCTAGCATTAGCTGATTACCTCCATCCTCTCGCCCACATAAGGTCACATCTGGTTTTAAAAGACTTTGACAGCAAAGACCAAAATACCAAATTCTAGATTTCAAAACATTCGTCTACAAGGTCAAGTTTGAAGTCACAGCTTTTAGGCAACCATGCAGACATAAGAGCTGTTTATTTTAGTAAGTGTACTCACAAACTGTCTAACCACACCTTTATTAGTCAATCTGCGAATTTTGATGTGTGAGTGGAAATACTCGGGTACAAGTGAAACACCAGTAGAGTAATTTGAGTCTGTCTCTTCCAGATGCTCTTTTAAAACATATGAAAAAAATTAACCAATACAATAATTATTTGATTAGTCTGAAATTACAGGGTGATTGCATTCTGCTGAACAAAAGTCAAGTTTTGACTTGCACCATTATGCAGCACCGATTCAGATTAGTTATGAGGCAGGCCCCGAGTCACACTGCATCTGAGTCAGCACTGCTGGAGTTTGAGAATTATGGTTGATTCAGAGTCCAACTAAGAGCGCTGCTGCAGAATGTGTGACCCCTGCATGTGGTAATATGCATATTCATAAGTTCTTGATTTATTTTTTCATACTAGACTTTAAAGCATCCTGAACGCTCCTCCTCGAATGCAGTCTGCAAATCTCACTTCCTCCTCTACTCCTGCCTGTCTGCTTAATTTATCAGGAATACTTTTTTCTTTTTTTTTTAAATTTAAGACATTTATTAATGTCTCTGTTGGGAACACAGTATAGCTCTGCTTTCTCAGCCTGTATCCTGCTTCCTGATGTCCTTTTTGCTTCTTGTTTTTACCCCTTACAAACGTAGTTTCCAATACCAGCTTGAATAATGATCTGATAACTAATTCAGTACTTTTCCCTCGCTTTTCACCCTTTTCTCTGTCTTGTGCTCTGTGTTTGTGAATGGTGGGCATGGCATCCTCATCTTCTGCTCTCCCAGCATTTCCCCCATCAGAGCACACATCTGTTGCTCATCAGCACATCTGCCCTCTCCTGCTATTGTCTGACAAATTGTGCCAGTTGCAGCAGTTTTGCTGGGGCTAGCGATTTGCTCAGCGTAGTTTGCTCTGTGTGTCTTTTGCTCTGATCCAATTTTTTAGACCTGCCCAGTATGGGTCAAGCTTCCGCCCTTTGGCTCCGCTCCACACTCACACTCCCTCAGCCATTAGTCCATTCTGTCTTCCTGCCTACCGGCCAGCTCTGCCTCTACTGCTCTGCTTCCTGAGCCATCTCGGCCTGTTAGCTCCATCTCCAATGATGCATCTCATCCTCACCCAACTACTTGAGTATTCTCATTAAAATTCTTGTTTGAACCATTGCCAGCCTGAGTCTGCGCGTCTTGATTTTTGGGTCCAGAAATACGTATTCAAAATAACACTTAGTATTTACGAAAATGTAGCAAAAGAACTAGATGAAATGTGATGGATTAGTTAAGTGGTTTAGACAGCTTTAGGACGCATGATTTTAACCCTGTAAGCTGCATGGCTCCATGGGTGGATTATCATGAAACTGTAGTCAGATGGAGGATGAACATTGTTGAGTATCGTACAATAATTTAGTGGAATTAACTCATTTTTTTTCAACCTGAGAAAAAAAAAAAGAAACAAATCAAATCTGTCTGTTAACTCAGATGGTCTTATTAAAAAATAACTCATGAGATTACATTAAATAATTCAACATATATTCAACAAACTTATTACTAATGGAAAAACATTTTCACATTGAACCAACTTAAAATTATTGACAATGTTATAACTTTAGCACAACCAGTATTTCTACAGTTTCTCCTCTAGTGGAACACTGGAACAAGGCAATATAATTACTATTATTAATATTATTATAATCTTATTGAAGAAAGGACAACCCCAGGTTTCTGTTCAGCACTGTAGCCAGGCTAATTTAACCATTAGAGAAAAAAATTATTTATAACCATCTCAAAGACTCTTCCTCTCCAATTGATCTTTCCTCTAAACCACCATCATGTCTGTTAGACCCCATTTCTACAAGACTGCTCAAAGAAGTCCTTCCATTAATTAATGCTTCGATCTTAAATATGATCAATCTTTATTAGTTGGCTTGTACCACAGGCCTTCAAGGTGGCAGTAATTAAACCACTACTTAAAAAGCCATCACTGACCCAGCTGTCTTAGCTAATTATAGG
>JAVDPK010001863.1:584893-596438 GCA_034780415.1 Cichlasoma orientale
TAACAGGACAAATGCACAAAATAAAGCAATTATAAAGTTTATCATAAAAAGACTGAAGGCAAAAGGGCTTCTCAGCAGACAAACCATTAATTTTGCTTATTTAGGCTAAAATATGAGCCTGGAAACGATAACAAGTAAAGAGCCGTCTGGGAGCTGAAAGAGCCGGCTGTTCTTTGGGAGCCGAGCCTAAAGAGTCGGCTCTCTGTAAAGAGCCGAACTTCCCATCACTAGTCAGAAAGGTTCCAGTGCTGTGTTAGCTATGAGTGGGGGAGGGATTATTGGGTTGCGTCATCGTGTGATGTAATATCCATGTAATATACTTGTCATTTCTGTTTTTTTTTTTGTCTTTTTATTTTTAAATCAAAAGATGCCCTCTGTTTCAGATCGTTTAGCAGTGAGCAGGGGAAAAAAACAACAACAACCTGACAGAGAAAAGAACCGACCTCAAATTTCTGGTCTGGTTGGGGAAAACGCCATCAGAAGCACTAGGAATGCTGCAGCAAGTGTATGGAGATGAGATGATGTCACGCGCACGTGTTTTTGAGCGGTCCAAGAGGTTCAAAGAGGGACACAAGGACATGAAAGAGGACCCCAGGAGCGGAAGGCCTTCGAGTCCAACGCCGAGCGTGTAGATGGTGATCGTCGGTTGACTGTTTGACTGATCGCAGATGAGCTGGGCATGAAGCGGGACAGTGTCCGACTGTCACTCAAGATTTGGGTCCCTACTGTCTCCACGCGCCATCTGCCTGACACGCTCAACGTTGGACTCGGTCCTGCTCGTTTAAGGCCTTCCACTCCGGGGACGTCGTCTAAGTGGTGTGCTGCCGTTTCTGATAGTCGAGCATACACTAAGACAACAATAACTAATTCTATATAATAGAGAATGTATGATGGAAAAAAATAGAGAAAAAAATTACTTTTCAATTGCCAAGTGCTTTGTTCCTGGGTAACTTGTTTTAATAGAGAAAGAACTGATAAATGAATGCTGTCACTCTCATCTCTTCCTCTCTTTGCAGAAATTTTAAGTTTCAGTTCATCAATGCCTGTTTTCATCCAGTAAAACGTGTGAATTCTTGAGTTTTATCGCCGTCTAAACAGGTAAAAACACACTTGGCTGTGTTTAGTCGACTGTGTGAAAGATCTTCTTTGTGCCACGGTCTCTGGGAGGGCAGACTAATTGACTCTCTGGAGGATTTATGGTTGCAGGTGATTATTGAACAGTTCTTTGGTGAGAAGCATTTCAATCAATCCTGCCAAAATGGAGTCAAGCAGATTTACTTAAACCTGGATAAATTGTCCCATCTTAAATTACTTTTAAAGGTTAAGGGCTTAAGGTTGTTTCTAAAGAGGCATTGTGGTTGATGATATAACTCTGTTCACATAAGCAGTTTTTTTCCCTTCTTCCCATCCATTTTCTTAATGTGATTCCCCTCCATCCTCCCACATCTCACTTCTACTCCTCCCCCATGGCAGCGCATAGTGTTTAGTTATTCTTAGCTCTTTCTGCTGTAGTGGCTCGCTCTCCTAAAGACAGCTGAGTCTGCCGGGGCTCCATTAGCTTTAACATGTTCAGCACTGAATAAGATGCAGGCGACGCAGAGGAACGAGAGAGAGGAGAGAGGGGAGAAGGAAAGGAAAGTTGCAAGAATGACAGAAGGGAGGATGAAGGATGAAGAAGAGGCATCTTTGACTGGAAAGTTGCTACAGTGGAGAAGAAGTGAGGAAAAACATGCACTGTGATACTTTCTTTTTTCCTCTCATTCCCCTCCACCACTCGCCTGCCCACTCCAACTCCTCATTAACCCCCAGTGTCTTTCATTTTTTCCCTCCTGCAACACTTTTCTCCTCCGTCGACCTTCAGCGCGCTGCTCTGGTGTACGCAATTTGCCAAATGTAACATATCAAACTAACAAATCGTCCACAGGCTGACAGCTTGGTCGGAGAGAAAGTTATGAGGACAGAGATCACTGACTCTCAGCCGTTCGTGTCTGATAGAAGATTTCTAGTGTCGAAAGGATAACTAGTGCTTTAGAATAAATGAGACGGCAGCGAAGCTCAATTCTCACAGTCCACTCATCTGTTTGAAGTTGTTATTCACTAAAACTGCAGAAAATTTTAGGTTTGCATGCATGTACGACTTTATTCTTTACTGAAATATGACAATAGACAAGAACTTTCTAAACGTTCAATCCATGTTGAATGTTTACACAAACAAAATCCCACCTGGTCTTGTAAAGGTGAGATAAATAAAATTTCCGAGTTACTGATTAAAGTTTACATTAATCACTTTATGGTGTTAATCATCCATTCCTACACTCTCGTTATTAGGGAGTAACTTGTATTATAATATGAGGGATAAAACTTAGTTCCCTAAAGTGCTCCTACACGATGACTCTAAAAGGTCACAAGATGATGACCTCAGCACTTGTGGAAAGTTCGTTCAGTCACTCAGAAATATGTAGCCATTGGGTAACCGTGCTTGAATTGACAATAAAGTTTTAAAAATCCAAAATGAGGCGCTGGAAGCTGTAGCTGGTTTCCAGCACTGAACATTTATGGGGGAAAAAAGGTTTGTTGGGGAGTGTTTTTACACGTTTGGGGTAACGTTCTCAGGGTCAGCGCAAAGAACCCTCTTTTAGTGTAAATATTGTCGCTTTTTAAGAAAGCGGCACAGCTTCAATGTTATGACTGAAAAGTAGGTACACAAGTACGGTGACCAAAACCTGCATATTGCTGTCTCTTAGTAAATCTGATATTTTGATGAAAAGAAGAACGTAACTGAACTAAACTGAAATGATCACGCAGCATCAAAGGGAGGGGGAGAATCCCAGTGGAGGATGCACACTAGGATACATCTTGTGCCGAGTATTACAGCTGAGGTCCCGTTTCAGATTTCTGCTTGCATTTCCACACAGATACGTCCTTGCACGCCTGCACGCACAGCTCTGCTGTTGCATACCGTAATAAAATATGAGTCAGAATGTAGAAATGAACGAGCCCTAAGCTCCATCCATTTTCTTCAGCTTATCTGAACTCAGGCTGCATTGGTAGCAAGCTAAGCAGGGTATTCCTGACATCCTTCTCTCCAGCAGCTTTTTCCAGTTACTCCAGGGCTATCCTGAGGCTCAGATAAGATATCATTTCTCTGGTGTGTTCTGGGTCTACCCCAGGGTCTTCTCCCAGTTGGGCATGCCCAGAAAACCTCAGAAGAGAGGTACCCAGGAGGCATCCTGATCAGATCGCTGAACCACCTCTACTGGCTCCTTTTGACACACAGGAGCAGTGGCTCAACTCCAAGTTCCCTCCATGTGTCCAAGCTCCTCACCCTATCTCTAAGGCTGAGCCCAGCCACCCTGCAGCTGCCTGCACTCACGGCCTCAGTGATTTCTTCCTTAGTTACCAAAATAACTGTCTGTGTGCTCCTCACCTTATTCTCCAGTCGTCCGATGAGTTCAGCTAGACGGTTGATCTGCATCTCCAGACCTTCTTTCCTCACCTCCACTGCACCTGCAACACACGGAGAGAGAGACACACACACTGAATACACTGAATAAAGTAACAAAATATACCCAACATACTTGTATCACTTTCTTTGTGGATTATGATCAGAAATGATGCAGCTAGGTAACGTTCATTCAAATACATCTTACACACAGTGAAATCAATGCACTGTTGGTCCATTTCTTTTATAGCTATCACACCATATCAGTTACATATGGTGTGAAGACATTTACAGCATCCTCAGTAATGTAATAGTCTTTTGGTGCAGAGGAGGTGCCAGAGATATATGGTACTGTGATTTCTGATCTTCATGGAAAGTGCTGAGAAACAGTATTTCCCACGGTTACTTGTGTGGCTGTATGTGTGGCTGTGTGTGTGTGTGTGTGTGTGTACTTAATGCCATCTGTCAGATGTACAGTGCCATGAAAAAGTATTTGCCCCCTTCCTGATTTCTTAAGTTTTTTATTTTTTGCATATTTCTCACAATTAATTGTTTCAAATCATGAAACAAATTTTTATATTAGACAAAGATAATCTGAGTAAATACTAAAAAACTAAGAAATCAGGAAGGGGGCAACTAAATTTTCATGACACTGTATTTTTGACAAATGGCAGTGAGTACTAATAAAAAAGGTACATGGAGCCAGTACTGTACAGTACACAGAATTATACCACCTAATGCTACAGTCTCTCACTTCTCACTTCTATTATGAAATTCTGAATATTTCATATAAACCGGGAGTTTCAAAGAGGCTGATAAGCAGGCAATTATATCTGTTTATCGGAAGGAACGCTACCTGTTCAAAGACAGTAAAGAACTGCAGGAATGGGAAGCCAGCATCTTTGAGGTTTTCTGTTTAATTGGTTCTTATTTCAGTGTGACTTTCAGATTCCCAGCCACACACGGTTCCCCCAAATCAGCTTTGGCTTTAAGATAATATTTCTCTGTGTGCAGGAAATGTTTACTCTTCAGCAAGAAAGCCCAACACTGGGCAGAAGAGCATCGCCATCATTTGTTCTGATACGTACTCATTATCAGTGACTGCAGAACAAAATGGATTGATAACGCCTCACTTATGTAGCAATAATTTTTTAAAATGAGAATTAACGCTTTTTTTTTTTGCATTAGTTTTATTTCACTGTACAAAACTTGAGTTATTCACTGTTACTCCAGTGTCTTGACAAGAGAAAGGCCCGATTGGCTCCCACCTTTTCAAATTTCAGCGAGAAAAAGACAGAAGTGATGGATGGTGGTACCACTCAGACCCCCCCTGTGGATCTGGGTTCTGCTGGCCCAGTATACCAAGCCAAGTATCACAAACCTAGTGGTTAAAGCTTTTTCTAACTGAGGCAGCTGGGCAAAATAAAGCCAATTCATTCTGGGCAGCACTTTGAGACAGTAATTCATGCCTTTGTCACCACTCGGCTGGATCACTGTTCCTCCATCGCTCATCTCTAGACGGTACCGCACGTCTTAACTGGCACATGTAAATATGAGAATCTCTTCCTCATTTTAGCCTCACTCCACTGGCTGCTCATTCATTTTAAAACTATTTGATTTGTTTCTAAAGCCCTCAGTGGTCTTGCCCTGTCCTACCTCTCTGAGCTGCTACGTCCTTATACATCCACCTGCTCTCTCAGGTCAGCTGATCAGCTGCTTCTGAGTGTGCCTAAAACTCTGAAAGCATTGAATGATCTGCCTTTGTACATTAGACAGACCTCATCTCTGTCTGCTTTTAAATCTCTTCTCAAAACTCCCCTCTTCTCCTTGGCCTTTGACACCTTGACTTTATTTTATTTTATTTATTTCACCTTTATTTTTTTGTTTTATCGTATGGCTGTTCTTATATTTTATGTCTTATTTATTTCAGCTGTATTTTGTGTGTATTTTAAGCCTGGTGTGATTGTGTGTCATTTATTCTTCTGTACAGCACTTTGGTCCATTGTGGTCATCTTTAAAAGTGCTTTACAAATAAAGCTGGTATGGTCTATGTGTTGTTTGCCAGGTTATTTGCATTAACTCTGTATTTGAATGTCTGAGTTCCAGCATCTGATTTCTGCTGGAGGAAGTGCACCTTTTTCTTCCTCTGTGCTATAAAACAATCCAGCACGTCCCATCAATTCTGACCCAGTGGAGCATGAACAATAGTCACAGTGTTGAGCCTCTCTTCTTCACTGTGATGCACTAATGTGTTTGCGGTAATTATGCAGAGTATGCCAGAGTCATTGCTTGTGTTTGCGGCGTCGTAAGGTTAAATTCCTTGACATTAAACTTTAAGCATTCAACAGCTCTGATGACATGTGCTGAGGGCAACTTTAAAATTATTTTTCTTTCTGTCTTCGTTGATGATGATTGCTTATTTGTGTGTACTCACACGGTTTAAAATCAGAGAAGAAATTCTGGAAAATAAACATTGTTTCCCTCTCATTTAACCCACTTCATACAAATACACCTCCTCCCTTAGTTCCATCCTACACTGTCTTCCTTCCTTCCTGAGCTTCTGGCCTCTTTTCATCCCCTGATGGCCCCCTCACAGCTAATTGGAGAGCGAGCTGCCCACTCTTCATTAAAAGATTTAACAGCCAGTCAATTAGGAGCTACCTCCCTCCACCCTAAACACACACACACACACACGCACGCACGCACGCACGCACGCACGCACACACCTCAACTAAACCATAGTCTGTAGCCATGGAGACAGTTGGAGATAAAAGCCCATTGGTCATATTGATGGACTCAGAAAATAAGTGGCCAGCTCAATTATAGAAGTGTGTGAGGAATTACAACCTTCAAATTTTGGAGCAGGGCGGAGGGGTCTCTATTGACTTTCTACTCAATTAAATCTGATTTGAGGTTGTCCACAGTCACCTAATTTAACTTTCCATTCGGCACCACCACGAGTGCGACGAGAGAGTGCGCGTGAATGTGGACTGAAAAAAGAAAATGGTCTATATATATATTTATTTTATTTTATTTTTTTGACTTTATCACGGTGGTATCAAATGAGAACTCCTTCCTCCTCTTGCATCAAGCCATCTGATTCAACTATCCACAGAACTCGTTTCCTTATAGACAAAAATAACAGCACTCTTTATTCATGCAGAATCTGATTTACATGGTCGAGCATGAGGACAATCACCCCTGTTGATTTTAATCATTGTTCCTCATTTAAAATCTTCTAACTCATGAGGATGAATTATGATCTCAAATGCCATTTATGTGCTTATATTGTTGTCATCTGCACAATGATACACCACATAGTTGCATAAGTGTGTGAGTGGTGTGTATCGCTGCTATACTCTGCAATCATCACACCAGTGTTTCTTTGCTGAGAACTCCTCCAGAAGCCTCACTTCTCCTCACTTCTTTACCCCACGAAGAGTTTCGTTATCTTCATATTCATCGTTCACAGGTTGCCATTATCTCCTGTAAGAAGTTTGGTGATCCCGCTGAACTTGATGTTGAAAAATGACAGTTTAAGCTCTGCAGTCGCAGATTAATTCTGAATGCACCGTCACGCCCAAAAACAAAAAAATGAGATTCAAGCTTGACTCAGAGCCAGAACTAGATATGAAATATGAACACACGGCAAGGCTGTAAACACTGTGGTGTCACACTAACAGCCACTGTGAGGAGATTTTTGCATTCTTCTGCCCACAGAGCAGTTGTTAGTCAAACTATGTGGGTGGTCATATACTAATCCTCATATCTTCTTCTCAAGATTTGAGCGTCTCTAAAAGGTGGCCGGTTTTGTCATAATAAATTTATATTACACCTTTTTACATAGTGTAAGATCTTACTTTTGCTCTTAGGATACATACACGGGGTGTCGCCCTGCATACTGATAAAAACTACAAAAGTAGAATCATCAGTGAAATGTCACTAGCATTGGATAATATAATAGAGTGCATAACTACTGAAATAGAAGTTGGAAAGTCAAAGAAAGGGAAAATCCCTGGAGCATGTATAAAAATGTTTGCAGATGCAGGATTTTGTTACTAAGAAGAAAATAATTCGCTTTTGTGGTGATTTCAACACAAATTTGTTAAATCTGAACAACGCCATCGCTGACTTCATCCGCACATAGTGCAACACTCACTGATAATCTGTTTGCTAATGTTGTTGACAGGAATGTTATAAGTGGATTAATAATAAATGAGGTGGATCATCTACAGGTTTCTGCAATAGTGCAGAGCTGCGCCAAGACCAACAGATGCAAACCTATTAAAAATTTCATTAGACATAAAAGACAAGAAGCAATCTGCTGCCTTAAGGACGAGCTCACCAACCGAGATCAAACATCTATGTCCAAGATGGAAACGTGGCATATGGAAGCTTCTCGTCTACAATGTCAACACTTAACACGATAAATACTGAGATAAGTTACGCCTACGCCTTTAGTGTAATTAGAAGTAACGGCCGAGGGCGAAGATGCTGCACCACCTTCATCACCATCAGTGCTGCACAGCTACAGCATTTCTTTCTTGATATGATGTATGAACTGTACGCAGAATAAACATCATCATCTATCTTTATAGGAGTGCCACACAGAAACCAAGATGAACTGGATACAAGCAATCTTACACCAAACAGGGTAACGTCCCAGCAGTTACTATATGCACGTAAAAAAAAACTGAGGGTCCTTCACCTGCCCTCCTCATACTGGCACACTCACCATCCTCCATCCGCTCAAAGATCATTTCCACCCTTTATCAGTGCTGGACACGTCTCGTCAAGAACAAATTCCATCTTCCCAGTGGTTCAGAACATTTGGTATTTCATGCTCATCTTACCATAATACTCAACAGTGCGTAATACTTCAACTACAAGTACTTAGACAGTAGGAAAATAAGGGGATTATGGCAGCAGATGCAATCAATGGGAAAAATCATGTTCAGGCTGTATTCTACAGGCATAAATTACCAGTGAGCGTGTCTCATATTCCCACAGACATCTGTCTCAGCTTTTCTTTCAATCACAGTAACATAATGTTTGGAACAGCTGGATGTATACAAATAAATGAGAGCTGCTGCATATTTGACTGACACACAGAAACAGCACAATATGAAAGAGCCCACTGCATTTAGTCTCAAAAAACATTTGCACGATTATTCTGCATAGACAGAAGAGCCACGTTAACTGCATCATCACGGCCTGTAAGTGAACCACCTCCACTTATGGCTGGAAAGCAAAAAGAGATGGTAGCTTACAAAGTGATAACAGAAACCGCATCATCAGTAAACACGACACGCTACATGCAAATACTGCACCATTCCCTGACCTCTCCGAGTGGTTGAACGAAAATACTTCAGCACCACGGTTACTAGGTTTGACTTAAACAGATCAAATGCAGAATCTCACTCGAATGTGGACTCCTGTAAGAGCTGCAGGGCATGTAAAGGGTCACCTGAGGCTTGCAGGAAAATTTCTGTCTAAGGGCGTACAGTATGGGATGCAATCTATTCTATGTCCATGCTTTCCTCAAGCTAAGGCACTCATTCCTGCAGTAGATAACTGCTGTATGTGATGTAGACTCACACTCACACACACACACACACACACACTTGATTCTGAGTGTGCCTGAAAAAGCAGCGAACAGTAAACTGCAGTTCATTTGCAATTAAATCTCTTCACTAAAGCGGCGGTGCACTTAGAGCAGAAAAGGCACTGAAGCAACGCAGACAGCTACAACATAACTTGAGCTCCTTAACTTTAAGTTGGAGGATATTTTTAGTTTCTCACTCTCCTCTCCATCTTACTCAGTCTTTGTTTTCCACTCATCTCCCACTCGTTGCTTTGTATTTCCTCTCTGCCTGTCATTTAGTAATGGCTCTTGGTGTTCAGGGGGAACATGAAGTTATGGATTTGCTATTATGGCAAATAAAAAGCAACTTTACTATGACTACAGGAAAACCACGAGATCATAATTTGTCTCATTTTACCTACTGTTCACTGTTTTAATATTGCCAGCTGGTATTTATAAAAGCTGTTGCTAAATGAACCCCCCCAACACTTCAATAATTAACACCCTACCTAAGGATATAGGAGTGTTGATTAATACAGGGAACAAGTTAACAAATGGCACCTGCTGTTTATATTCACAAGCTGCCAGTTTTAAAACGCTGAAAGTCGGGGAAGAAGGAGAAGTTATGACCACACTGGCACCAATATATAGGTGGAGGAGTGAGGAGTCATTAATCAATCGCCTCGTCCTGACTGAAGACAAAGCGCTGCTGACATCAAGGACCTGCGCTGTCAGTGCTGCTTTGCAGCTCACAGCACAGAAGAAAAGGCGGATATGGGGGGAAAAAACAGAGGAGAGAGAAGACAACGACATGATGAAGTAATATGAAAGGCTGGTTTTCTGTGCTTTGGTTTTAGAGTCGGGGGCCATCCAACAAGTAAATATTAAAAGGAGAGATGATATATTTATGCACAAGCAGGTCCACACTTGGAAACCGAGAATTTTAGCTTTTATTTGATGGCTTTCAGGTAAGAAGCTCTTTAAAATGTATACCCCCTTTTTTCATCCATCAATCGAGCTGCTTTCTTCCGCTTATCCAACTGAGAGTCGCAGGGGGGCTGGAGCCCACCCCAGCTGCCATAGGCATGGGGCGAGAGGCAGGGTACACCCTGGACAGGTCGCCAGTCTGCTGCAGTGCTAGCACAGAGAGACAAACAACCACTCACACACCTATAGGCGATTTAGAATCACCAGTTAACCAAACCCCACTAAGTGCATGTCTTTGGGCTGTGGGAGGAAGCTGGAGTACCCGGAGAGAACCCACGCAGACATGGGGAGAACATGCGAACTCCACACAGAGAGGCTCGGGCCAGATGGTGGATTTGAACCGAGGAGCTTCTTCCTATGAGGCAGCAGTGCTAACCACCACATCACCGTGCTGCCCACCGGTCACAGCAGATGGCTGCCCCTCCCTGACCCCTCTTTTTTCAAGGAAACAAAAATATTTGGGTAACAAACCTACAGCATTTGGTCAAAGCAGCTTTCAATGCAAGGGAAACACTCCATCCTTAGCCTGCAAAGAAACATACCAATCCATCAGAGAGCTAGCAGGAACATTAGGCTCTGCATTAGGGTCTGAGCTCTGCAACATAAAAAGGACATCAGCAGAAGTCAGAACCCTTCAGAATAACACTAAAAGGGTTTAAACACATTTCACTACAACATACACACTCCAGTATGAGAGAAACGCAAGTTTAAAGAATCCATAAAACGGTTCTGGAACAACATGAATGACGGGAAGAAAAATTATGGGAAAACCTTACGATCCAATTCATGCAACATCACCTGTGAACACCGGGGGGCAGGGTGATGCATGTAACCCAGCGGCACTGGGTCAGTGTTAATTGATGATGAGACAGCCGGATGAATTTTTAAATGTGCAGGGATATACTGTCAGCTCAGATTCAGTCAAGTGCTGCAAAACTGAGTGAACAGTCTCCAGGCTGTAGATGGACCGTAAGCCAAAAGGTACTGTGAAAGTGACCAGGGAATTTTAGAAGGTCAGAAAGTGGAATATTGTGTCATTACCACCTCAGTCGCCCGATCTCGACTCCATTATGGATAAATTTCACCTAAAAAAGATAAAAATAAAGACAGAAAGACAGAAAGAGCATCTGAAGACAGATGCAGTGAAGAGCTTTCCAGCCAGATGTTCACTAAATGTCTGACCAAGCGTCACAAACCCAGAGTCAAAGTACTTTCTTCATGAATGCGTAAATCTGTCCGATAACATTTGGGATCATGAAAACATGGGACTCTACATAAAACACATTTCATGTGGCATTTTTTCAGCCCCTCGAATTAAAGCTCGAGCAGCGAAACGCTGCAATCAAGCAGCACTTCATCCGTCAGCCACGGCGACTGTCCGGCCATTCTGACGCTGAATAGCCGTTAATGGGACGGGAGCTCGTGCTGAAGTCGTATGGCAGGCCGTTTTAACAATTAATCCAATTCACCACACTTACATTCCAGATATCTGGAACTGATTTATGACTAGACATATTAGTAAATTAAGATAT
>JAVDPK010001863.1:660674-676942 GCA_034780415.1 Cichlasoma orientale
CACACACACACACACACACACACACACACACACACACACACACACACACACACACACACACACACACACAGGAAGAGTAAATGACCATCTGGCTGCTATTAAAAGCAAAACTTTTTATGCTGTTTCCTCACTACAATTCCTTTTGCCAACAACAAAGTAATAGGATAAAATAGGCACGGAGGAAGAGGATGAGATAGGTAGAAGAGAGAAAGAAGAGATCAAAATGAAGAGAGAGAGAGAGAAATAAAAGCAGTGCATGTGATGCCACAGGGCATAAACAAACTGCTCACTGGCAAAGCAACACAGCAAAATGAAATTCCCCTCAGAAGGCGCTTTAATATCCCGGAATGCTAAAAATATAGCTGCAGCTCAGACAGCAGACAGGGTTTGCCACTTTCCCAGTATACAAAAGGCTTCAGACACATGAAAATCGAGCACAACGAAATTATTCAGGAACAGGTTATTCTTACAGTTCTTATCTTTTTTTTTTTTCAACCTGAGAACAAAACTGCTGATGCAAACTATTTGGAAATAACACAGAATAGACCACAGCACATATTTTTATGCCCCTACAATGGCCATTTCATTGTTTCTTGATTTTCATTGCTAGAAAAAATAAATAAAAGAGTGGATATAGACCCTTGAGCTGAAATCTGTGGGTAAATTTCAGGGAGGGGAGGGGGGGGAGCTTTTTAAACCTTATTTTGGTCAGCAAATGTTTTAAGCCATTTTCATTAGATCTGAGTGGTGGTTATTTACTTAATACTTCAAAATCACTTCTTAAATAAGTGCCCAAAGTCATTTCAAGATGGCAGCCAAGTGGCAAGACTTAGTCCTGGAAGGACTGTGTTACAGTTACAGTTTTAGATTCCTATAGGAATCTAAAATGCAGCCTCAATCAGCAAATACAAAGTAACAATGCAGCATGTGTTACGACTCAAATTATGTTCATGAATAATTCCACTCACCATCTTTGTCAGCTCTTCTGAAAATCTGTGAACAGAAAGCAAGACAGGAAGTTAGTGAGAGTAACAGCGTCTGCAGTCGTCTGCATGCGGTATAAACAGGAACACGGAAAAGCTTCGGTTCTAAGTTCTGAGGGAATGTTGATCTGCAGTAAGGAGTCGATGCAACAAAGCATTTAAAGTCATTTACAACATCTTTCTGAGAATTTTCTATTCTAGTTTGTTTGTGTAGATATAATTGGATCTCATCTGCATAACAAAGCACTGTATTTCTAAACTATAGTACTTGGTGGAAGCATTACACACAAAAGAGAAGAGGACCCAGTGCTGAACCCTGAGGAACACATATTTTCACGTTTGAATTTTCCTGAAGATTATTGAAATTGCTTTGAATAAATAAAATGTGATGGTTAAAGATCGAGGTCGCTTGTGCTGAGGAGCTGGTGATATCTTGTGCGGGTCCAAGCAGCCAAAGGATGCACAGTAAAGGCACAAGGATTTTATTTGAGGATAAAAGGTCAAAGATCAACTTCACTGTCATTTAACTTTTCCCACTATTCTTTAATGCCATAACGTATGTGCAAAAGATGAGCTCTGGACCATAATTTCTATTAGATCAACTAGCGAACAGGTAACACTACATGAGTCGGGATAGAAATGAATGAGAACGAAAATGTCACCGATTGTTTGAAGCGTACAAGCAAAGGCAATTATTCTAATTTGAGTAAGAGAACGACTAACTCTGTGCAGCAGAACAGAATCCAGATGGTGAATTACTGGTAATAGAAAGAATCAGTGTGCCGTTCAGTGTTTGACTTTCAGTCATTATTAAAGACCTCAGCGGTCCATACACTAAATCCACACAAAGACTGAATCTGGCACACAAACCCGCTTGGAAATAAAGAGTGTCTCAACCAGATAAGGTGCAGTGGTGTGCGATAAGGTTTGTTAGGAGCCACAGGGGTGAAAAGTTTAAGAAGATAAAAAGACACACACACACACACACACACACACACGAAACAAAGTCACTGATCTGTAGCTGATTGATGATTACTTGCTGTGTGCTTGTGCATCACATTGAGCTAATTTATAGCTTGAGTGAAAGCTCCTTTCCTTATGTCAGGACCGGTACTTTCATCAGTGTTTCAGAGTGCGATATGAAGTGTTCCTACTGAGGAGTGCCAGGAAATGGCACAGTGACGGGCTGGAAAAATGCAGAGAAAGACACAGTGAGGGGGATGCAAACAATGAAAAAAGGCAGACAAAAAAAAAAAAAAAATAGAAGAAGATAGAGATGCATGGAGGTGCAGTGTATTATTAATGCTGACTGTTAGCAACATAACCAGTATTTTAAGCCATGTTTTGTTGAAAAATAACTACTGAAACAGAGGGAAGAGAAGCTGATTCAGTAGTGGGAATGTGCTTTTATCGGAACAATAGGGACTACTTTTCAAAGGTATCTGCAGGAGCCGAGGGAGACTGAAAAGAAAGATGTTAAAGGGACCTCTTATGTTCATCTCCAGCTTCATATCTTTTATTCTCGGCTCTTCTGGAGCAGCTATGCATTATTCACAGTTTAAAAAGAAATCCTTTTTATCTTGTTCCAGCCCAAAGCTCTCCAGTTCATTCACTAACTATAGCCACCTAAAACAAGATGATTTAGCTTCTCTCCCGCCTTTCAAGCTAGCTTTACTCTGATTGGCTGCCCCTCGCAAACAAAAGATTGATGGAGCTTCTGTGCTCACATCCAGACTTATGTGCCTGAGCTGAGCAAATCAGGGATATCCGCTGTCGACATGATACAGACCCAGGAGTAGAAGAAACTGAGCTTTCAGAGAGATTTGAAGCCTGACTTTTGGCTTGCAGTGATTAGCTGGAAAGCACTTTGTTCAACTATGTTGTCTTCTTTAAAGTGCTCTATAAATAAAGTTGGATCGGATTGGACACATTAACCTCATTAATTGAAACACTGGCCATTGTAACAGTAAAAACATGAAAGAAAATAAGAAAAATGTGCACAAATCTTCACTATACAGGCAGGATTTGAATGTCTGTGAAGTACGCGTATTTCTTTTAATCACATTTGAGTACAGAACTGCAGAAACATTCATAAATATTCTTCTGTAAAAAGCTTTGCAACTTCCAGGAAAGTTCTAGACTCTTCAGACGTTCCTCGTTAACTCTTAGTGCGAATGTCAAAAGTTAGAAAATGAATCGGCAACCACTTCTTAATTGGTCTGGCTATTTTTGAAGTAAAACCGACGGCAGTTCTCTGTTTCCAGATTCTATAACGTGAGGATTTCATGCTTTTCCTTATCATATTTTCTTACATTACTCAGAAATATGTAAATAATAATCAATCCGGAAAGTGATCTGTAGACTTACATACTGGATACATAGTAGCCCTAATTTCATATGCAGACTGTTCACAATTTTCATGACTGCAATTCAAAAACTTCAGGATGCTTCACACTTTTTATGTGAAACAAAAGTGAATAAGCTGATATAGAGATTCTTGCACTTACAAGCATAAGGCATGTTAAACTCCAAATAAGTGGTGCACAGCAACTGCAGCACTCTCAACAGGCCAAAGAGAAAATCATTAACTGCTGAGACGAGCGGCGTTCCAAATGACAAGCTGCTCTGCATTGTTCTGCTTTCCGGCTGCACCCTGGAGTGCACTCAACTCCACAGAAAAGAGCCAACTCTGGAGCTACTGGAAACAAACAAGCTTGGAGGGGAAGGAAAGTGTTGCGATGAAGAGGCGGTGTGTGCGTGTGTGTTTTCGTAAAGAGTTGTAACAGAAACACAGAGTGAGAAGAAAACGAGTGACAGCTGAAGAGGGAAGATCCAACGAAAAAGCAAAAGAAGACGGAGGCAGAGGAGAGTGTTGCATCCATCTCTAACCTTATTAAGAATGTATGTTTCTGGGCAGAGGGGGAAGCCAAGAAGGATATGGAGGAAATTAGGAGAGGAGAGAAGGGAAAGAAAAGGAAGAGACAAAGGATGAAAGGAATTTAATGAATAGCTAGAAAGGTGCACTGGGGTTAAGATGAAGGCGAAGACGAGAACGACAGAGGAGAAACAAGCAGGCTGAGGGTCTAATGAGGGAAATGCTGCCTGCAGGCACATGCGTGCGTGCACAGCAATCCCTCAAACCCCTCTGGTGTCAACTCATTCACCGTGATAATAACGCTGGGGTCAATAATATTGGAAAACGAGGAAACGATTAACATTTCAAAGTTCAGGACGTTGCAGGAGGCTCAAGAGAAAATGCCAGAATGAGTTCACAGCTGATGTCAGAAAGTCTGCCGGTCAGTGTGAGCACAGCGTTGAAGTGAAAGGCTCAGAGTGTGAGGTTAAAAAAAAAGGAAACAGTGCAGCAGAACCTTTAATAAGAAAATTAAATATGAAAAGAAGAAATCAGGACAGGGAAAACGAACCTTTCCTCCAACATAGACATCTCTGCAATTTTTTACCCCCTGCACACAAACAGAATTAGTTTACTAGGGTACTAGGATACACTGGCGCTCTGGCCTTGATCATAATTAGTTTTTCATGGACCCCCTTCTTTATCACCCTATCAGATTGCTTATTTGGGTCTGGGTCAGGGTTTCGCAGAAACTGAACTACTTTCTCTTTTGTTTTGTACCCTATTAAAGCAGCATCAGCAGATCTCCAGGGAAAACACTCAGAGGGGCCAAGATGAAAAATAACCCAATAGTATTGATGAGCTGACCTAAATCAACACTCGCTAAGTGCCACTTTTAAGACTGCACAGATATCGGCTGGACTCTGTGTCTGATAAAATAAAGACATCATATTGGGAATGAGAAGACTCTGCAATGACTGTAAGGAATGGATCAATAGCAATATTGTAGTAAGACGTTTTCATAAATAATTAAACAGCAGTCATAAAATTGGTGTGAGCGTAGCTACTGCGCGTCGGACTTTACTTGGACTGACAGCAAAGCCAGCTCTAAGAGTGTAGCTGCCTCACTGATCTAAATGCAATCATTTTATTGGTAAGACGACGAAATAAACAAAGAAGCTTAAGAGAAAATTCCTTAATAAGATGCAATTAAAGTATACTGATTTTTAATTTATTTATTTTTGGACGGGTCAACCTGGAAAGATGTGCAAAACTGAGCTCAGCGCGTACAGACACCGGGAGGGCGCTGATTTGGACTCCCACATTTCTCAAAGTGGCAAAAAAGAGAAATCTCCTGCCTACTCTACTAAGCTCGAGCTACAAGCCATAAGTATCTGTGCGTAAGTGCGCACTGCGCCGGTCCGGACGCACTGTTCACTGGATGTCTTCATCCCGAGCACCCACCCTCCCAGCACCTGCCAACCCGGTGGCTTTCCATACTCACATCCAAAATAACCGAGATGCCTCTCCGCGGTTCCGGAGCGAAGAACTGCTCCTGAGCCACGGCCACCTCCTCCTTACTGGAGGCGTACTCCCGGCTGGAGATGTTCTTGTTGTCGCTCATTTTGGTGACGATCCAGCGGACGAGCCCGTCGATTCCACCGGGCTGGGCGCCGCTGTTTCCGGACTGCGCTGCCGTTGCGGACTCGCTGTCCTGACCGGCTACGGGTTTCGGCTGCTCGCGGCTTTCTTGGGCTCGAAGTTTGGCTTGCTCTTTGTTAAGCAGTTTGTGGACTCCGTCCCTACAGTAGCGCGCTGCCTGCTCACACATCCTTTTGCTGCGGAGCGCTCATGCTGCGCTCTATGGGGGAGAGAGAGGCCCCCACCCACCCCTCACCCCCAGCCCCTTCTTACATCACAGCACCCACCCCAAATCACACCCACCCACCCTACAGAACCCTGTGTAACGAAACGTCCGTGTAGGGACTGATATTTAACAGGTTTGGAGGTTTAAATGAGTTTATTGCACTTCACGGAATTTTCTGTATCTTTTATTGTATTATCTCGCATCAAAGCTTTTATGTTTCTAAGTGGTAAAATGTCTCGCCTTCAGTTCTACTACAATGTACAAATACAGTACTTGTTCTTGTCTTGGTGTTGTGAATAGTAAAGTTGCAGACCACTTTGAACTGACTGAATCTGAATGGGGACAGTGCTGCAGCTTATTCCTTCCACAGTGACAACAGGAGGTGTTGGCCGCCAGTCATGTGTGGCAGAGGGTGGATCAGAGGATTTCTCTCACGGAGTAAAAGGAGTCATTAGAGGATCATGTGCGATATGAGCGCTCTAACCTTTGGTAATGAGCGGCTCCCCCAGCTCTGCCCTTTCCACTGTACAGTCAGTCTTTCCTGCTATGTGTCATGTGTTTAACAGAGCGCACGGCAGTCTGGATGAATTCAGTCACGATGGAAAGTGCACACACAGGTTATAGTGATAAAGGCAGGTGTGTCCTGCATCTTGCCCCATCACTGGAGCACAAGACCGGGTCGATCACTTGACATGATTGCCCCCGTGTGGTAATAAATGCGCAGTGACAGGCCCGGGCAAGTTTTCTCCGCAGGATTTATTCAGCTAATTATTAAATATTTACCAACAGATTTGTGACGGCTAATTATTTAAATCACACAAATACACAACACTTTCTGGCTCGAACGTTCTGGCAATAAAATAGGTAACAGGCTTCAGATAAATAACTTAGCAAAACATGCAACTGAAGCCTGAGAGAGTCCAGCAATAGCACTTATGTGGGAATCTGCAGTGCATCCTTCTGCATGTGCACACAAGATAACTTAGGGGCAGCAGCCCTTCTGGTAACAGAGCCATGAGTAGGTCCTCCTGTGGCCCCTGGCATGCTGATGGAGATGGTTAACTCCTGGAGGAGCCTCAAAGGACACCAGGATTTTTGCAGTCTCTTTGGACTGGATCCTTCCACCTTCTTTGACAGTAAGATGGGGGTTGTCAACCTAGGCATAAACAGGGTTCAAGTGACATCAAATGCAGATAAGAGGTATTATTAAGTGAAGCACACACTGAGCTGAAACATTTTCTAGATGCTAAAGATGTAAAAGCTGCATCTAAGACAGGCAGGAGTACAATTTATCTAAACATAAGCCAGGTTGCACCGCTCTGCACACTGCAATCTGTTCCAGGCTAAATTTAAATCATCTTGCTTTGTGCTGGCTGGCAGGGCACCTAGTGTAAATATTTAAAGGAAATGAGCCTCAGTAAAGCGTCCCAATTTTTAATAAGTGCATTGGCTGTCTGCAACGTGTTTGTATTAAAAAGCTGTAATCACTTTCAGTTAAGTTGATAAAGACATTTTTAACTTGTGCTTCACGACCTGATCTGGTCGTCTCGTTGTGCCTATTTCTGCAAATTTTACTTGCTTTTTACCAGAAAAGAGAAAGTGGTGGTCTTCTTGGAGAGGATAACGATGTTCCCGCCAGCCTTGATGCTGAACGGGCCCTGAGGTTGGGGGGGGGGCAGAAAGCTGTATTCACCACCAATTACTGAAGACAGGCTGAGCCGGCCTCTCACTTCCCCTAGCTGATAAAGCTCCAAAGGGACCTCCACGCTGGCCTTTGAGCCCACAGGGAAACCTGGAAATGCACCGACACTCTTGTTCACATTAACGTCTGGGCGGTCAGTCTTGGGGGAGAGAGATAACACGAGGGGTCTGCAAGAGAACAAGCAAATCATTGTGATTATTTTAAAACAAAACTGACCAAAAGATGAAGACACTGAAAGTATATTTTCCTTCTTGTGTTAACAAATTACAGCGAACAGATAACAAGATGACATCAAGGAATTCTCAGTGATGAACGCTGAGTACTACAGTACTGTCTTACTACAGTAAAGGTACTGAAAGAGAAGAAAGGTCCTTTTTTTTTAAACCTTACAGGAGTTTTGTACTTCGGGAGCAGTTGTTAAACATTACAGTGAGCGGGTGGCTGCTGCCCAGTAAAGTGTTGAAATGCACAGTTTTCTCTGTTAGTGGGGGCGGAGCTCTGAGAAGCAGATCATAGTGGAAGCGGTCCAGCTCACTGCTGAGCAAAGTTAGCCGTGCTGCAGAATCGCCTTCTTTCAGAGGCTCGTAATCGACACTCAAAACAGCCTAAAAAAGAAAGAAAAGAAAAGCCACATACACAAACCATCTAAACAGGGGTCTGTGTGTGGGTACAGATTTTTCTTTGTTTTTGTGATTGAAGACGTACTCATTGTCCACCTCGGACTGCCCTGGCACAGTGCGCTGAGGTTGGACAATGATGTCACGGCATTTACGCTCAGTGGTGAGGCAGGCGGCCTGGGTCAGGGGGTTCTCTACTTGAACAGTGGCCGTGGCCACCCGGAGAACAGGTGTCACCATCTCGATGGTGCATAGGACTCCTGGAGATGTGGCTTTGAAGGTAATGAGGTAGAACAAGTACTCACCTGTCTCATCATTACGGAATGTCACCTGAGGAAGAAGATTAAAGGATGATGTGAGGACAGGGCTAAAAGCAATATCTGTCCAAATCTGGAAATGTGCATGCTTGAGCGAACCTTGATATTACACCGTCCCTCTGTGTATGTACAAGAAGGCATCTCGTCATCCCTCTTAGCGTGAGCAGGAACATCAATGAACTTGATTCCTTTGAGGGACACTGTAGCATCTGGCTTCTCGGGCTCCACTGTCTCTAGCAGCACGAGGAACCCGAGAGCGCAGATGAGAACACTCACGACTCTGTCCTACATCTGCTGCATAATTTACCAGGAAAGTTGCGCTCAATTGAGATCATTCCTATCCTCACTTTAAGTATTAAAGTATTAAGTGAGGACGTGAAATAAACAGATTAAGTGATGGAGAGCCAGTTGTGCACGGCGAGCTTTAGCAGACAGCTCGTGCACAATAGCGTCCTCTGCCTCAGGAGAGTACAGCACGCCTGTCCCATCAGGAAAGGTGAAAAAGACCCTGAAAATGATCCCCGAGGCAAGAAGATGGAGAAATGGAGGTTAAATAAATTGTTATACTTAGAAAGATAGTTTTGTTATCTGTGACCTCTTCAATATTAAGTTTTCAAATGATGGTCATAAGTCAGTAGGTGATTGGGAATGCCGGGGTGGCCGGATGTGAGAGCCACAAACTGGGCAAACAAAATTCAGCACCTGGACTAAGAGATAAAGTGGCAACAATTATGTGACAGATATTACAAAGGTGCTCACATTACAAATGATATGTGAAGATGATACTTTTAGGGTCATTGTGTAATGTTGCCACGTTCGATGTAAAGCTGCTGAAATGTAGGGTTTTATTTTGGAGAAATCAAACTTTGCATATATAATAAAGTTAGATTACCTTCAACTTATTCTCGAGACAGCATAACACCAGTAATTTCCTAAAGTGTTTTTTCAGCCCTTAGAGGTACTCAGCTAATTGAAACTGACTAATAGTTTTTACAAATCTTTAAATCTGTCAACAGCTGCTGCCCATTCCAAATGAGTCAAATCAATGTCTCTCATTACCTGATGCTGGCTTCTGACCATCCCTACAATCAGACGTTACACTGCTGACGCGGCGCCTTTAGGAGTTTATTCCCACTGGAAAAACCTCAGAATCAATATTCAGATCTAATCTTTTTGCTTTGTTAAGTGTAAAAACCTTTCAGTTACATTACTGTATCGGTGACACACGCAAGCCTGTTTCCAAAAAAGTATGAAGCACTATTTGAAATGAAATCATCATCAGCTCAAAATAATCAGACATAAATATATATATATTTTCATCATATCACTCAGCATTCTATTTGTGCAGAAGGGCGAAGCAAAGAGGCAAACCTCATTGCTCGTGGAGGCCGCGATGCAGCAGCCAGTGGCAGTGAGGGTCAAAGGCAGGAGCTCCTTTCAGCTGTCAGCTCCAAAGGCCAGAAAGTCCTCGTCCAGCAGGACTTCAACATCCTGGTAGTTTAAGATGAAATAAGTTAATGCTACTATACGATATATAGAGCTAACAGAAATCATTCTTACCGTAAGCTTGCATTGCATACATTATTATTAATTTCAGTAATACTGTCTATATATAAAAAGCATTAGAACTTATTTCTTTTGGTTTTAAAGGAAGTGTGTGAAACTTTACCAAAAAATGTTGCAAATGAAAATTTACTCCTGATCAGAAGTTCATGCTGGTCAAGACATGTAAAGAGTTCCATTATCTGCCTTACACAGACTACCTGGCAGGAGCCTTGGATGGTCAACAGGGGGTGCACCAGCCCTACAAACTTTGCCTGCAGCTCAGCAGTGAAGGGAGGCCGATGAGGTGAGAAATGGACGTGAACAGTACACGAACCACCGCCAGACTTCAGCTTCAGCTCGCCTGCTGGACTGAAAGATAAACTGAAAGACTGGGTTGAGTGTTTGCTCGAGTGGACCGATGTTTATGCGTATGTTCTCTGTGTTGCCTTGGGTCTTCAACTCCCAGCTAGGACATAAAGATAGGACTATGACATTAAATACATATAGATTTTGATACATTTCACAGTCATATATGAAGTCAAATGGATAGGCTCAGCAGAACCTCAGACAGTGAGGAACAGGAGAGCATCTCCCCACAGGATCATGGTTTTTAAAAATCTGATATCAATAAAGTGGTTATGCACATAGTTTGCTTTTATTAATACGGCATTGGTCACTTGATTCTGGACCCTGTGTGTGACCTGCATGAAACAATTGTAAAGTACGCGAATGTGCGTATGCATACACTATCCAAGTGTCATGCATTGTGTTTGATGCCCCATGTGAAAGGACTGAAATGCCAGTTTCATGTAAATTTACAATAGTAGCTGCCTTTTCTTCGCCCTCATCATGCAGAGTTGGTCCAGACAGAAAAGGTTACCAGCTGACAAGCCAGGCAAGAGTAAAAATAGCAGCATTCTGAATGTCTGGAGAACTATGTGAGCATAGTTTGTGCGTGATCCCAGGGGGCTATAATGTCCGGGGGCTTTTTCCCCTGGTAGGGTCCATCCATCCATCCATCAAAGTGTGCTGACCTTCCCAGTCCAGAGTTTCGTGGTGGTTGGGGTCAGTGTTTTTGAGGTGACATGAGAGAGAAAACAAAGCTGTATGTGTATACGGGTATTTAAATTTAAGCAGTTTTAGTGTAGAGTGCCATTAACCTGTCTTTGGGAGCCACTGTGCCAGTCACGGGCCACAAAACCTAGATCGATGAAGGAACCGCAGAGAAACCCGAGGGGTCGTCCTCTCCATTCACAAGACTGTCCGTTCCACTCTTTGTCCTTTACAAGCACATACACAGTTCAAAAGAACCGATGTTAGAGTGCAGTCGCTTAATTTACCCTTAAACAAAACATAACCAGACCGCATTCACCTGTGTATCAAATAAGGTGTAATTTGAAGGTGTCTGTGTGTGTGTGTCTGTATATGTGCTACATAATGTACATATTACAATTTACAGGGACATAAACTGACGTACTTACACAAAAGTCAGGCTGATGCAAATTATTTCTGCAATGATACTGATGATACTGAGCAGGCAAACTTCACTGTTGCTGATTCAGTGAGTGTGCTTTGATTAAAACCATGTTGTTTGCACAGACTGGCTTCTTTACTGTGCTGTTGCCACTGTGAACAGGCTTTAATGCTGAGCCGCAGTAATAACAGTAGCAGTAGTTAATAGGAAGGGAACAGGAAGCTGGAGTTCACGGCAATGTTATTATGTCCAGGAGCAGCTTTGAGGGTGAACACGTCCCACACAAACACCGGGAAGAGTCACTTGTCCCAAAAGGTCAAACTCCAGCACCTTGTTCTTAATCGTGGGTGTCATTCTGAATCCAGCAGAGTAAAGAAAACGTGGTGGTAGAAGTCAGCAGGTAAAAACAAGGGGTTCTACTGTTCTCTTAATGTAATAGCAGTAGGAGAGGCAAATAGCCAATTAGTTATTTAACTGCTGTTTTCCTCCACTTGGGCCTCAAATACAGCACTGTATAAAATATTTTATTAATTTCCATCCATCCATCCATCCATCCATCCATCCATCCATCCATCCATCCATCCATCCATCCATCCATCCATCCATCCATCCTGTTCAGGGTAACTGCATGTCTTTGGACTGTGGGAGGAAACTGGAGTACCCGGAGAAAACCCACGCAAACACGAGGAGAACATGCAAACTCCACACAAAAGCAAGGCGGATTCAAACCCAGACCTTCTTATTCTTATGTCACTATGCTGGGCAGCATGGTGGTGGTTAGCACTGCTGCCTCGCAGCCAGGAGGTCTGGGTTTGGATCCACCCTGGCCCGGGCCTCTCTGTGTGGAGTTTGCCGGGCTGTCGACTGTCCATTTCCAATTTCCACCTCCTGCTGCAGCAACTCCATGCATACGTGATTTTGAACGGTGCAGCCCGGGCAAGTAAACATATCATCAGACAAGCCATTTTGAGTGGAGAAAAAAATAAAATAAATGTTCGCATTTAGCTGAAGCATAGAATTAAAGAAAAGAAGAAAAATAAATAAATAAAAGACCAGTTGGGGGGGGGGGTTAGTGGGGTGAAGGCAATGCAGAGTGGTCTTTCTCTGATTATATCACTCGAATCATCACTTTAATATCACTTTAATGTTGCATCCAGAAATGAAACGTGTATCTGAGACTTACGATTTCTCCCTCTAGACTGTGTGCAGTTTGACCCTCTGCATACCGTCTTTATTTTGAGGCACTGAATTACCAACAAGAAATAATGTGAACAAGCCTTTCATCCAGTAAAATATAATCAGAGTATCATCAGATTCTTAGTGTATTGTGGTTAGCTTTCATTTCTAACCTACTGCGTCCTGAAGCAGCTGTTTTTAACCAGGCAATTTCATCAAGAGCTAATCTAATTTTCACTGGATAAAAAAAAAAAAATCAAGTTATCAATGAAAACGTAAGATTATGAAGTGGTGGGTGTATTATTCTTTCACGTAGCGTTATAATGTATGTCCCCAAAGTTGCTGCATGCTTGATTAAACAAATACTTGTGTGGCTGCATCTTCACTTCAATTCTGTAGCTCTCTTGCATCCTCTAGTGACTCTTTGGAATTGTCACATAAAGGTGTCTGATGACCATCTATTGCATCGGATGGGTGGTGAAAAAATAACTTATTAAATAATGTGTGTGTGCGTGCGTGTGTGTGTGTGTGTGTGTGTGCATGTGTGTGTGTGTGTGTGTGTGTGCGTGTGTGTGTGTGTGTGTGTGTGTGTAATCAGGCTTTATGTTCATATTCAGACCTTCAGCAAGCACCTTTTCCGTAGTTTAACCTTCTGCTTTGCTTCCTCCTCTCTTAGCGTCTGCATCTCCTCCTGTTGCTCCTTTTCTTCCACCTCCTTCACCTTCTGCTTACACACACACAGGTGATTTTATTTTATTTTTTGCTCTAATATATAGTATATGAAGGAAACTGTGGCTGTCCAGGACACAGTCTTAATGCAACTATAAACAATATTCCTTCAAATCCAGACGCTCGGGGAAACCTCTGCAACAGTTATTTTCAAGCCTCTATATTTATGTGTCCTAAATACCATTTTATTATTTTATGGCTTTCAGTTTTTGTTATTTAATGTCTCTATTGATGCTTTGTTTGTTGTAGTTTTGCACTGGTGAATTTTGAACTTTTTTACGTCATTATTCGTGGCTGGTTTCTTTGTCTGTTTCCTCAGGCCTTCTTAGATTTAGTGGTCTGGGTTCTGTTCTGGGTTTCTGTCCGTTTGGATTTAATTCCTTGCTTCAGTTCTCATGCTTTCCCTGTGTTCTCCGTGTCTGGTCCACATTTCTGCATCTTGTGTTTTGCTGCTTCCTGTGCCTTTAGTTTTGCTTCTTTGTCACATTTTCCCCAGTTAGCTCCAGCTGTGTTTCCTGGTGTGTATTTAAGCCCCGAGTTTTCCTCCGTTCTTTCATGTTGTCCTTCATTATAGTGTGTTTGCCAGCTTCTTGTTTTCCTGAGATTCCAAGTTTGAATATTAGCTCCAGTGTGGCTGACGCCTTAGTTTGTAGAAGTTCCTTAATAAATCTGCTGTTGAGTTACGTTCCCTCTCAGGAGTCCTGCACGTGGGTCCAAACCCCGCCTGACTCTTACTGATCAGCCTTTCTGGAACCGGAACCTCAGAGCTGCTGATCTCACACTTAATCAACTCAGAGTTTGTTGAACCTGCTTCCTGGAATAGGGTCCTGGTAATTTGAGTCCTCATTCTGTTCCAGTCTTTATAGGAAGGCCACTACTTACTGCTGAACCTGTCATTCTTGTCTGTGGCATAGAATTAAACTCCTCCTCATCCAGCTCCTGCAGCCATTGCTCTTCCATTAACCTAACTGAACAGATATCGTATGATAACTTCAAGTTCTGTCCACATGGTATAAAAATTTGTGCCAGTGTGCACTGGTTGATATTTTACCTTCAGCTTCTCTTTGTGTTCTTTCCTGTGCCTTCAGGGCCGCATAGGAGTCAGAAAAGTTCACCACGTAGACGCATTTACGGTTATTTAGGGCCTTTAGAACCATTTGCGGAGTGCGTGCTGCAAAACGAGTGAATGCTGACTCCAGGCCATCAATCACTACTACAAGGTAACAAGCACTTAACTGAAATTACAAGAACAGCACCAACAGCAGTGACAATGACAAGATAAAGACATACATAAGGCCGTGTGGCAGTTTTTCCTCACAATCGTTATACTGTATATGCTGCGCAGTGTTAAGCGTTTCACCTCACCCGAAATCTTTCTGCCAGGATATCAAACAGTAGCTGTTTGGGCCACAGACTGCGCAGTCTGGTCACATCTCCTCCCTGAATAGAATAGAATAGAATAGAATAGAATAGAATAGAATAGAATAGAATGCCTTTATTGTCATTATACAGGATGTACAGTGAGTTTGGAAAAGCAAAATAACAATGCCTCTGCAGTTGCGTGCAGCCAGACCCTCAGGTGACACATCAACACCCATACGAGGGGCAATTGCTCTGGAGACAGGAGTCTCCAAATGAAATATCATGTGTGTTATAGATTAGCGGATTTTGAACACGCAATAATGACATGATATCAAGAGCGCACAAAATAAAAACAGCCAAACAGCCACACCATGCAGCCACAAATCTGCACAAATACCAAACAATCAAACTTAACATGCAGCCAAATATTATTCAGTAATGAAGACTGTTTGAGTTCCACAGCACAGTTTGACACAGTTCTCAGATCAGTCCAGTGAGTGGACCATCTGTTCCACAAAAGTCCGTGTGTGTGTGTGTGTGTGTTTGTAAGTACATACTTGATCAGCTTGCGACACTTTCTGAAGGATCCTTGTGGTTCTCCAGCCTCCAGCAAGCTAGCAGCCACAGCGAGAGCATTTTCTTTGACGAGCAATCATGTGAAGCAGCTCCTCGCGCCCGAGCCAGCGGGCAACGGAGAGAAAAGAAAATAGAAGAGGGAGACCAAAAAAAAAGTTTTTAAAAGTTACAAATGCAAAACTGGACAGCTTAAGTACCTCAAAATAGATCCTGCTTGTTGTTTTTTTAAGAATACGTCACTTAATCCATCATACATATTCATATTGGCTTTTAAAGATAAAAGTCTATGAACTTGGAAGATCTTATAGAGGAGACAGTGATGATGGAGAGCTCTGATATTCACAGATTTAGGATGACCAATCACTCACACCAAATAGTTTTTACATTGTTGTAAAAACCAGGAAGTGATACTGCATTCACATTTTCATATTGCGAATGCGTCATTATATCACATTTCGTAAAAGCGAAGTAACTTTAATCAGCAGCGAGCAGTGAGCACCCAGCTGGAGATACGTAAACAGAACGTTTCTGTCCTTGGAGATGAAAAACTAAAGAAAAATTAACTGCAGGCATCTCAATTATAGCGCTTTTCTGCCTGGCAGTCCTCTCAGTAACAGACTGTCTGTTAGTGAGATTATATCCATCACTCACTCTGTTTCTGATGTATTCAATTATGGCCAGTAAACTATTTTTGCAGAAAATTACAGTGAAGTTGACCTTTGACAAGTTAGGCCGTAAACCGTCATCAAATTTCATCACAATGAGACGATGAATTATTGAGTGACTGTAAATGGACTGCTACTCATGTGGCGCTTTTCTAGTCTGAGCGCTCAAAGCGCTTCTTACTACAAGCTACATCCACTCATTCAAACACACATTCCTACAGCACTTTATTCTACGCCTTTAACTGATTTCTAACTCTCACACACACACTCGTAATCCGTTGGATACATTGGCAGCGATTCATAAAAAGAGTAAAAGAAGTGAACGAAAAGAAACAGTGCATCATGGGAACCCCCCAGCAGCCTAGGCCTATAGCAGCATAACTAAGGGAGGGTTCAGGGTC
>JAVDPK010001863.1:703758-713892 GCA_034780415.1 Cichlasoma orientale
TTGACCCCCCCCTCAGCTATCTTTGATTACCACACAAACAGCAGAGCGGCAGTGTGTGTGTGTGTGTGTGTGTGTGTGTGTGTGTGTGTGTGTGTGTGTGTGTGTGTGTGTGCATGTACTTGAATTTGAGCATGTGTGTTTGTTCATGTGCAGGTGCTTGCTGTTTATGTGTGTGCTGCTTTTCTAAAAGGCTGCTGTTCTCAAGTCCCCTCGGTGCTAAAGCTCCGTCAAAGCAGATGCCTCAGTGCTCCCTAAGAGCTGTCCATCTTTTCATTTAAACCAGCAAGCAGCGACAAAGGAGAGGGGGGGGGGGTGATGGGTAGATGGGGGTGTGATGGGTAGATGGGGGTGCACTGGGAAAACGAGCCCCCGATGATTTTTAAGTCAGAACAAGTATCGTCTGACACACCGAAATGAAAAAGCTAAGCAAAATGCTACTTTCAAATGTGCACTGGCTTTTAAATGACAATAGAAAATGTACCAGCATTAAGTGCTATGGTGTGAACTACATGCAAATCAACACAAACTACACAGCAATGCACAGACTATGTCGGCAAGCCGGAAACCTCCATGGCTCCCTCAGCAGAGTAAAGCCTTGTGCAGCAGGCTGATCTGAAACATACATGAGAGTGATGGAGACAGGGAAAGGTGCTAAATTAAAAATGATATTCTTCTGATGGGCTGTAAGTGGTGCTCTGGATCAGGGCTGGCCCTCCAACTATAAAAGCTTAATGCTGCCGAATGCCACTACTTTTACCCCTCCTGCAACAAACCTGCTGGTTTAGGCAGACACGCGGCACCCTTGCAACTTTGAGGTCACGCAAAAACTGAACACACAAAGAGAAAAAACATCCAGAGAGCTATGCTATCTGCCTAAATAAAGAGCTCCAGGGAATAGCAGCGCACTAATTAAATGATAACCACAGTCAGAACAGCTCGGCTTTCATCTACCATTATCCAATAAAAAAAAACAGAGTTTTTCATAATAGAAAACATATGGACTTTCAGGACTATTACTGATAGCTGAATGATTGTTAGGCCAGCGTGCAGCCGACTTTTCCCTCAAATTCAACCACACTCACGCACACGGGGTTAACGCACAAAAAGAAATCCACCCAGGTGATGCATAGCTAATAAGTATGCAGTCTGTTTGCATGCCGCAAAGCTCTTGTACTGCATTTGTTAAACACCGTGGAATTCTTGTACTTAGACAGCCGGATAGATGAAGTTGTCTTTAAAGGAGACTTTGATGATGCGACCAGCTTGGGTCAGGAATAAGTCTGATTTAGTTGTGAGTGAAGCATCCCAGAGATTAATCAACCTAGCTAGTCATTTGTGCAATTGCTATTTTTAGTGTGCAATATTTAGCTGGCAGGCAAAGTGCTCTATTATCTTAAAAAAAAACTACAGAGCAAGACTGTCTGTAGTGTATTGGAAGCCGAGGTTCTGATGAAACTGCGCTGAAACCTTTTTAAGTTACCATTAAATCCTGAGAACCCACCAAAGTTATTAAAAACTGCACTACTACTCACTACATTAACATGGGGTGTTTTTAAACCCACTAAACTCCAGTTAAATTATCTCCTACATTTTCTGCTGAACAGGATAAAAAAGCCATGAACTGTTGTTTCCCAGCAACTTTCTGCATTCACGGTTAATTGATCCCCTCGCGAGTCAGAGGCTTCATCTTTTTGCGTTTGATGTTAAACAGTCTGGCTAATTGTGTAGGAAACTAAGATTACCCTTAAATCATGTGACCGCTGTGCACCGGGCCACAGTGTGGTGTAAGTGCGGCTAAAGCCCAGCAAATCAGTCACACACACTTTTAACAAGATTATCACAAATGAGCAAATCTATCAAAACAGAAATTTGAAAAAACACATATCAGTCTGGATCCAAACAACCATTTATCCAGCAACAGTGTTCCATAAACTATACGCTAAATTAATAAACAAAGAGAGGATGAATGATTCATTAGGTTTCTGCACTGGGATGCCGTTGGACTCATTCTTTAAAGGGGACCTATTAAGCTCATTTTACATATTTTTATTCTGGGACTTTGATGTAGCTTAGCATGAGTCAGACCTCTTAATAAATGTAACTAAATCACTTAAAGACAACTTTATTTTCAAAAACAAAAGGTTCCAGCAGGAGGGTGGCACTGAGCTGCTGATGATACCATATTAGGCATGTGTGCGATATTTTCCACAGACAGGTGTGGGGATAGAAAACACTCACAAGCCTGTAAATGTGACAGAAACACTAAAACACAAACACACAAAGCACAGAATAAAACAAACTATCTTCTCACCTGACTGCAGGGAATGCCTGGAGATGAAATGAAGATATTCATGTAACCAGTGTATTGTCTCTGCTTCAGCATCACCATCTCTAGAGAAACATAATCTTATTCCAGTGTCCACCTTTGTTATCACAGCACACAAATTCATTATTTTAGTTCTTCTCCATTTGACACTGCTGTTTATAGCAAATCTGTAGTTTGGCTATAAACCACAGCTATAAAAATACTGGTGCTGCCCCTCAGCCTCCTGGCAGTAGATTCTTTAGGTGGCACAAATCCTCAGGAAACACAAGTTCTAGAATACATAATTACCAGGTCTCAGTAGATCTTAACAGGGTGCATATGAGCCTTAGTCTTTTTATTCACCATATCATTTCAAAAGCAAATGGCTAAGAAAGAACCAGGAATAAGAAATGCTAAAATCATGATAAATATAAACCACTGAGAACACTGTCGCTTTCTCGTTTTCGAGTTTATTATTACGCTACATTTAAACATAAAGCATAGTCTAGCAAATAGGAGGAAAAAAACTCTGAAAATTTGCAGCTTCCTCTGTTGAAGTGATTTGGCGCGCAGTTTTGTTTTCTCACCTGTGTGGTATTGCAGCCGTAGATCCTGCCCATGGTCTCCTATATATTGGGTGGAAAACCAAAGTCACCTGCATGCCCTCACCTACATCAAGAATCCCAGACTCAGGCGCCACTGAGAAAGGGCTGGAATTATAGACGACTGCTTTAGAAACTGGCAGAGGAAACCAAAATGTTCAAGAGAACTTTTAATTGGATTCAACAATAATTACTGTAAAGTCTAATTAAATCCATTATGTAATTCTTGATAAGCTGGTAAGCAAAATGTTTTCACTTGTGATTCTGGTCTGACTTTATCAGGTACATGAATGAGGTTTCTGCTGTGCAGTAAAAGACTGAAAATTACTCAAAAACAACAGAAATCAGCCCTTTTTGTTTTGACTCTCACCGCTCTGTTTGAAGCTTGATGTTGTAAACAAAGTGAGTTTTCTCGGTTTAAGCTTTCACAGGACACACGGGCAAGTTAATCTTGTCTTGAAAGTCAAGAACGGCACGTGGCCCAATGGCCCGGATTGGAATCTCAAACTTCTCCCTCTCTGTCATGCAAATGAGTCTGTGCTGGTAGTCCTTTATAGAGGGAGTGAAAAGGTTGTTGCAAACACACAAAATCCATACACTTTATTGATGCAGTTGTTGAATAATTTTGAGCTGCCAGCATGTGGAGGTTTGTCTTGGGCGCACAAGCACCAACAGTCTCTCTGATGGTTTAGTCAATTAGCTGCTCGGCTACTGTTTTAAGTATTTTCCAATATGAACAACAAACAAAGAAAAAATGGATGCACTGCTGTAGCCTCAAGTGTGAGTCTTCACCAATAGGATTGTGGCCCTGAGCCTTTACCAGACATTCCTGGATAAAGTATAATAATTTGCTGCATATGAATGTGTGTTGTATTATTTTCTACTTTGAAATTAATACCTACACCCCGATTCTTCATAGCCAGCTTCAATTATTCATTTTATATCCATCTTATACGACATGATTGTGACGTTGCATTTTGTTGACTAAGCTTCCTTAGTGTAACTATTGCCTGGCCCAGTCAAATGTGAATGTCTCCTATACCTTGTTTTCATGTGGGGTGAACAGGACTGGTGCAGCCGTGACACGTCCATCGTTTGGACTGAGAACACAGAAATGCTCCGAGTCCTGCTGCGCCAGCTTCACGTGCCGTGAAACCTTAGCAAAAAAACGAAACTTTAGAAAACTGCAGAAGGCCAGCATGGTAACAAACACAAAGCAAGTGATGATTTATTAATCATTACTTGATGGTGTTTTGTACAGATCTCCTCCAATCAGTCATGACCTTTTCCAATCATTTTCCAATCCACACACACACATCCATTTAACAAGGTTATGCCAGTGTTGGTTGTTGTTTTGTTTTGATTAAAATATCAATTTGACAGCCACGTAGTTTTAAAAATAATTTCCTATTCATCACTGTTATTGATTAACACCCCCTGTCATGGTTGAGGATGCATAGCGGTAACTTGTAGGTCTGTCCATGACCGAAACTGCGGAAGATCAGCTCGGGTGGGTGGGGTTGAAAAAGCGGCTGATCCACATCTACAAAAGAAAACTAGCAACACACATACATACACACACATGCAATGCCTCAGATTTCCTGGGTGGAGGTACTTTCAGGGCTACCACAGAATTTATTACCAAATTGGTTACTTAAAAACCTATAACATGCATTATATTCATAATAATGTAATGACCAGCAGGGAAGCTGTTCCTAAACAACATTAAAACCAATGACATAGGAAGTGCTTTCCATTCATCATCTGCTTACAATGCAGTTCTAGCCTTCATGTTATTTTGAAAGATACCACCATAATCATGAGAAAATATAGCATTGTGGCGGTCTAATTCCTGGCCTGACCTATTATTTAAACCTGAGCCTGTCCATTGTTAGGCAGCGTGCAGATCCTTAAATTTAGTCTTTTTCCTCTATCACTGCATCATTACAGTTTGAAAGTGATACTTTTCCGGTTTGTTGCTGTCAGAATAACTTAAAAATAACCTGCTGGCTTGTGCTCGCACTTATCACCTGCAGCGGCCCAGGCAGGAGGTTAGTCGCATTTGCATTTGCATATTTGATGAGTCACCAAAAAAATGCATAAAAGGTGAGATGCATAAATTGGTGCTCCTAAATATGATGAGGGGACATTTATTAATTTCAAAGGCAATTCGTGAACTTTTGATGCCATTTCTGCTCCAAGTCTCCTGTTAGATACTGTTTCTAAAAGTACACATTGGTTGTCCTCTGCCTGTCAATTAGTGCCTGCTGACTAAGGGGAAGCAGCTTTGGTGGGGTATAAATGCCCTTAGGAGACAGCACATGCTCTGTATTCAGGGAATTAATGATGACATAATGAGAAATTTGGATGCACTGTTGTTTTTCCCGGTCTCAGACCACTCCTCTGTGAATCGCCACCTTATCGTGGTGGAAGGGTTTGTGTCCCAGTAATCCCAAGAGTTATGTTGTCCGGCGGGCTTTGCCCCCTGGTACGGTCTCCCATGATAAATTTGTCCTGGGTGCGGGTCCAGACAAAGAGGGATTTAAACGACCCCGATGAAAAACACATCAAGGGAACAGTTTACCCTGCCTGGGATACCGGGGCCCCGCCCTGGAGCCAGGCCTGGGGAGAGAGCTTGAGTGTCAGGCGGCAAGCCAAGGGTGGAGGCCCTGGTGGGCCAATTACCAGCTATTAAGGCTGGACCTCTCTCGGGACCTGTCACCTCTCTGGTAGGGAAGGAGCCTGAGCTAGTGCATGAGGTCAAGAGATAACTGCTAGAGATAGCCGGGCTTGAGAGCTTGGTCCGTATTGCCGGCAATAAGTCGGACTTGTTCCCTGTGTTGGACTCCACCAAGGCTGCCCTTTGTCACCAATTCTGTTTATAATTTTTATGGACAGAATTTTAAGGCGTAGTCATGTGGTTGAAGGCTTCCACCTTGGTGGCCTCAGAATCTCATCTCTGCTTTTTGCGGATGATGCGGTCCTGTTGGCTTCATCAGGTGGTGGCCTCTAGCTCGCAGTGGAATGGTTTGCAGCAGAGTGTGAAGCAGCAGGCATGAGAATCAGCACCTCTAAGTCTGAGGCCATGGTCCTCAGCCAGAAAAAGGTGGAGTGCCCACTCCGGCTCATGGAGGGGTTGCTGCCCCGGGTGGAGGAGTTTAAGTATCTGAGGCTTTTGTTCACGAGTGATGGGAAAAGTGAGCGGGAGATTGGCAGACGGCTCGGGGCTGCGACTGCAGTGATGCGGATGCTGCACTGGTCTGTCGTGGTGAAGAGGGAGTTGAGCATGAAAGTGAAGCTGTCTATTTACCGGTCAATCTACGTCCCTACCCTTACCTATGGTCACGAGCTTTGAGTAGTGACCGAATAAATGAGATCGCAAATACAAGCGGCAGAAATGAGTTTCCTCCAAAGGGTGGCTGGCCTCTCCCTTAGAGATAGGATTAGGAGTGCAGCCATTAGTAGTGCCACTGCTCCTCCACATCGAAAGGAGCCAGTTGAGGTGCTTCAGGCATCTGACTAGGATGCTTCCTGCCTCTTGGGTGAGGTGTGCCAGGCATGTCCTACAGGGAGGAGGCCCCGGGACAGACCCAGGACACACTGGAGAGATTATATCTCTCAGCTGGCCTGAGAATGCCTCGGTGTCCCCCCCGGTTGAGCTGGAGGAGGTGGCTGGGGAGAGGGAAGTCTGTGCTTCTCTGCTTAAGCTGCTGCCCCCACGACCCAGCCCCAGATAAGCAGAAGAAACTGGAATAATGGATGGATGGTCTCATACCACATCATTCTGTGTACTAGGAATCAAGTCAGTAAACTAATGTAACATCACAACATTAACTGGCATTTTCTTTGTGATGTGTAGTGGTGCTCATGTCAAGTCATTCCAGGATTTTAGGTGGGTGCACCTTGACTGTGTTATTCAGGAGTTCCTCTGTGGACTGCAACCTCTTAAGGATGCAGGTGAAGACTGATGGAGTCACCTGCAACCACACAGCAACACAGGCCTATTTATTGTCTCCTAATCAGCAGTAATTAGGGATTGACCACTATCAGGTAACAAGCTCGAGATCTGTAGCTTTCAATTTAGAGCTTGACAGCTTATAGCTGTAATGCATGAAAAAGACACCAGCATTAGGAGCATATATGTGAACTCTGAGCGAGGGACATCAGCAACATTTTGTGGTTATTACAGTCTCTACGCAACCCTGTGGCACCTCTTTATCACTGCACTTGAAGCAAACAAACCTCCAACTACACTTCGCCTAATACAAGGTTAGGCCAGAAAATGATTTTTGCTTAAAATCTAAATGAATAATGTAGCAGCAGGACTTATTGTATATGCAATATTAAACAGCTGGCAGTTAGGTGTGTGCTCAAAATACACTCCAATCTTTTATTCTGAGACAACAAAGTTGCCTGAGTAAACGTTATTCTTCAAGAAGGCAAGCTGTGAAATGATGCTGCCTATAAATGGTGAATTTTACAATGTCTTCCTTTGGTCAAGCCCACAGAACTGTAAGCACTGTGCCAAATATAAAAGCTGGACTTTATGCATAAATGTTATTTAGTGATATCATATCACTGTATTGTTTTAATGTTTTTAGTTAATAATTACAGTATTGTATCACTTTTTTTAATGCAGATAAGCAAAAGTTTTGTTCTGTGATTAAATATGATATATGAACAAACCACACTATGGAATTTCTGGAGAAGCTGCAGTGGGATTGTTGTTACTGTCCTTTATTTGCTGCATAAAAGTTGCAGCTACATAGGTTGGCTAAAAAAGGTGACGGGGGATAGACGACTCAAGATTTTAAAGCCGAGCAGTTGCAGCAGATACAGAATATTTTTCATAACATAAGCTGAAAAAAAAGAAAGCTTCTATTTTGAAAGACACTTTAAAGCATCTTGGTACATTCCTATAACTAAATGGGGGCTTTTCTTTTGAATATCTACATTTCTGAGGGTTATTATAACTTTCCCTAATTAATGAGCTTTATTTTGAAAATCTGACAGCAGTAAATCATCTTGATAACTTCCAGTAGCTACCTGGGAGCTTTTGTTTTGAAAACCAGACATTTTAAGGCTGTACCTTCCCATTGAGGCCTATTGTTTTGAAAACATCACAGAGTTAAATGATCTTTATAAAGTACAATAACTAACTGGAAGCCTTTATTTTTCAAATCTGGCAAGTTCTGAAGCATACTGGGATGAAAAAATTATGACTGTAGAGTAAAAGTTGTGGCCTCACTGCATGTTAGAGACATAAATATGAGATCAGTTTTTCTGCTCTGTCAGATAATCAGTTAATCACTCCACTCATTCTGCCTCCAAACATTCTGCCAGTTTTTTGTCATAAATCATAAATTTATTTATTTAAATATTTCCTACCGGGTGGAGGCCCCGGGGCAGACCCAGGACACGCTGTAGAGATTATATCTCCCGGCTGGCCTGGGAACACCTTGGGGAGAGAGGGAGGTCTGGGCTTCTCTGCTTAGGCTGCTGCCTCCGCAACCCGGCCCCACATACGCAGAGGAAAATAAATGTATGGATGGATATATGGATGGATATTTCAGGAAACATACATGCAAGAAAACTAACAGCACAACTCACACTAATGAGTGTGGTGCTTGAATGACCTATATTTCCAATTCAATTCAATTCAGTTTTATTTATATTGCGTCAAATCACAACAAGCAGTCACCTCAAGGTGTTTTATATTGTAAAGTAAAGACCCTACAATAATTAGAGAGAAAACCAAACAGTCAAAACGACCCCCGTATGAGCAAGCACTTGGTGACAGTGGGAAGGAAAAACTCCCTTTTAACAGGAAGAAACCTCCAGCAGATCCAGGCTCAGAGAGGGGCAGTCATCTCCTCTTCCCTGAGGGGCTGAGAGGGGAGAGAGAGACAAATGGTGAAGGACTGGGTTATGTACAGAAATTCTGAAGACAAATACGAATTAGTTTTTAGGGTTGTTTTTTTTAGCCAACAACAACATATAGTGAAATTTTTGCTATTTAACAATCTCGGCAAATAGGCAGAAAAGTCCTGAGTTTTATGTGGTCCCCATTGTGACCTGAGAAAACTGTAAGTGAAGTGGGAGGGAAAGAGCAGAGGCCTAAAATTGCTGAGCTGAGGTCAATGCAAGAAAATACTGCAGTCAGGTATTGATTTTTGTTCCCAATAAGGAGCCAAAGTAATTATTAGGACAATCTGTCATTTGAAGCAGGATCTTTAAAAGAACAGGACAATGCTCAAATTGTGGTTCAGAGGAAAGTGCGCTCCTGTTAATTCATGAGAAAAACCGCACTTGCTGTAGCACCTTCATTTCTGTGTCACTTGCAAGCTGTGATATTATCATAACTTTCACAATATAACTGACAGGAAGTGTCAAAATTAGTTTAAAGAAAAAAAGCAAATACAGCATGTTACCCTCACCCTTCTTGGTTTGCTCTCCTTCATATATTTATTACAGTGAAGCAGGGATGCCTTTTTCTTAACGAATGGTGCTCATTTTGAATTTTGTTTTGTAATAAAATCACTTGCAGTAAAGGAAACAGAAGAGAAGTCACAAACACTTGTGTGCAAGGACTGTGCTGCACAGCCACATAGGTCATACTTAATCAAATACAGAACTTTAAAATTCAGGATTTAAACTTTAGACAAACTTAGTTTCTTTTCAGCCATTTCCAGACTTAAGCTGTGTGTTGAATTTGACCTTCAGTTTAATTAAAGCTAGGCTGCTTTAATTAAAATTTTGCCCGTTTCATGACACATGGTTCACTGCACAGTCTGAAAATTCAAAAATACATGGAAAAAAGGAAGAAATTATGTATCTTTGTAACCCATGATATATATAATCAAAGGACTTTGATTATATATTCTGTATTGCATATGTATTAAATGCACTCTTACACACAATCAGCCACCACCACATCCATTCAAACCAAACATCAGCTGAGCACTGTGTTCAGGAGGGTCATTGTACGGGCATGTGAGACAACAAAAGGAATTTGAAAGCCCAGTGAGCACGATTAGAGAGCAGGAAGTTCAAATTAAATCTACAGGTCCACTTTATCCCCCTTGACTGACTACTCATGACATACAGTACATATCTGAACTGATTTGGTCCATGGGACACTTTAATCATGATATATATATATATATAAAAAAAAAAATCCCAGCTCGCCCCTACGGGCGGTCTTTTTGCCCTTCAAGCTCGGGTCCT
>JAVDPK010001863.1:726589-743013 GCA_034780415.1 Cichlasoma orientale
AGAATTTTTTTTGGGGGGGGGGGCTGTTCTTCTTCTTCTTCTCGCTTCTCCCAAGAGGCCAAAAATAATTTATTACAGATTTTAACTGGCTCTTTACCCTCATGTTTAAGCCTACTTATTATTGCGAGTTCTTCATAGCCTGTGAAGTGTTGTCCTTGTTTGGGTTGGGAGCTACAAATTTATAAGAGAAAGCCTGCATTACAAAGTGGGGGATTAAAAAACAGGGAGGTTAATTAAGCAAGGGCAATCTATTAAAGTTGCTGTCAAGTTGCATTATGGGAAAAGAAGGATCCTGTGTTTGGAGATCGGCCCACACCGTAGTGGTGAGGTCAAACCATCTCCTCTTATTAATGTGTCTTTTACAAGGTTCCTACCTTTGTGCAGCTTCAGTACTAAATGAGATTTAAAGGGATGTTTTCATCTGCTGTACTCAGTTAAACTCTACCCTCTGCCTAGGTATGAGCACAGTCCCAGAGGTGGTGGTGGCTCGTCACTGTGGCTTGCGTGTCTTGGGCCTGTCCCTCATCACCAATAAGGTTGTGACGGATTATGAGAGCGATGAAAGGGCGAATCACGAAGAAGTGCTGAGGACCACTGAGCACCGGACCCGGGACCTCCAGAGGCTTGTGAGCCACCTCATACCCAAGATCTAGTAACGCCCTCTAAAATCTGTTTCCAGCCTAGCGGTGAAATCACTGGTGAATAATCAGAGCTTTGAACAAAAGGTAAAAATGGTGCTTTGGGGTCGAGCTGGGCGATATTTTTTTTTTGTACTGAATGATTTCGATAATTATTATAATATAGATTTATATTAGTATTCTAAGCTAAGAAAGAACAAGTCAACATTATTAATAACTAATAAGATTTATTTTCAACAGCTGACACAAACTAAATACACTTTCTAAACTAAATTCAGTGGATTCAGTCTTGTGGACTCAAGGATGTCAACATCTCGCCATGTGGGCACAAGGTTTTCTTGTCAGTTCAATTCATCCATCCATCCATCCATCCATTCACTTCCAATTCAATTTTATTTTATTTACTGTATATAGCGCCAAATCACAACAAAAAGTTACCTCAATGTGCTTTATACTGTAAGGTAAAGACCCTACAATAATTACAGAGAAAACCCAACAGTCAAAACGACCCCCTATGAGCATCACTTGGTGACAGTGGGAAGGAAAAACTCCCTTTTAACAGGAAGAAACCTCCAGCAGAACCAGGCTCAGGGAGGGGCAGCCATCTGCTGAGACCGGCTGGGGCTGTAATCTTAAATAAATAAATAATTAATTAAAACAGGGTAATCAGGTCAAAAACCACTCAATAATAAATAATAAAAACATGTAACTTGTATGCTACAGTCTTATTTAATTTACAAAAATTTTAATTTTAGCCTGATCGAAGAAAACCGAACCATGTGACCTTTCTTTTGACTGATGGATTTTTCTCCACGGCTTTACTCATCGAGACATCCCGGTGTTGTGCCAAAAAGTGATTTCCGGTATTTGCCAATAAATGATTATCTCTATTTAAACTGCCGTAAATGACTTTTTGGCCTCATAATATAATGAAACATATGTCACGCATATTTCTCATGAATGATATGAGGTCATTTTGAGTGAGAAACAACATTCCTGTCACAATAACATCACTGTTCTATAAATATATTTTAAGGGCTGGATTGATTATAATGTAGATACAATAACACAGAGTCATAAAGATTCTCGTAAAACGGGTAATTTCTTCATTTTATATATAAGTGGCATTACACACAAAAAACACAAAAACATTTTTGCAGGCGATCAGTTTTTTTGGCACAACACCGATTACCCAACATACCCGACACACGAGAAACGTGTGGACTGTGACTGGCTGTTGTGGTGCCGTTGCACCAACCCTGCACACTGCCTGATAGGCCACATGTGTTGCCCGTCTGATCGAATTTTAAAGCCTAAGTTGGTTGTTGTCATCATTTTTTCCTGTCAGTAAAATATCGTGATTGTTTTATCGCCCAGCACTACTTTGGGGAATAAATTATTATTTCCTATTGAATAAAGTGGTTAATCAGGAGAGTTTATAAAGGTAAATGTTGCACTTGTAGTAGTTGGAAATGTTCATAACTTTTGAAGATTGATGAAAACTTATGTGGCTTGTTTGGGATTTAGCACTACCTCAGCAAGACTTTCGCAAACCAGGAAATGTAATCCTGATTTCAGTCCCTACAAAGTGCATTTCTTACTGTTTGTTTGGTATGAATTTCACCACAATTAGCTGTTTAGTCGCAGTGATGGCCCGCAGTGCACTTCACCTTCACTGCAGTAAGATGAAGAGCGAAAAAGGGCTGCAACAGCATCGTGCGTAGAAATGGTGATGCATCGACCTTTGTTGTGCGCTCGTTTAAATCTAAATCAAGTGTTATGGAAGCTACAATCATGACACCCAGCACCCATTCCATTCTTTAAAGTTTCCATACTCTCAAATATTCCATATCGCAGATCAATAACTGTAATAGGAATACACTTGTACAACCACCAGTGTGCATTTCTGTCCTGGCGTAAGTGCTGCAGGGCAGTTGGGGTTTTTCCTCTACTGATACTGTAATGATCCGTCTTTTATTACACTTAATTTTGTTACGTGCTGTATGCTGTATGTCACGTTTGCCTTTAACAAGAACGATGTATACAACAACGCCCTGTGAATGCACCGGCCGCCTGTTTCACATGCATCTGGAAAACACTGCTAGCCTGTGGACTGCTCTTCTCATCTCAGTTCAGGCCCACAGTCATGTGACTGAATTCACACAATAGCTGCTACTTAGAAAGAATATAGAGTGGGCTTGGGGACCAACTGACACCTACTGTCTTTTATTTCCACATATTGCTTGTTATTCAGAATGCACTATTAATAATTATTTTACCTGTAAATCAAACTGGGCATATAATCAAAGGTTTTAGATTTTTTAAGTAATCAGATTACTATCCATTGTATTTATCTTCTACAAACACACAGGTCAAACTCTAATATGATTACTAATACTTCCTGGAGTTTAGTAAGAAAAGGAAATGAATCAGTTTATTAAAAGTCTATCCAATAATGAGGAGCACTTTGTTTTTAGTGAAATATAACCTAAAAGACGTGATACATGAAGATTCTGCTTTTATTTGCACACTAAGAGTCCACATCACTGTAACATCAGAGAGGACTACAATACCTGTAGTTTTCAGTCTTCTCTGTGCTGATCTGGAACCAGCTCGCCTGGACCATTAGAGCTGGAAAGGCCGGAGAAATCCAAGATCAGCGGTCCAAATTTGGCACTTTGTTTCGGTCTTCCGTTTTCTGGTCTTCCTTCTGTTTGTCCTGTATTGGCTGAATTAACCGTTATTATTGTTTGTTAATCACATTTAATGTATCCAGGTCTCAGGTTAGAATTGAATTCACTTATATAATAATATAATATAGCAAAGTAGTTGTCAAGTTTTGCTGCTGTTAAATAAAAATTTGCTATGACATCTGGGTAATTGTGTTTTTTCTCCGTCATGGGTGAGCGCACGCATAGGTGTTTGGGTGTGTGTTTCATTGCGTGTGTGTGTGTGTGTGTGTGTGTGTGTGTGTGTGTGTGTGTGTGTGTGTGTGTGTGTGTGTGTGTGTGTGTGTGGGCTACTACAGGGGTCACAGCTCAAAATCAATCAATATGGAAGTCGGTTTCAAGGAGAAAAGGAGTTTCTTCCAGTTTCAGCGATAATGAGGTTCAGTGAACGGGGAGATAAAGGCAAACACAGACCCGAACAAAGCACACACTTCATCAACAACATCTACACACTCTGTCTGCAGCGCCACACTCTTTCAATCTTTTACTTTAAACACACCTCAAACAGATGAGGTCAGAGTCAGATTGAGATAAAGTGGAAATGGTTGTTCCGTCCCCCCCTGCTCTCTTATATAATTCATCTACATGCAGCGTGCGGCCGTCTGTGGAGCTGAAATATTGATACAAATGAGCCAGACAGCCCAACAACATAACACTGAGCTTAATTGTATTTACACACACTCGTAAAAATGAGTCACAACTTAACTGCACGGCAAAACACGAGACATCTTCAAAGATATGTAGGATTCAAATAGCTTCCTCTCTGCTTTGGGATGTGGAAACAGGACACCGATAAGGACAGATGACGGGAGTGACTAAAGAGAATAAGAGAGGAGAGGAGAGTGTGTTTGATTCTACAGTCCCCACGGCTGCCGACAGGCTTCATTTGTAATGTATTGTCACTGTGCCAACTGAGCCTAAGGCCCACTATTGATAATTATAGAGTGAAAAGAGAAGCTGAGGAAATAGAGTGGGACAGCTCTGCTGAGTTTTCACTCTTAAACACTCTCACACATTTCGCTCACACACAAATTGCCCTTCTACCCTGTCATGTACCTGTGCTCATCCTGAGGCAGCAGTGCCCCTCCTGTCCTGTTACTGAATGTGACTCTTACAAGCCCAAGAAACAGCATTAGCGAGGGAATGTCTGCGCTGACTTTCACACGCCGCCTCCAAATCGTGTCAGCTGCCAGCAGCGTGTCAGCACTGTACCAGCGCGCAGGGTGGTGCTGGAAAATTACCGCTCCACCTCTGTGGAGATGTGACAGGTCAAGCTCAACACTGCGGCTCGTGGCGTTGTGGCCCATCTTGGTTTATCTGGATTATCTTAATTATTCGCCTGCAGCTTCAGCTTGGATTCCAGTCTTGATTTATTGCAACTAAATGTGAACAAACAGCACAGACTGCACAGTCATGTCTTATTTGTCCCACTGTGACAAAACCTTACAGAACTCCACTAATAAAGCTGTCACTCAGAGAGGGAGAGGGAGTATGTGTCTGGAATAAGGTTTGTAGCATTTGGATAAAAATAAACATCGAGTCTGGTTCACTGAATGGGATTTTCATATAAAATATACTGTAGCTACAGCTCTTTCTCTCTCTATATATATATATACACACACACACACACACACACATACATACATATATATATATATATATATATATACATAGAGCTATAGCTAGTCATAAATATGATTAAAATTGTTGTTTAGTAAACTTTTGTTTGGTTTGGATTAGCACTTTTTTTTTTTTATCTTAGAGAAAGAATAGCCAGGCTAGCCAGTTCCACCCACGCTACACGGACTGGGTCACACCTCTTAATCTTTGAGTTCAGGTGTTTTCAGTCCCGTTGCCACAGGTGTATAAAATCGTGCACCCATAAAGTCTGCCTTTACACACATTTGTGAAAGAATGGGTCATTCTGAAGAGCTCACTGAATTTGAGTGTGGTGCCATGATAGGATGCCGGCATTGCAGCAAATTTCTTCCCTCCAAGATATTCCACAATCAACTGTAAGTGGTATAATTGCAAAGTTTAGCAACTCTAGCTGCATGAAAGTTGCACAGCGGGGTCTCAGTGCATAAAGGTCTTCAGTGATCCGCTGGCTCAATATCTGCAGAGGTCCAATCCTCCTTTGAGATTAACATCAGCGCAAAAACTGTGCGCTGGGCCCAGTACTTTTGTCCATTTGTAGTGCACTTCCAGTTTTTGTACTATGATGGCTTGCTCCACCAGCTAAATATCTAAAGCTCATAGCTACATGACAGCTTCTAGCTTCTCAGGTGACTCTTACAATAGGGGATAAATGTAATGTTACCAGCCAGCAAACCTAATGTAGCATTCATGTGCTATGGAGACAAATATTTCCTTCAGGAATCAGACCAACGACTCCAGAAAACAATCTTTCATCCAGTCATTGGAAGCGACCAAAGCAGAGCTAAAAGAAGAGTGAATACGGGACAAACCTTCAACATGTGGCTCCAAAATGTGATGCTAGACGAAAACTATTTTTGTAATGCGTCTATGTCTAAATACTAGAAATGCTGATTTAAAAACATGATAATATAAACGCCTGCAGCTATAAATGGCCCTTAAGTGACCAAAAAATGGTAAAGTGCAGTTAATTACTTAACTTGACTGCAGTCCTATAAATTATTCCTGCCCCATAAGCTTTACTGGGATGACTTACTGGGCAACAAAATGAAAGAGACAGTTGTTGATGCTATATTACACCTGCATTAAAGTAAAAAAACAAAAACAAAAAACTGTAAAACTGTTCACTGAAATCATCCAGTAAGGCTTGTAGAGCCACGGGATTTCAAACACAAATATAACAAAGGGAAAATATAATTTTCTTCACATGTGACGCTGTCTTCTGGCAGATTTCATCCAGCAGCATGAACATGCTTCTGGGGATGCTTGCCCTCCTGCCCACTATGGTCTAACGGGTTCACTTTGAATACTATCACCTTTTGCAGCAAATAGTTAAAGAAATATATATGACTATGCCCCCCTCCCAGCCTCATTCTGCTAATAGGATCTGTGGCTCTGCTGCTTTGCACACTAGACTGGCCATTAATGAAAATCCCCCCGTTTTTTTTCAGAATTTACATTTGTTATGGGGGCTAATCACCGCTGGCTGGAGGCAGTGTGGGAAATGTGATTAGTGTGTGAGTTCTAATTAAGTCTGTGAAGCCTCACGCACTGACAGACAGGCTCGGGGAGCTACACGCTGAGACGCACATTGATGCAGGGACTGGCAAGGAGAACACGCGCACACACACACATATGCCTTTACAGAAATACGGGAACGCAGTGCAATAGATCAAACACATGCACATATACATGGGATGTGCTGTAAAGAATGATGATGCGATATCAAACCAAACGATCTGCTGACTATCTGCATCTCTCTCGCGCGCATACACACACACACACACACACAAATCAGTCCACTGCAGTGCCCAAGACATCCTATCACACAGCTACTTCAAGCTTGGAAGCGCATACGCCGGGACGCTGAGTCAGATGTATGCTGTCGGTGGCAGTGCGCCCCCAGTGGCGGTGCAGCGGCGCTGCCGCTCCTGCGCGCAGGTTAAAAAGCGGCGGGCGGCGCGCCGGGGCCACAGTGTGGGGTGTGTTTGAACAAGAGAGAGAAAAGTTAATAGCGGATTGTTTCTCGCGTCTGACCTGCAGCAGCATCCGTCGAGAGCATCATGGCAAACAAAGCTCAGCAGCCTCCTCACCTGCACCTGGCCGAGGTCACCGCGTCCCAGTTTCTCGACATTTGGAAGCATTTCGACGCTGATGGTAGGAGTTTTTTCCCCCCTCCTTAAAAGTTTATTTTAGCTCAGAATTCATGGAATATTAAATAACAGGCTAATTAGATACAACTGGTTTGTAAAGCTGCCGATTTAATCACTGAGGAAAATGCAAGGAAAAGGTTGAAAATGCATCCTATCCTAAGACTTAAGCTTAGAATAACAGACTGATATCAGATGAAAAAGTTGGATTGTGCAGGCTGAATGACACTTTTAGAGATTTAAAATGTAGGAAATAAAATAATGTTCTATGAAAATTCTATGAAATCGTCTTTGCAGTTTATAAAGTGAGATTTTAAGAGTAGGGGACCGTTTTTTCATTAAACCCCGAAGCTGTGGTCTATCGTTTGTCTTCATCGTTCAGCTGTTTGATGGATAAAACGGCTCAAAAGAGAAACGTTCTGCTTAGATCGCGTTTAAAAGCACATTTTTCATCATCAAGAAAGCCCGACGGTGTTTAAATGAGTTTTGGATGCATTTGCTATAAAAGTATTCTATTTATAGTCACATTGCGCACGATTATTCACGGATTATGTTCCCTTTCATACAGCCTAATAATCTAAAACATTTGAAGGTCATTAAAGCGCAATTCGGGTGGATGCTTTAAGTTTCATGAGCGCACAGTGCGCCACCAGAGAAGTCCTGCACTCGCCGCTTTGCAGAAATGAAAGCATGCCATTTAAGTGAAATTTCGCACCGTCTGTAAGTGCATCGTGTCGCCTGATGCACTGATGAGATGTGTGCTTTTTGAAAACTTCAAAGTGATCCTTGTACTAACAGTCCTCGCTGCTGTCTTCTTGCCTCAGTACTCTTTGTCGGTGTGTGGATGTCTGTATGACAAGTTTCGATTTTCTTCTCCTCTTACAAATTCATCAGCGCGTCACCACAGGAGTGAAAGTTTTATAAGCCTGATTAGAGATGCTTTTATTCCATTTGAAGGTCTGCAGACTCCTCAGTGGATTGAAGGCTTTCTGCAAACTGATGGATAGACTATAAAGCATACTACCATCAGTCTGATGAGACAACTCTCTTTGTGGAGTCTTAGATTCACTGTCTGTTTTTGTATGTCACATAATTGGGAATTACCATCACACTGACAATATAAACCCTCTTACATTTAGCAGTCATGTGCTCTGTCATCTTATTCACTTCTTGATGAATCTCGGGCTGTGATGTATATGCGATGAGCCTGATTGCAGGCTGCAACTGGTAATTATTAAAAAGCAAGTTATGGCTCCCGCTTGCACAGTCCGCTTCCCTGAGATGTCCAAATCACAGCGGACCAGGCGAGCGTGCCCCGCCTATTTGCTTTATATATATATATGTGCTCCTGGGAGTTCATTGTCAGCGTGATGTGTTTTGATGCTGGCACACATGCTCACATGCTGAACTGCTTTCCATAGGGAAATTAAGGTGGAGGGACATTTCGGGTGGGGCAGAGAGGTTCCACAGCTGAGCTCCTCTATCTGAGCCACTGTGCAGAGAAAGTTGTTGTCCCTTATTGTTTATCATGGTTAGAGTGTATGGATATTAGTCCAACCACCCAGGTACTTAAGTCCTTAATGCTGTGGCATTTTACATACAGTGCTTTGCAGCGAGGCCACTTTGCAAATCAAATCCAACCAGTGCGCTTCCACAGATTTGGCTACTGAGTTTGAGTTCTGCTCTCATTACTGGGAGTGTCTTCTGGCTCAGCAGAAAGAAAAGCGAGCTAATTTGTTTGCTCAGATTGAGTAAACATCTCTGAGTTGCAGATAAAAATACACAGGAGGCGATGGACCTAAAGATGATGAAACCACATATTCCCCTGGCTGGCCTGGGATCAAATCTCATCTGGATTGCGTCTCTTGCAGCTCCTCCGCTCTGCATCCCTCTCATCTTTTTTTCCTCCCGTCTCTGTCGAGCCTTTTCAATTCAGTCACTTCAAAGCTGAAAAAGGAAACAACTGCAGTTTCCTTTGCTAATTATAGAGCATTTGCTGTCAATTATTTCGTATTGACCTGGATATGAAAAATTTGGAATACTAAGCAGAATCCACCTCCTGAATTGACCTAGCTGTGAGCTCAACACAAAATATTTGAATAGACAGGACTCCACTCTCCTTTGAAAGGCAAATGCACTTTATTTAAGCTTTAAATATGCACTTACTTGGCACAACTGCCCCCTCTGAGAGTTTTCCTCAGTCGGGGTTGAATTTTAGAATGAAACCCCCAGAAGTAAAAAGTCTTTACCAGCTTCTCCCATGGGACTGGCACGCATAAAGTGTTTGCTAGTGATGCAAAAAAGTATTTATTTGGGCCTAAAGTGGTTTTTGTAAACCTTTTATCCGGGTGCTTGGTGTGAACTTTAAGTGCTTGTGCAGAAAGACAAAAGCACAAGTTGGTAGGAATGCACTCATTGTGCTGTGCGACGTACGTATTTGACATTAAAATAAAACGATATGAGTTGAAATCAGCCATAAAATGTAGCTGCTGGCAATGATGCACACTCACATGCTGCTTTTGATAGTCAGCGTAAATGTCTATACTGAAATTGGGACACTTTAGGGCAGTGCAGACATGCTGGCATTAGGCTGCAGCACACAGCACTTCACAGAAGCGTGCAGTACCTTAAACATATTGTCATGATTTAACAGAAATTGTTCATCCTGCTTTTGAATAAACAGAGTGCAAAACCACCAACAGACGGTGGTTTGCACAAATATAATGGCTCTGCTGCTGCATTTATTGAGCGTACGAGAGCTTCCCAGAACAATCTTTTCATATATCTGTTTTTATTGCCATTTTATGCCATTCGTGTTGTAGTTTATCACATCATACTTACTCTGGTTAATTACGGAGCAGGCCATTTCTCCCCACGGTGCTAAATGTCAAATAAGAGGCGCAGGAGGGAGGGCTCAACAGCAGCAAAGCATTTCGCTGTCTCACATTTTCATTGAAACAGCAGAGTTTGTATTCATGAGCCTTGATAGCATCGCCGTGGAGCACATTTGCACACACACACAGACGCACAAAATTTCCTCGGATATAACAAAGATGGTGCGTTTGGTTGGATAAAGAGAAGGAGCTAGATCAAAGATGACAGAAGGAGAGAGAGGAAAAGAAGTGGATGGCATAATAATCTTTGTTAGTGTTTAATGAGGCAGCACTGCCTTCCAGGGTTTTATTGAAGCAGCTAGTCACATCGTTTGGAGCCATCTGTCCGGCCATTCAGCAGGAGTGTTGATAGAATTTTGGCACAGGTTCACATACTACCTGGGTGAGGCGGGCACACTCATTTGTCCTCCGAATAGGTACTGTCAGGGCAACAGAACAACAGCCACAAGAATAAAATAAGATGAGAGAAAAAAAGAGAATAAACTCTGTGGCCCCGCAAGATAAATTTGTCATGAAAGAATCAAAAAAAAGTATGATTGACATGATCACAGATTAAGCACCGCCTGACAAAAATGACACTCGTGCCATCAGTCATTTTGACAGCTTGTCAGAATGACTGGTGCCACACAGTAAACCGAGGTTAAGACGTTTTCTGAAGGACTGTAGAAAGCCTCACTGTTCTTGGCCAAATATCATCACCTTTAAGAGTTGGGTTAATCTTAAAAAGCAAATTTAGGCTACAATTATCTCAAACCATTTATCATTGGCTGCATGCTATTTGGCAGACTCTCCACCGAATGCACTATTGATCACTGTCGAATAACAGAGGCAGCCCGTGCATCATCACCTTGAATATCCAAGAAAAGTTATTTGCCATATATAGCCTCTCCTGGCATGCAATCTTGTGAACACAAAGTCTTTGAAGAGTGATCACTGTGTCAGTCAATAGTGAAATCTTTTAGACGGGGAGGAAGAGAGCTGCTGTTGAAAGGATCGTGTTTGAATCAATATCGGGGCAAACCCGGGCCATGATGGGATCTGTTTGACACTGTGACCACGTCTCTCTTGGTGAGGTTTGTGCACGTCAGCACAAGCAGTAAAAAAAAAAAAAAAAAAAAATGCTGTGCGGATTTGGTGTATTGCAGTACCATGCAGTTATGGTCCGTCTGTCTCCAAGGTAATGGCTACATCGAGGGGAAGGAGCTGGAGAACTTCTTCAGGGAGTTGGAGATGGCCCGGAGAGGAGCAGGCGTGGTGAGTTCAGGGACTAGAGTTTAGTCACAGATCTACACAGTGACCACGCAGGTTTCACTTACGCTCGATGCACATGTTTTCTAGGACCCCACAAATCCCACATTCAGAGAAAAGATGAAGGAGTTCATGCAGAAGTTCGACAAGAACAAAGACGGACGAATTGAGATGTCAGAGGTAAGGCCTCGGAGGACCTCTTTATGCTTGGAGATCTGGGATTTGGATTAACAGCACAGTTTGACTCCCTGGGAAATGTGCTTTTTGCTTTCTTGTCAAGAGTTAAGTGAGACGATTGATACAAAACGTTTGTATGCAGGTACCTTAGCTTTGCATAAAGACTGAAAACAGCTCGGCTCAACCAAACATGGGTTTGACTTTTTTGAAAAGTGTGCCCCCGCGATCCGGATAAGTGGTAGAAAATGGATGGATGGATGGATGGTTAGATGGATGTATGCATGGATAGATGGACGAATGGATGGATGGATGGATGGATGGATGGATGGATGGATGGATGGATGGATGGATGGATGGACGGATGGGCTTTTCCACATTCTTTCCAATAACTCAGATAGAAGATTATTGCTCACATATATGATCTGTAAATGTAAAACAGAAAGATTTAGCTTAAAGACTTAAAACATGAGGACAGTGAAATGTAATGTAACTGTCCACATTATGGAAAAACTCTTCATAAAACTCCTTAAATAACATAAACTGATCAGCCACAATAGTTAAACCGCCTACGTAATATTGTCAGGTCGCCATTCTGCTGCCAAAACTGTTTTACCCAGAAAACTGCGGCCACAGGATCTCCGTGAGTGTCCAGTGGTTTCTGGCACTGGATCATTTTGGTCCTGGGGCTCAGCTAGGTGGGGCTTCCATGGATCAGGGTTGTGGATTTTCAATCAGATTGGGCTCCGGGAATTTCGGAACCGAGTTCCCGAATAATGTCTGCGGTGCGGTGGGGCACATTGTTCTGCTGGCAGTGGCTGCTGCTGTCTGGGAGAGTCATATGGGGGTTTGGTTGGTCTGCAACAATGTTTCGTTGAGTGATGCCTGGCAAAGGGACATCCGCAGCATTGCTTAGACCCAGGACTAAAAGTTTCCCAGCACTACTTTAATTGGTTAATAAGCTGCGGCTGATTGCTGTGCATTTCATTAGTTCTGAGTGTAAAAACTGTGAAAACAACAGTTTGTGGTTTTATGTTTTTTGTGACCATGTGTTGGTCATTTCATATGATCTCATGAATTCTTAACCGACCCGGGAAACCCGTTGTTCAGTCAGGACCTCTGCAGACAAAGGAGGATTATTTCCATCTGCAGTAATGACTCTGTTCTGGGACTGCCCTGCCCTTACATGTGCATGTATGGAAAGCTGGAGGCCAGCAGCTCATATGGCATGCTCTATATGAGCTTTGTGCATTAGATATCAGACCTAAAACAGACTGTTAAAAAAGGTGAAGGTGTTTTTCCTCATTGTGAGCGGTGAGAAAAGGTTTTAAAGAAAGCTCAGATAAGCCAAAAAATTCAGGCCCCAGAAGTCTGGTCGATACTCAGCTGCTTGCATAAATGCGGTCTTCATGATCTTCTCTACAGAGCATCAGTTTGGGATATTGGTTTCTCTCAATTTGACCACTTTCAGAGCGTGATTTGGAAAAGCTGCGAGAAACAGGCCGTATCAATAACCCACTGCTGCCAGAGAAGATCTGCAAATAAGTTTGCGTTGCGCTTGTTTGTGTGAAAATGCAGTTTAAAGTCTTTGTCTGAACAGCCAAAAAAAAACCCATGAATTTTAATAAATATTTCTATCTTAGGCATAGTTGGGCTTCTGAGGTTGTGGCTCTCTATTATTTATGCCGAGTTGCCCATTTGAGGCCTTGCAGACAAAAAAGCTCCCCCAGACTCTCCCAGAATATCAACTGTACCATTTTGTGTTCTCACCACTCCCATTTCCCTGTCATTTCTTTCCCTAGCTGGCCCAGATTCTTCCAACTGAAGAGAACTTCTTGCTCTGCTTCAGACAGTTTGTCAGCTCCAGCGCCGAATTCATGGCGGTAAGAGCGTGTTCTCGAGTACGTCTGTCGGTACGTTTATTTTTTTCATGCAAAGCCGCTGCCACTCTTGACCAACTCAACTATTTGATGCGTTCTTTAAAGCATTTGGACTTTTTGCGCAGGAGGATCTTGATCACTGTTAACATTAGCCAGGACACACTTAATTCATCCAACCATACAGTTGTAGGCAAGAGTGAGTCAACCTCGGAGGGCTGGCAGCTTGCCCTTTCTCCACCTACCAGCTAATTACATGAATCAATTACTTGTGGATGGTTGAAGGTGTACAAATTAGTTAGACAGGAGAAATCTGGAATACAAACTGCTGCCTTAAAGTGCACACATGACTGCATGTGTGTGCTAAAGGTTTATAGGTGATGAAAAAATGGAAAGTGAATAGTGTGAAATGAGATAACCTGATTACGTTTAATATATTCAAAACTCATGTGGGGCTTGAAACCAATCAGCAGATTTTATGTGAACCATTAGCTTTGCCATTTGATTCTCGGTAATTGGTTGGTGTAAATAACTAAGATGCATTTAAGGGTCCTCGTGTAGAACAGCTGTGAGTTGTTATGGTATAAAACATAGCATAAAAAACCTCGACTCGCGGTGGTGACGTTCTAAACAGAGCGGGACAAAATATCCATATGTAAGCTAGTTAAAAGAAAGCGCTCTGATTAGCTCGCATGCTGCCTGCAGAAGTCAGCTTTCCTCCGAATCACCGTTTATGGAGTGAGAACATTTTCTAAGTCTGACCCGTTCCCCAGCAGCACCGCCGGAAAAATATGAAAAGTTTTAGTAACGTTATCGTGAAAACCATGCCCAGCAGAAAACAGCCGCCTGAGCTCTGAAGGCTAATATTAGCTGTGGATTATCTACTGCAAACAAACGTACAGCTTTTGCTTATCTCACAGAAATATATTAAGACAATCCTGACATCTGGATATTTGACTTATCAGTAACATTAAGCTTGCTGTGCACGCAGTTAATGCAAGTTCCTAAAAACTCAGTTCTGGGTTCTTTAATCTGTCGGTAACAGAAGCCTTTAGTCATAGAATTGTTCTCGATACAAAGTACCCAAGTTTCCCTCACACCCAAGTTTGTGGGAAACTATTCCGTCAGAATATTTTCAAGTGGTAAAGTTTACGGTGGAGTTGCTTAAACGTTACCACAGACTAGTTACTACCATAATCTCTCAGAAAGGTAAAATGTCCCATTTATACTAAACATTTTTCTGGAGTTTAAGTGGTGCTTTGAATTTTGGATAATAAGCGATTGAAGAAGTAACAAAAAGCTCTCTAGATATCTGCCGATAGGTAGCAGAGGCAGACAATTTATTCCACCAAATATCTCCAGAAGATGAGACAAAATGGCAGATTTCATGTTAGATCTGCTAAAAGGAAAAAATGAAGCCAATTAGAAACCAATTACATGTGAGGAAGAGGCTGTCCTTGTCTCCGGTGTCATATTGAGAAGGAGTAATGAAATGAGAGGAGGGAAACGAATGAAAGAGAAGGTGTGCGAGGAGAGAAGGATACAAAGGGCAAACGAGCAAAAGCAGGAACAGAGGGGACGTAAATGAAATGTCGATGGGAAGTTGAGAGCCGGAGTTTGAGAGCATAAAACAAGAGAGGGGAGATTAATCAGTCTTTGCTGAAGGGTGCGGGGAGGAGGAAGGGGGCCGAGAGGTTTTTAAAGGGTTAGAATGAGGAAGCGGAGCCTTCTATTTTCAGAGTCATATATAATGGATAACACCACTGTAGCTCCTCTCTGCACAACCCAGAGGAGGAGAGGAGGAGCAGCGAGGGAGGAGGCGAAGGAGGAGAACGAGAAGGGGGAAGGCCATCCATCTTTGATAAGGAGCCCTTCTTTGGACAGGGACAGCTGCTAGATTAAAACATTCATTAAAATGACTCTCTCCCCCCCGCTTTCCTCCCTTTGTCTGCCGGTGCCCTCTGCTCTGTATGTGGGCAAATAGGATTGTATTGAAAACTGTATGATTACAATGATGGTCGAGGCTTTTGTGGTCGGCCCCATTGGAACGATTTCTGCTCTGCACCAGAGAAAAGTTAAACCCTTGGCACAGTCAAAGAGCGAAGCGGGAGTCGATCAGAGAGGATTTATTCAGGCTCGAAAGAACGTAAATCACTCCGGAGAAGAGCTTCTCCGCGCTTTTGTGCTGAGAAAATGTTTCCAATCAATTACTTCTGTGTGTTTTGTTGATTTCTTTCAGGCATGGAGGCGATACGATACAGATCGCAGTGGCTACATCGAAGCAAATGAACTGAAGGTAAATATTTAAACCAAACATTAAGAAGTACTGAAATATATTCATTAAGATAGCTTCATGGGATCAGTGACACGCAGCGTCTCATTTACTGTTTCATCATTTATTGTATGCTGTCGTACTTATTTTATGTCTGTTTTTTGTCTCTTCTCCCCCACACGCATTCACACACACACAACACACACAGTGACAGAGCAGAGCTGCTAAAATGTAATTTTCAGATAGAATGAACTAAGAAGCCACACATTCCAAAACTTTATTATCTTTAATCTTTGTATTTTCTTACACCTTTAATTCCAACATTTTAATTATATACAATATGTCTTCATTTGTATTCATATTTGTATGTATATTTATATTCCGGCCCACACCTAGATGCTTTGTTGATTGTATCAATAAAATCAAAGGAAAAAAAAGTTTTGTGTCATGATCATAGACTGTATATAAAAGATGGAAATAGCTACAGCAATCTGTCGCTTGTGAAGTCTGGTTTTAAGTTTGACTTTAACATTATGGCTGTTTTTTACACTAGGCTTTTATTACTATTTTGGAGCTAGTGGTGATCAAATTTGTCCGAGAAGCTCCAAATAAGAAGTTATGAGCTAACTCTAGCTTCGTTATCAATATCACTCATCAGAATTGGATCACAGACTTCTTGAAGTGCAGCTAGTTCCATAAGGCAGCAGTAACCAAGGTTATAATAGTTTTGGATTTTACATTATAGTTTAGTTTTAGTTAGTTTTTACTTTTTTTTCCTCTAAATCA
>JAVDPK010001863.1:745806-769541 GCA_034780415.1 Cichlasoma orientale
CAGCATATATTCCAAATTTTGACGATAGCAGTCGAGGTCAGTAGTGACTTTCCAGAGAAAGACTAAAAATATAATATATAGAATATAAAATATAATAATTTTCTAGATTAAAAATAAGATGCCAGTGAAAATGCCCAGCACAGTTTCCGAGACCACAAAGACACCAAGATTCTTTCATCTGACCGAGAGTCCAAAACTCCAGATATCTGGGATATTCGTGTGGCCGTTTTCCCAAAAATAAATAAATAAATAAAAATAATAAATGCAAATTCAAAAGTTTGGGTCATTCTGCATCTAAAAACAGTGTTTTATTCTTTTCCTCCAGTGTAGCTCTCTCCTTAACTTTTTGACTTAATATTCTTTAAAAATAAAAATCTGCCACATTGGCTGAAATCCTGAAGGAAGGTTTATAGACGGCTCCTTTTAGTGGTCCTCTGTTAGACATGTAGAACGAAGGGGGGGGGGGCAGTGGAAATATCATAAATTTATGGCTACCACTTCTGTGTCTCAGTTGATGAAATGCATGGGACACATTTACCTTCACTTTGACAGAGTATACCTATAAAAAACTTTCCTTTCACTTTCCCCTCCGTCTCTTCCTATCTCTGTTCTGCTCCTGCTTTGTAGCTCAAGATGTTTGATCTGAATGGAGATGGGAAGCTGGGCCTGTCAGAGATGGCAAGGTAATATGCAATTTTACTCGCTTCTCTTCACTGTATAAATGTTGAAGCACATTGCCTGCTGATGCTCATTCACTGTCAAAGAATCTGAATAATTTAACAACTATTGTGACCGGTAATGAAGTCCCTCTCTGCTGCAGGCTTCTTCCTGTTCAGGAGAATTTCCTGCTCAAATTCCAGGTAGGAGAGAAACGTGGGGCTCAAATAACAGCAAAACAGAATGGATACATTATGCTCAATAATACATTGTAACCATTTTTTAATTTATGATACACCTGCCTTTTTTTTTTTGATGACAGTTAAAAGGAGTCCAGGTTATTCTTGGACTCTGCTAGAGTGGCTTTGCATAATTCACAACTTAAAATAATCCTTATTTATCTTATAGCGGGCCTCGCTGCTTCCTATCAGTTCATCCACTGTCTGAAACAAGCTGTTGTAGCTCCTTTCCCTTTATGCCAACTTTCACCTGATTGGCTGCCCCTCATAAACAAAAGGTTGGAACAGCAGGTGGGTGGGGCTCCTGTGCTTAGAGCCAGAGCTGTGTGCCGGAGATGACCATATTAGGGATATCGGTGCTCACCTGACATCATACAGAGTCAGGCGTATGACACCAAGCCTGAGCTTTTGGCTCACAGTGATTACTTGTGCCCGTGCTGACCTCCTTATTTAAAAATCCACCGTAGCAGTACATAGATGACAGAAAACAAGGAAACATGTTTTTTCACTGAATTGTACTGATGCGTGTCTTTTTTTTTATATTTTATAGCCTTGTAATTAAAGTCAAACCTTGTGTTTGCAGGGTGTCAAGTTGACCTCTGAGCAGTTCAATGCCATCTTCACATACTATGACAAGGTAAGTTACATGTTATCAAATGCAGGAGTGTAAGAAATTGAAACTAAGTTGAACAAATATGATTTTGTTATTTTTTTACGCTAAATAAAACAATCAGACTGTTCTTTATTTAACCAAAACTCAGCTTGAATTCTTTCTTTCTTTTTGTTAATGATTGCTAAAAAAAAAAGTGTGGTGTGTGGGGCGTAAATGTTTGCAGCCTCAGAAGTGGGATATGTCTGAAAAAGTTTGAGAGCCACTGCTTTAGTGTATTCTGGCAAGGACGCGTTCTTTGATCCGTCTTACTGCAAAGTTAGCAGCTCTCCGGGGATTTCCTCCATGTGTTCTGAACTAGACTGGCATCTGCAACAACACCAGACATCATATTTTGTTAGCGACGACTCCATCTCCCATGAGTCTTACCGATGGCGAAGAGCTGAGTGAAAAGACACCAGGCTGCTGTTGAATGCTGATGAAATCATTATTAAAATAATTAATGGGACTCTTATGTCAGTGCACACAAAGCTTAGGAGAATGGAAGCTTGTGGGACTCTTTACAGTCTGGATGACTCAGTGCTGTTTATTTAGATCTCTTTTTGTTAAAATCATGAATATGTAAATTCTGTCTTTTACCTTAGGCATGCTTCATTTACCTAGGGAAATGAGTCAGGCTTGGCACACCTGTCTCTTTGTAAACAGCTGAGGGTGGCTGAGCAGTGGTTTAGTTAATGGGCATATTTTCCACATTAGCGGTAGATCGGTGGGGAGGGACTGTGATACAAGACAGAGTGGAAAAGAGGCAACTAAGGAGGAGCGAGCAGCGCTCTGTGCATCTGCTAAATCATTTTTCTTGTCTGTGATATCTTGAGAGTTTTTGTGCTGCTGAGGGGCCAGCAATAATCTAAGTAGCTATAAGAAGGCTGACTCAGTTTTCTGAGGAAATAAACAATTCAGCTTAATGTGACGCGGCACTGGTGCTTGTTAGCTCGGGTGTTACCGTTGCTTTTGTGTTCAAAATGCTTTTCATATTTCAGGGTCAGGGATAAACAACATAAGTAAAATACTTCCCAATGCTTTTTCAGCAACAGTAATTCAGCCACTTCCTGAATTATCTTGAGTGCATTCACGGCAGAAAAACTATAAATTTCAAAATGTAGCATGTATACTACGATGGCGTCATGTACTTAAAGTAACTGATATGATGGTAGAAGAATCATTCACCTATCCTATGAAAATTCACAGTTATATTTTTATTCTTGAGCAAATATGGTTTTCTGTCACTCGTCATCAAAAAAAAATCCTGTTGAAGGTGTGAGTGTCTCGATGGCAGGGGATCGCTCCGCCAGGGCCGCCGCCTTTGGCGCCCGATACACAAGGTTTGCCCCAGGAGGAGGCCCCGGAGCACACCCAGGACACCCCGGAGAGATTATATCTCTCGGCTGGCCTGGGGACGCCTTGGGGTCCCCCTGGATGAGCTGGAGGAGGCAGCTGGGGAGAGGGAGGCTCTAGGCTTCTCTGCTTAGGCTGCTGCCCCCGCGACCCGGCCTCGGATAAGCGCAAGAAAGTGGATGGATGGATGGTCTGAGTGTGGTTGCAGGTCTTCTTATTTACATTAAATAAACCAATGGCTGATTGTGTGACAGAACAGCCATTAGGTTATGTGCAGCTCTGCACACAGGAGAAGACAGGATGGAGACTGAGGGGCGTGTTATGTGCAAAAACAATCCATCAGCTAGCTTCTGGGCTGCAGCTTTAATCCTGGTGCGTAAGACCGAGGGTCAACTGCTGCACTGACCTCATGATTCGAAATAGAATAAAAACAAACTATTTCCAAATTCACTAATGGAATTGCAAACTTTTTGTGCCATCTCTTTGCCCCTCACTAATGTACTGTCTTAAGTAGTATAGTTGGGAAATCTGAATAGAGCAGTTTGACAGTGATGGAAGGGGGATTTGGAGGTTGCGTGCGTATTCATGTCTTGGGTTAGACTGAAGGCTTGCACTCTCCTCACTCTCTCCAGCCCTACTAGAGGACAGGGTTGAATGTTTAATTATAAATCAGCTACTGCGATCCGTTTGTGCGGATGCCCTCTGTGAACGGAGAGCCAGCATTTATGTGTGTAATTAGTTTCGTCATTTTGTTATGAGCTCAGCCCCTGCAGCAGAAACACGGGCAGCTGCTCTGACTGGTGCTGGGAGATCATGGGCAGGGCGAAGTGTGTGGGGGGGTCAGCTGAACACTAACATGGCTCACAGTGCCACGGCCTCAAACTGTGCGAGGACTCGAAAATGTCTGATATACAAGATGGCGTGCAGTGGAACTCAGACTGGCTGATACCTGATGTTGCGCCGCTTTCCCAGAGCGCCGCAGAGTGCAGAGTCTTTTATCCTTAAAGGAAAAATAAATAGAATTCACACTTTATTCCCAAGATCTAGGACACTTCAATCTGGCTTTGTGAACATCAAAGAGCATCTCCCAGAGTTAAAAAAAAAAAAAAAAATAAGACAGGCAAGACACTCAGCTCTGAAGTCATCTTGAGACCAAGCCTAGATGAACAGAACATGTTTTGTGCCACTTGCCAAGGGAAAATTTCCAATAATTTGGGCTTATTTTCTGGCCCTAAACTCTATAAACATGGCTGTGAGAGATGACTCATTAATTAGCAAAGGGGCTCCGTATTAACTGCGGAGCTAACCCCCTGCACGGCGTTTTGAATGGGAAGTATTTTTTAAATCATTTGCTGATTGTTGCCACAAAATAGTGAATGAATGAAGTTGAGCAGCAGAGAAAGGAAAACTCGAGTAGCTCTGAATCAAAGACGGCTCAGAAAGGACCGCCTTTACTTGAAAGAATAAATTCAAAAGAAGGGAATGAAGAAATGCTTGTGGCGTCTACATGTTCCTAAGCTACGGTAAAATGGTTACATTGTTGTTAATGATGAAGAATTGTCTCCATTCTGAATGTTTGGGAATGAAAACTACATTCATGATATTTCTGTCGACTTCTTCCAGGACGGGAACGGCTACATTGATGAGCAGGAGTTGGACGCTCTGCTACGAGACCTTTACCAAACAAACAAGAAGGTAAGACGGGCGTTTACTCAGGCTGGTTTGGACATGTGCTGAGGAGGGATAGTGGATGTATTGGACAGAGGATGCTGAAGATAGAGCTGCCAGGCAGGAGGAAAACCTAAGAGGGGGTTCAGGGATGTAGTGAAGGAGGACATGCAGAGGGTTGGGGTGACAAAGGAGGAGGCCACGGATAGGGTGAGATGGAGGCAGATGATCTGCTGTGGCGACCCCTAAAGAAGAATGAGACCGTGTACTGTACAATATGTGTATGTGGCACATGCTGCTTGCCTTTGAACCCCTTAGTTCTTGCTTTTGGTGCTCAATTCCAATATATTGGCAGTCTGAAACTGTATTTTAAACGCAGCACTCTGTTAGTGCATGGTATGCTGGGTGCTGAGGGTAATAACAGTTTATCATCTCTCCCCCACGGTGCATTTATTAGACTAATCAGAAGTCAGTCCATATTATTTTTTTGGCTGACATTACAGTAAGGCATAGCTTAAATCAAACTAAATGTGGGTGGCACAGTGGTGCAGTGGTTAATATTGATGATTTGGAGTAAGAAAATTCCTGCCTAAGCTGAACCTCTCGTTTGGCTTAAGCCTTTTTGTGGCGAGTCTGAGTGTCTTCCCTGCGCCTGTGTCGATTTCTTCTTTCAATACTGACCACAGGCAACGGGTGTGAATGAGGTAGCCCTGTGGGGTTCACCGAGGACTAGCATCTGATCCAGGGTGAGGTGGGATCCAAAGAACAAAATCCCTACATTCTGTTTTTATTTATAGTGTACACAGTGTCTCGGCTCTTTTTTTGGCAAAAGGGCTGCACAACAGTACAAAGCCTAGCTGGTCCTTCCTTCAACATTAGCCACCAAAGCTGTTTAAAATGCTGTTTGGAAACATAAACACTTGAATTTCAGCCCATTTAAATCATCCTCAGATTGGTAGATCGATTTTTCCCCCCTTGCTATTAGCACTACAGAGGGGTGTTTTGATGAGTGAGTCACCATATGCTGAGTTCCAGCAAGCAAACGTGGATATTCTAGAACTTGTCTCTGTGATATGTTTTTATGAGGAAGGAAATGCCCGCAAAAAGTACCTTTCAGTGTTTCCCCCAAACCATGAAAACAAGAGAACTGGCCTTAGATTTACCTTTCTGTAATTCCTCAGTATCTTTAACACCGCGAGGCCACTGTAAAAAATAATAACTTAATGTACTAAAATCTGACAATAGCGGTGAAAATGAGCTAGATTACTCTTTGGCCTCCTCGGTGTATCATACTACCTTGTCTCTCATCCAGGAGGTGGATCTGAAGAATCTGTCAGGCTACAAGCAGAGCATCATGAGCCTATCCGACGGAGGGAAGCTCTACCGCGGCGAGCTGGAAATCGTCCTCTGCAGGGAGCCCATTGTGTGACTCTTCTTTCTGCTGCATATCATCCTTTGCTCTGCCTTCCCCACCCTCTTCCCCTAGACCACACACACCCACTTCCAGCTGAGTGGCAGCATTATGTATATCAGGTGCATGTGCCGGACACCTGCTCCCCCCCCCCCCCCCCAGTCATTACCTACGCTCCTCCCCTCTGAAAGTGAAGAATGAATAATTGCACTGTCAGCACCAACAGCTCTTCTTCCCTAAACCTTTTTTTTTGTTGCTACCTTACCTCTCAGCCACTAACCATGACCTATATTAACCATGACCTCTCTATAGCAACCCTCCCATTTCTTCCCTCATCCCTTCCCATGCTGTGCCTGACTTGCAACTCCTGACCAAAAGTCCAAATCCACCAAAATGACCTGATGATAACCGCTGTACCTTGAACCCAGCTTTATTGACCCCTTCATTCCCTTGCTCCTTCAACTTTGCATTAAATACAATATATAGTCAAAGAAAACTGCAGACAGACGTGTTTGAATTGATTGCATTTATAATTTGTGATGGAGCCGATGTTGATTTTCCATCTCCTGAAACTATCTTGTTCCATTAAAACTCTGGTGTATCATTGCCATGAAAGGATTTTCATTTTCAGTGGTTGTTTTTTGGCTGATACTGTCAATTGAAAATATTAATAAAATATCTTAAGATAAGATTTGACGTGATTTTGTTCGAGCGACTGACTGCGGCGCATTACCATGCAGACCTCCTCTTTCCTACTTCAGCTATGCAGTGTTGCGCAATTCTGTCAGTTGCCTGATACTTTCCGTTGCACTGACCTTTTGCGTACCAACTTGGCCATTTTTATCACGGATTCCCAGCTTTACTGCTCCTTCACCTTCACTCAGCAGGCAGAAATATAAGAAGGATTAACGACGGGTGCAAATCCCAACAAGAGCGAGACGCTGTGCAATTTAAGGCTTTAGTGAAGTTACTCTGGAGACATGCTAAAACTGGACTCAGCTGATGTAAGTTGTCAGTGTTGGGCAACTTAAAGCGAGCAGGGGCTCTGATGCTTTTTTAAATTTAAATGCACCTTCAGTGGAATTAAGAAGGTGACGGACACGGTGCAGGTGTCGCTGTGGCACCGACTCAGGCGCTGTTACTTGCAGCATAACGCCGCTCCGTCAGTTGCATAATGAAAACGACTGAAGAAATAGGTGAAAGAAAACAGCTTTACAAAAGTCCCCCGCCCCGTAGAGTTGCAGAGGCAATTCTGAACTGCTGCACACAACACGGTCTGACCTAAAGTTCTCGCTGACATAGATTTAAAGTGAAAATGTAACTGGCTTTCAGCCTTATTCCGTTCCGCGGGGATTAAATGTCAACGCCAAATATTGGCCTTACAAAGTTTGAATATACTGATTAAATATGTTGAGGATGAAGTAGCAACTGTGGCTTGATTGAGGTTCATAAATCGCCGGCTAAATTATGTCATCAAGGGGAGCTAATGGGAGTTGACTTAAACAAAAAGCAGCGTCCCAGAAGCTTTAAATGTCAGCGGGAACACGGACGCAGAGCCCGTTACATAAGACCTGCGATAAAATATAACTACAAAACCGAACCTTAACAATTATTTAAGCTGACAACCCCAAAAATTTTGGCTGAATTCCAGCACTGCACAGGAAGCCTTCAACTTCTCCAGCTGAATCCAGGATAGGAGGTTTTCCCTGCAGCTGAGCTGACATGTTACTCCTGAGGTAGTGGGACAGGACAAGATATTTCTAGTAAAACTCCCGTAATCGGGTTGACATGCTTTTAAAGCGACGTGAATAATACAGCAGGCACACAAGCGCCCCATCATACCGAACTGGTGCAAATCCACATCAAATCTTTATACACGCATCTGTACAAGAAACGTGCATAGATCAGTGAAAAATAATTTAGCTGATGAAAAGTCTTATTTAGTGAGACTGTGTAATTATTACATAAAACAATGGAGTCTCCTTCACATTTGTACGCAATGCTGGTACCAGGTTGCCTTCAGAACTGCCTTAATTCTTGGCAATTTGTGGCATGGACTCAACAAGGTGATGGAAACACTCCTCCTGAGATTCTGGTCCATAATGATTTGATGGCGTCACACAGTTGCTGCAGATTTGTCAGCTGCACATCCATGATGCCAATCTCCTGTTGCACCGCATCCCAAAGGTGCTCTATTTAACTGAGATCTGGTGACTGTGGAGGCCATTTGAGTGCAGCGAACTCACTGTCATGTTCAAGAAAGCAGTTTGAGGTGATCCGAATTTTGTAACACGGCATGTCATCCTGCTGGATGCAGCCATCAGAAGATGGGTTCACCGTGGTCATAAAGGGATGGACGTGAGCAACGATACTCAGGTAGGCTGTGGCATTTAAATGATGCCTAATTGGTTCTAAGGGGCCCAAAATGTATCAAGAAAATATTCCCATAGCACTGCACCACCCCCAGTAGTCTAAACCATTGATATAAGGCAGGAAGTATCCATGTTTTTATTTTATTTATGCCTAATTCTGGCCCTCTCATTCAAACATGGCAGCAGAAATCAAGTCTCATCTGGCAGTTTTCCAAAACTCTGTCGTCCAATTTTGGTGAGCCTGTGAGAATTTTCTGAAGTTTGCTAGCACCAAAACAGTAGCAATGTGAAATCTGATCATTTTAGCTAATTTTAGCTACAATAAGCTAATAGTCACAACAGCTACCAAGCAAGGCTACTGTATAACAACAGAGCTGAGTATATTCAAATAGGCAGGGGAGCAGTCGTGGTTGCAGAGCCCTCATTTCTCTTGGGTCCCTGCTGGTGATAATACTATAACGGAGTAGTTCAAGTTTATGTACAGTCAATTAAATGACCAAAGCCCAATACACACTCAAGTATTTGGGAATTTAGGGCTCTCGATGGTCAGCAAAACTGTCCTTTGGTACTCAGCTGGTATCCATTCTTTACTGTGTTTTATTTGGCCACTTAAAACTTTATTAAACAAAATGTGTATATTCTTCCATTTATCTCAATCAAAACCGTTAAGAGTTGCAATTAAAACATCCAACTGAGTCACTCACTGCTCCCTATATAAACTGACAGCAGCCAAGCCGGTAGCTATCACACACAGCATTACAGTAGCGTGCTCGCGTTCCTCAGAAAAGCTGAAACCGGCACATTTCTCCCTCTGAAATTCATATGCACTGCAGTCTTTAACTTGGAAGCACATGTAATTAAAGTCACACCTTCACTGAGGATGCAGCAGTTGAGCGGCAGGACAACATCAACAGAACATAGACGCCGTCTTCTTGTTTTCTGTACCTTTTGCCTAAACAGTGGAATTTAGCTCAAATCTGCAGGAAGAGACTGAACTGAAGGCAACGCAGAAGGCAGGATGCATCTACAATCCCTGGGTATAGTCTCTAAGTACTTCCTTCTGCTACCATCTGGGAGTAGATTTTACATCTAAAAATCAGACTGTTCTCAGGCAGACGCATAATGAACTTTACTCTATAAATGTGCTGAAGAGGAAATTATAAATTAAAATGATGTAACATACCTGCCTGACAAATATATATATATATATATATATATATATATATATATATATTTTATGCAGAGAATATGATTACTGCTGATTCCTAATTACTAGTAGACTTCTTTCATATGCTGCACACTGTTGCATTATATTTCCTACAATGACAATTCATCTTCTTACTTTCCCACCTGGTTTTAACCACAATGCTACAGTCATTTATAGTTCCCAGAGAAGGAATCCAGGTGCTGGTTAAACCTGAGCTTCAATAGGAGATCTAAAAGGATGGCAGCATGATAAATAGTAGTTTCAAATGTATGGACACTATAGTTAAACTACGCTCCATATCGTAGGTAGTTGGTATGGATGGAGAGGGTGTAAATACAGTAATAACACACCATTGCGATGCATTCAGTTGAAGGCGTGGTTCTGCAGGTTCGGCGTCTTCATTCTCCTTCTCTGGGTCAGACTCTGGCTCGAACATGTAAGGCTGGATGGACAAGTCTTCTGTTGTTGACATCTTTAATAAACCTGGGAATGAAAAGTTTCTCTAGATAATCGCATCGCTGCTATCAAACTACAAAAATGGCCGAACGGGGTGGAGTGGAATGCTCTGTGACCTGGAGGGGGGGGGGGGGCATGAAATGTCTATTCAAATTTAAAAAGACGGCACTAAAACGAGTTGCTCTAAGAGGAGCCTCAGAAAAGGTGTTAAAGAGGGTCTGTGGAGCCACAATAACGAGGTATTCAGACCAAAGCACTGCAGCTCTACTTTATATAGAGCACAAGTGAATGATTTACATATGAAAAGGAAGGATTTGAAAGTATGATATGTCCCCTTTAAGGTAAGAAATTATCCAAACCTACACTGGACAAAAACAGACTGTATCCAGAACAATCCAGCAGTATACAACTTTAAGGATCTGCCACGTATCCATAATGTTTCCGGGGAGAATACGGGAAGATCTGATCTGTCACAGATGTTTGAATGGATATTATCTGGATATTTAACGTTTACGAAGATATGCATATCTGTTCTGGGGTCTTTTGTGACCTCCTGGATGAGTCGTCGACGCACTCTTGGAGTAACTTTGGTAGGCCGGCCGCTCCTGGGAAGGTTCACTGCTGTTCCAGGTTTTCTCCATTTGTAGATAATAAGGCTTAAGGCTTAGAAATGGCTTTGTAACCCTTTCCAGACTCATAGATGTCCATGACTTTGTTTCTCATCTGTTTCTTTAGATCATGACGTGTTGCTTTTTGAGATCTTTTAGCTGGAGTCACTTTGTCAGAAAGGTTCTCTTTAAGTGAAGTCTTGATTGAGCAGGTCTGGGAATAATCAGGCCTGGGTGTGGCTATTGAAATTTAACCCAGCTTTCCAAAAAGTGTGTTTAATCACAGTTAATTCATGATTTAACAATAGGAGTAATTACTTTTTCACACAGGACCAGGTAGGGTTGGATAGCATTTTTGACCTAATAAAGGAAATCATCATTTAAAATCCACATTTTTTAATTACTCATCCTATTTGTTTGCTGATCTAAAACATTTAAGTGCAACAAATGAAGAAATCTGGAAGGGGGAAATACTTTTTCCAACAGTGTAGTAACAGTAGTAGTAATAAAGTTGCATGAAAGAGCCAATCACTGGATAACAACTTCAGTGCTTTGCCTTAACCCATGATGTGCTTAATTTCAGTCAGAGAGCACACTGCTGCTGTCAGTGTGAGATAAAACATAGTGCTCCATCGTTGATGGGAGACTTTATTGAGTCATGCATTTTTAAACCAAATGATAATTCCAAATTATAAATTCAACACTTCATTTGTTCGTGTTCTAATTTGGGGAGCTAGAACACGATTTCCTAAAATGCTGGGATTTCTTTTGTTTGAGAATGATGACATGCTGTTGCACTATTTTCTGCCGTGTTCTGGCGAAGCGAATTTCCCTCAGGATACTAAACACTACTGAGTCTTGTGTCATGTTCAGGCCTCTGAATGGGAGTGAGAATGGCATTTTTTTCAGGCTACTGAACAAACTCAATAAGTGAACAGCTGAGTAGACTGAATAACAAAAGGATACTGCGGCGCATGTAAACACACTTTTTCATAAGTCTAGTTGACTGTGATAAAAACCATTGTAATGAACACAAAAGCAGCCAACTACATTATACAGCAGAGTAAGAAAGAAGAAAATGTGAATATAAGAGGATAAAGGTCATGATTTATTCATCGATGAAAGAAACCCTGGTATTTTATTTATGATGTCTTTAAATATAGCTCGTGTGAATTAAATAAGTGATTGAGAATGGATGTTCCAGCCTAGATTCCTGTGTTCCGCCCAGGCACCAGCACACACTGAATAGAGTAATCCACCGTGTGCACGTAAACACATCCATCACAGACGCACACGTTCAAAGAACAGGTTATTGGAGGCAGACACACTCTGCTGCTTCAGCTCCTTATTGACGGACTTTCAGCTGCAGCTGGACTGACTGCTAAAAATGTTATAATCATCTATAATAATTTGTTACTGCTCTTTATGATTAAACAATAGATTTCTCACTGGAAATAAAAATGTGCAGGATTTGGTCTGGAGGATTCAAATTATTATAAATGGGATGTTTCACAATATATATAAAAAAAATAATCATGAATTAACATCAAACACAGATCCAATATCAGATTTTAAGAAATGAGGACATTATATGTAAGCTGAATATGTTTAGAACTAAAAATGAACTTTATGAAACAATTTCCTTCAGTAAATCCACAGACATATGCGCTGACGTATCACAGGAATGGGCCCACCCACTCAATGCAGCGTCTACGTATCTACCGACTGCATCACGAGGAATAAGCGCACGAAAAAGACCCACTTCCGTTATTAAGGTCACGTGAGTTACGGTGGAAACCAACTTCTGCTAAGGAGTTGAGGTATGGCGGTGCCCTCTTGCCTGCAGCCAGGTACTCTTGGGGGTCCGGGCGATGCCAAAGCGTATGAACGGATGCAGTATGAAGGCTTCATGTACACAAAACTCGGCGACAGCGGAGGATGTTAGGTTTCCAAAACTCTCCAAAAGTCGCCGACGTCACCGGACACAGTCGCTAAATTTGTCGCTTGTCGCCTTTTGGAAAAAAAGTCGCTGGGGGGGGGGGGGGGTCTGAAAAGCCGCTAAATCTAGCGACAACGTCACTAGATTTGTCGCCAGTCGCCTTTTGGAAACAAAGTTGCTAAGTTGGCAACACTGTGTGACAAACTGCACACAAACAGTTTGTGTGTTTGCTGATATTTGTTGAGCAGAAAAGTTGCATTTGAAATTACCTGCCACTTAAAAAATGTTACTCACTTTGTACTCACTCCTCTTCTGTAGCACTAGCTAGATGCTGAAGTACCATGACCACAACTTACAGATATCTGCACCAAAAATCATCCCAGCCCCTTTAACCCCCAGAGTACAGTGCTATAAGTGATGCATTAAATATATGGTTTTGCCTCTTTCATCTCTTTGTATGTGAAAAGCCCTGGTGATGGACACACCAATACGAGTGTCTTTTGTGTTATTGTTCCTTCCATTTAGGCTCAAAGTGGTTTGATGTCTGAAATGTAACAAAAACTTCTCTCAGACATGTTAAACCTAAAGTCTGGTTTGAAAATGTAAGGAGCAGAAAGTCCAGATATCTGTGTAAAAATGTAGGGAGTAAAAGTAAAAAGTTGTCAGAAGAATAAATACTCAAGTACAGATACCTGAAAATTCTACTAGGACAGTAATTAAGTATTTGTACTTAGTCACTTCCCACCTCTGACAAGTGCTATGAGGTGTTTGTGCCGATATGCTGTGCTGTGGTGCTGTGCATTATGGTCATTTCCACTTTGTCCTTGTCTTTCCAAAGGACACTGTTTTAGAAGTCCTGCAGTTTGTTCAGACACAGCTTTGCACAGCTGAGCCGTGCTGCCCTGTTCGTTTTGGAAGGTGGCAGCAGAGGCCTTTCCAAACAAGTCATACTTGTTCGACCTTTTCCTAATTGTACTGTCATGAACCCTAACATTTAAGATGCCATCTAAGGCCTGTAGAGTCTGCGATGTAGCTCTTGTTGTTTTTTTAGCAGTTTCTCAGAGCATTGCATGGCCCTGACCTTGGGGTGAATTTGCTGGGATGTCCAGTCCTGAGAAAACTGCAGCATAGTGTTAATAAACGCATGAATGCTCCAGACCAGCAAACTACCAAAATATCTGCTTTTATAGGTGCTCACACTTGCTGATGATCAGTTTATCAGGTCACTGGATTAGCAGCAGCCGGCTGCTACTCTTAATTCCTCCGGAAGCAGTAAAGATGTATTTAGTTTTTGCAGGACTGCACAGAGGTCTGTAAAAACTCTCTGCTTTAATCAAACTATCATTTCTCCTGTCTCACATATTGTATGTTTTTGCTATTCTTGATTATGAGCCTCTCTTTTGTCTTATTAACAGTTCATCCGCATATTTTAACTAATGTAGTTTTACTGCAGATTTTCTCCGTGTGAAACAAACAGCGGTGGATGGAGCAGCTACAAAGTCCTCCTTTCTTCACCTGCTGATCAGGTGGTTGATGAAGGACCTCCAGCTGTGTCCCAGTGAAGGTTCAATGGTGGTTACAGGAAAAGGTGCTGCCGCTTTGGACGCTAGAAAAACGTTTCCTTCCTCGCTGTTAAAGGGTCGTTTTTCCCAAATGATGGAAATCCGTCGCAGTGACGCAGAACTTTAATGCTGCTGATGTGGGTGAAACGCTCCGCTTACCTGGTGACATCTGAGCGCTGCAGAGTTTTAACGAAGCATCGAAGCAACAAATTTGTGTTGAGGATTTTTTTATAATCGATTATTCGAGTTACTTGACGAATCGTTGCAGCCCTACAATCAATTAAACTGTGGATTGAATTCGAACTTTTGGCTACACGCTTAGATTCTTTAGCATATTAAAGACTAAAACTTTAAACAGAGCCTGTCACTGAGCTAAGTACTGATGGCCCTAAAGCCACACAGGCGGGTCATCACACTCACATCCAGTGCCTTTGTGTCGCTTTGCCATCTTTTTCTCTCTAATGAAGTTAAAACACTTTGATACATTTCTGATGAGGATTTTGAGGGTGGTCCTAAATTTTTTATTTTTCAATATTTGAAGTCCCCTAACTATAATTAGAGTACTGTCTGGTTATTCATATAGTCAGTATAGCTCAGAGGCAGCTGTTTAAAGTAATACGACTCTGGTGGACGTGGACTGTCATTCATTATATGATGATTTTTTTTTTTAGAGTCTGTAAATGTGTAAAGTTGCAGCAGAATCAGCAAAATGGAAACACCATGTTGTGCATGTCCCTCTGCACTGCGCTGATTACCAAACAGACCAACTGCAATATAAGCCATTAACTTGCTGTTGTCTTTTCTGCAGAGACAATGCTGCGCTATTGTGTGTGCTTAGGCAAGCCACTTAACACTCTCCAGCTCCACGAGCAAATCTCTGCACCACACATTGTACCACTACCTCATCACTTGCACTGTGCGCGCGGTGCCAAAGTAATGTGTCTGTAAATGGAGGCATAGCAGCCAAATTCCAAATTAACTGACCCTGGAGCAGACCCAGAGTATCTGCCGCTCCCAAGCACCAGAAGCTTTAAGAAAATCTGGACTTAGGAAGCTGCCAGAGAAACCATCTGTGTGCTGTGACTGCATAAGCTCCATCAGCTGTGCTGTCACCCTTATCGCTGCGCCTCCATCTTAGCTTCAATATTTGAAAACTAGATGAATGAAAAACCAAATACCCCATTTATAAATTTAGTATTCATGAAGGCCAGACTATCTAATCATAAATATCGACTGCATCAATAGAATCAAATTCCTTTATGTGACGTCAGTATTCGTTTCTCAGGTAGTGCCGCTTTCACTCTGTGAATTAATCCAGTGAGTCAGAGCAAGTGGAAGCAAACACATTAACAACTGCTGGCTCTAATAAGCATACAAGTCAAAATGTGTGTTTATCACAGCAAATGAATACATGTGGTAGGTAATTCTGTGCAGACACTTTATGCTTTGCCGCTGTTTCGTATATTCATATAGGCAAAAGTTATTGCACTGTAGATAGTTTCCCATTAAACTAATGAAGAAATACTGAACTGAAGGCAAACCAGCTGCACTGGGAGAGTATTAGCAGGGAAGATACTTACTAGTATACTATTCTAGATATGTGTGGCTCAAAGACTTCAGGCAGTCATTGATTGCAATAAATTTCTTTTAAAAATGTACACAGCATTAAGCATTGCTTTGTTTGTCTCCTGTAATAATGACAATAAAGCTGAGACTGGGCGCTGATTAATATTTCCTCCCCACTCAGTTTCTATTAAACTTAAAACCACTAAATAAAACTTTTCTCAACAATCCCTGAACTGGCAAATTATCAGTTTTAATTGAGAAATGCACCTTCCTGCTTAAGGAAAGATGACTCAGCCCCAAACACAGCTGTTTGGGGCATTTGGGTACAATGAATTGTGGGAATTTTGGAACCCAGAGATGCAGCGCAATAAAAGTTAGAGACCTCAATTTTTATTAACATTCTTGTCCACTGTGTTTGTGGGATTTCAGGTTTTCCATAACTTCCGGGCTCTGTTGGTGAAGCTATTCTCGGTTTAACCCTCTGTATGGTGTGAAGTCTCAGGTAGGGTATCACAGTGGCCACGCTGGGGTTTGTAGCAGAATATCAGCTCATTTGAGTGTTTATGCTTTCAAGCAATGTGCAGTCCTGCCATTATACTGGGCGGAAAAAGCCGGGGAACATAAAATACTCTGTGGAATGAGTCACTTTAAGCACTTTTAGAATTAAGGCAGGGGAAAGACATCACATCTTCAGTTGTCTACATGCACACACAACGGGCATGAATGTCCATGTCATGTCCAGTGCTTTTAAGCTCAGTCCACAAATTTTCAATAGGGTGAAATCTGGGCTTTGGGAAGGCCATTCCAGAAGCTTAATGTTATCATGCTTTATCATCCCAAAACCAGTTTTAACATGAATTTGGGATCATTGCCCTGTTGGGACAACCATGTGTCCCAGTTTCAACCATCTGGCTGCTGATTTGAGGTGAAGTTGAAGAATTAGGGTGCAGCAGGAAATAGATTATAAAATATAAATTGGTCACAGCAACTTACAGGTTTAAACACCCATCTAACAATTCCAAAAAAAAAATGTCAAAAAGAGTGGACAGTGGATATATAAGTTTTTTAAAGCAATTAAAGCAACAGCACTAATTCAAAGACAGCTCATACTCTGGATGGCTGCAATGAACGACTAAAACCAGAGGGAGGCAGTAATGCAACTTAAAAGGATGACGAGACGAAGAAGAAAAACGAGCCCCAGTGGAGAAAGTCTTCCCTCTGCTGGAGAAGCCGCGTGACGCCTGCAGACTCTCAAAGAGCAAACTCGGGGCAGAGGACCAGAGCGTCCACGATGAGCGGTGCTGTGAACTTTAAAAAGTGCGGCTCTGTGCTGATTACGGGAGCCAGCCGGGGGCTCGGGCTGCAGATAGTGGACAGTCTGGCGAGTGGCGGGTTTTCACCTGGAAAGATTATAGCGACGTGCAGGAAGCCTGGTGACGCGCAGGTAAACCCCAACACCGAGCTCGCTATGTCGGTGTGCGCCATAACTGTGCAGCGAGTGATGAAATAACGCTGACGGACAGCGCCGGAAAGTGCTGTTTGGAAAATACTAGTTATGTGCCGCGAGACGTCAAGTGACGCTTCTTCGTATTTCGCCAACGCATGCGTATTTGATTCATCTGTGAGGTTTTGAATGTGGCACGTAGTTACGTAATCGTTTTAAGAATATTTACGTAACACTTAAATTAGGTATGTTACAGAAATTTTCATTCTTTCCAGTCATATCTGAAACCTGTGCAGATAGAAAGAGCATGGAAAAAGATGCATTTTGATACCAAAACCACACCAACAGCACAAATAATGAAGTTACAGCTGATTAACTACTCCTTTATGCACTGTTTCACCATTATGATGAGTGGGAAACTGTGATCTTAAAAGTTTAAATTTGTCCTCCGATTTTAAAGACATTTGAATGAAATTTTCAGGAAAGAGGCAGAAGTATGGCGAACAGAAAGCTGTCATCAAATATATGTTTAACCATTAACTGACTATTAATTAATCAACCAATCTTCAACAAAAATGCTGAAATTCTCACTGAAACCAAACTTTTCCCAAAGTAAAGTCAAAGGAATGTCAAGATGCAAAAGGCAACACCAGGAAACTGAAAATGATCGTTACTTATGCTTCACAATTAATTATTAATTAGGAATTAAGAATGAAAAATAGTACAAAGTAAATAAATCTTCCTTAAAATGCTTTATTTTAATCTGTCAATGTCACACAAAGAACCAGTCGTTTCGTCTTTATTCTGAATGTATCTATGAGTAAATTACATCCTCATGCAAAAAGTCTGTCAGTGACATCATCAGCGTCTTCATCATTGGTCCAATAAGAAATTTTGTTCTTCTTACTTTTTTGAATCGACCCATTTTAGGAACAAGTTCCCCATCCATGGACCACACATGACAAATCCTCTTTCTTACAACTGCCCCCTCTAAAATGGCAGTGAGCTCACATTCTTTTGAATAATCCAAGTCTGGATATTCCAGTTTGAGAGCTTCCAAACCGTCAGTAGTGAGCAAGTTTTCTTGTCGTTTACTCTTTTTATTGTCCCCGATTTCCTCCTTTTGTTTCTGCCTTTTGAAAATTTTGCGTCGGAGTTCTTTCTGCGTCCCGATCCTTGTGTTTCTCGGCATTCTTCCATACCCTGCTGCTTTCCTAAGGACCTCCTCTTGGCGTTCCTCGGGCAGATTATCAAGATAGGCAACTTCTCTGTGGCGCAGTCTCCCGTTCACATCCGGAACGTTTTCCCAGCTCCTTGATAACAACAGGAATATTGGCTGTAGGCACCTTATTAACAAAACACACAAACACTTTAAGACGAGCTGCAGTTGAGTACATTTTGCCACTTAGTTTTAATAAGTTCCTCAAATAAGCCATTGCTATTCAGTTTTATTTTCAGATTTCTAATAGTCGCATCTCTTTTCTTAATTCATTAGATTTTCCTATCAATTTCCTGGTTTTTAACTTTTGTTGGTGTTTTCAGCTTGTTTTTTAGTTCCCTGATGTCATGCTGGTACTTTTTCATCTTGGCGCTCCATGATGGAATAAAATCAAGTCGCTTTTTCAGTCTTGCTTTCCGAGGCGTGAGTGGCTGAGACCTACTTCTGCTGCTGTTTGTTCACAGTGCGGCAGGACATTTGGGCTGCAGGGTAGAGTATCATTTTGGGTGACCTCCATAGGAATGCTGGGTACAGAGTCCTCCTCACTGGTTTCCACAGCCACAGGGGAATTGAGGTTGCAGCAGGTTACAGAGTACAGAGTACACTGGGATTAACACTCATGAACCTCTGAGCAATCTGTGGGTTTGATAGTAATCTGGAAATTTTCTGAACAGATACTGATGAACTTTTCACACTCTTTAGGATCAGTTTTAGGAAATTATCCAATGTATTAGCAACAATTCTTTTGATTCTAGCTATTAAAGAGGTGTTGACAAAGTCAGGAAATTGCCCCTTAAGCTTCCTCTCTGTCTCAGCAAAACTCAAAATCCATAAAAATGAAAAGCTTTTAGTGGGAGAACACAACTTTATGAACCGGAAAATAAGATATTTAAATGAAATGTTGAAAATGTAAGAGCTGAGAGAACAGCTAGTTTAATTTCATCTTTTGTATTTGTTCTGCGTGTTCTGCCATCTAGCTTTGACAGGACATTTTCCGGGCGTTATTAAACTAGTTTCTGATCAAGAAAACGTGATGAAACTTGCATGCCTGACAGTGTCGGGGCATGCTCCCAGTGAGACAACAGATGGTGTCCTGGGAGGTCTCCTCCCAGACCTGGACCAGGGCATCACCGAGCTCCAGGACAGCCTGAGGTGCAGCCGGGTGGTTTTGGTCGAACTGAAACCTAATCTCCCAGAGGTGTTCTATTGGATTTAGGCCAGGTGAGCGTGGGGGCCAGTCAATGGTATCAGTTCCTTCATCCTCCAGAAATGGCCTACATACTCTTGCCACATGAGGCGGGGCATTATCGTGCACGGAGAGGAACCCAGAACCGACTGCACCAGCGTAGGGTCTGACAGTGGGTCCAAGGATTTTATCCCGATACCTGATGGCAGTCTGGGTGCCGTTGCCTAGCCTGTACAGGTGTGTGCATCCCTCCATGGATATGCCTCTCCAGACCATCACTGACCACCAAACCGTTCATACTGAACGATGTTACAGGCAGCATAACATTCTCCACGGCTTCTTCAGACCCTTTCACGTCTGTCACGTGTGCTCAGGCTGAACCTGCTTTCATCTGTGAACAGAATAGGGCACCAGTGGTGGACCTGCCGTTTCTGGTATTCTGTGGCAAAGTTCCACGGTGCTGGCCTGTGAGCACAGGGATCCCTGGAGGACATTAAGTTTCTGGAATGGCCTCCCCAAAACCCAGAACTCAGCCTTATTGAACATTTGAGCTGAAAAGCCAGGTCTGTGCCAGGAAACCAACCAGTAAATGAGCTCTAGTCCAATATTCAGCCAGAATTATGGCAGAAGCTTAATTTGCTAAGCATCATGTAACCAAATATTAGTGTATGCTATACAATCATTCCACCTTGGACAAAGAACAGTTCAAATAAATCATTAAGCACCCCAAATTAGCATGAGATCGATGCCCATTATGACCACAGCTGTATATAATCTGAATGACACATAAACTGGTGCATAACTGCGTAACTGGCAATACAGTGTTAAGAAGTACAATGTCACCATCACAGAGATCACAAAGTCTGAAACTATTCTAATTTTGGCTTGGATTTTACACAGAAATCTGTGTGTGTGTGTGTGTGCGTGCGTGTGTGTGAGAGCAAGACTGATGGGGATCTCACGTTGTGTTGCCATTTCCTTTTCAGCAGTTTTTGTGTCTACAGCATTAAAAAATGCAGCACATTTCTTTTAGGTGACATGTTCAAACAAAACAGAGACAAAGCAAACGTGTTGACACTCACGAAGAACAGAGGCTACACACACTAATTATTCTCCTTCTCTTTTCAGCACCGGGCTTAACTATGAGCAAACACACTGATGATCAGCAGAGGGGTGCACTACAAAGCGAGATTTATGGTTTGGCAACTTGTGTTCAGCCTGAAGCCTGAATTTTAAATGTCACAGAGGTGGTGGTTTGAAAGCGCCACATTTTCCTGACAGCATGCTCTGAGTCTGATATAGATTGTCCTTGTTTGTTGCGAGTGTGCACGGTGGCTGAAGCTGAAAGCCTTTCGTACTAGAGAAGGTTGAAAAACGCCGTCATTGGAGCCACTACCTCTGATTGGGGTTTAAGGTTTTCTTGAGCCAATTAGCACAAAAAAATGCCTGAGCTGGTTTCGTAGTACACCCCTCAGTTAGCATAGAGTTAAGTAGGATCGAGACATCCTCCCTCACTGCTGTCCAACTGTGCTCTTAACCTACAGAAGCTTCAGGATCTGGCGCAGAAGCATCCCAACATCCACATAATCCCTTTGGGTAAGACTGAGAAGAACCGCGTTTGCTGTGCAAAACCAAAAGAATGCATGAAAAACTAGAAAACACAAAGTCGCCCTTTACACGCATCGGCCACTTTGTTAGGTACACCTGTTCAGGTGCTTGTTAATGCAAATATCCGATCAGCCAATCACATGGCTCACTCACAGCGCTTAAGGTCAGAACCACCCTTCATGGTCGCCTTGCCTTTTTGTGATTCTTTTTGCTGAGGGCATTGCATGATTTATTTTCCTTATGTTCCAGCTTTGACTCGTTTGTCTCTTTATTAGATGTAGTGAGCCAAGAGAGCATAGAGAAGTCTGCAGAAGAGGTGAGCAGGCTGGTTCAAGAAGAGGGTCTGAACTGCCTGATCAACAACGCGGGCATCAGCGTGGTGGCCGACTTTCATTCCGTTACTGCGGAGATGATGATAGAAAACTTCCACACCAACACCGTGGCTCCTCTAATGATCACCAAGGTAATATTTTTATTTATATATTTTGTGCCAACTTTGTGTCACGAATCAGCTTCATAGTAGCAAAAAAAAAAAGTTTTTGTTTGGAAGGTCTCACATCACCAGAAAGTGAAATGAAGAAAAGAAAAGAACCCACGTTTCTGTGTTCCTCAGTCGCCGGGAGCTGGACCCATGAGTGTTTCATTACCTCGATGCCGGAAGCTAACATAAAAATACGGCCTTGATGGACAGAAGTAACAGAACCCTGTAGCCTGGGGCAGACTGCATGCCATACATATTAATTAAAACTCAATTACTTTGTTGGCCTTAGAATTCAGAGTGGACCACAGAACAGCCCTCCTGTGCTGGTACAAATTCAGGCACTGATCAAAGGCACGTCAGCAGGGCAGATTGTTCCCGACACGCAGTTTGCTCCCATTAAAGGACCCTTTCTGCTACTGCAAGGCCACACTGCTGCCCGCAGCTCTTCTATAATAGTCGCCTATAAAACTGTAAATGTGATTTTAAATCAACAGTAAATCACATGCAGTAGAGCAGAAGCCTGATACTCACCTCCCCCTCTGTAGGCTTTGGGACACTTTACATTATAACAACTGAAAATGTCGTCGTAGGTTTTTTTTAAAAATTCTGCTTGGCAGCTTTAAAGACTGAATTACTAAATGATTAATCAGTTATTTGAGGAAAAACCTGTTTCAAAATATAAAAAAACGAATAAAATGCAGCCCTCACTCATACTAAATATGCTTGTTTCTAATAGTGTTGCTTTTGAGCGCTGTGGTTATTAGTTTTTTGGAGATCTGTTGTTGATGAGCACTAACATCATCTCTGAACAGATACAGTGTGAAATGTGTCAGTTGAACTGACAAAATCTTATTTGTGATGTTAAAAATATATTTAGCAACATCCTGATACAACTGTGTCCCTTTGTCACATGAAACTACTACTAAGAAGTGTCACTTTATTGATGCTTACAGCAATAGTGTGTGTGTGTGTGTGTGTGTGTGTGTGTGTGTGTGTGTGTGTGTCCCTGCCAGGCCTATCTGCCTTTGTTAAAGAAAGCTGCGTCCAGAGGAGGAGCAGGCGGCTCAGCCACAATGGGAATCCAGAGGGCAGCAGTCATTAACATGACCTCTCTGCTGGGCTCTGTGGAGCTCAACTGGGGTGAGAGGGCCAATACCTTCAAATGGTACCCCTACAGGACATCCAAGGTATTGCTGCAGTCATTTAAAGGATAATTGCAGTTTATTGCAGGAGTATTTCCCATTAATGTTGCTGTTGTAGGTGTGTGGGCCACGCACGTTTTGCACTCTCCACCACTGTTACAGATGTTTGCAGCAAACACAGAGCTGCACAAAACGGTGTTTATCAGCTGGCAGCAGCTCCCAGCAGCTTTCAAGATTAAAATAAACAGGAATTATCAGATAATGCTAAGTAATATAAAGTAAGAGGCTGTTAAGGGATGTCAGAATAACTATTCTGTGGTGTTGATATGAAAAGAGGGATCGGGGGAAATTAATTTTCTTCGTGTTGCGCGGTAACCTGTTTGTGCTCGTCATCTCAGAGTGCCCTAAACATGGTTAGTCGCTGCATGGCTGTAGACCTGGAGCCAGATGGGATTCTCTGCATGGCTATTCACCCCGGCTGGGTACGCACTGACATGGGTGGGTCAGAGGTAAGGGTCTGCTCCGGATGACCTTAAGACACACAGAATCGATTATGTATTCTGGATATATAGTATTAGTGTAAGTATTTTTCCACATTAAGCATTATGTGTATGGATTAAAAGCTGTAATGATTGTAATGTAGTGAAAGGAACCAGCTGCCAGACACCGAGGCAGAGATCCCAAAAACAAAGAGCAAGCTGTTGATTAGGCTTAAAGTCCTTATAATGAAAGTCCAGATCCAAAATAACAAAAGCCATTGGTAAACAAGAATCCTCAACACAAAATCCAAACAGTGCAGGAGAAAACAATGAGGACTGCAGGAGGAGGTAAGCAGGCAAAAGCACAGGCAGACTGAGGCTACGTGTCATGGTGGAGTGAGGACTCAACGACGCAGAGGGTAAGTGACACCTCAGGGGCTTTATTTACAGTTTATAAGGGTTAACAGAAAATGGGTGGAGGGCGAA
>JAVDPK010001863.1:784499-805364 GCA_034780415.1 Cichlasoma orientale
AGTGTAAGATAATTGAAAGTGGTTTAATAGGTGTCATTAAATAATACAGAGAAATTGTGATTAAAAACTGCTATGGTTTTTTCCTTTCCGATATCCGATCCAGTAATTTAGGTCAAAATCGGACCGATAACGATACTGAATATCGGATCGGCGCGTCCCTAATATATATATCGGTTTTTGTCATAGTACCGGCAAGAATTTAAAACTACTTTCACCTGAATGAGAGTAATCAGAAACAGACGTGTTCTTAGAGCAGAGTGAATCTGTGTGCATGTGTATATACCAACCAGACTATGGAGATGCAGGGATGCTGTACCGAGGAGCCAACCGGAGCTGTTGATGGTTTGGACCTCCCTGAAGCACACTGAAGCACAGAACGTCATTCTGGTCCCTGTAACAGCTCCTTTTAAAAGTTCTTTACTATATTTTACACTAAAATTAATATAACACATCTAAAGGTTGAAGTCAGGTGTGTCAGGCTGACTTTCCCACAATGACACTAAAAAGAACACAATCATCGCATGCCAATCAAACTCTCCAAATCTCTCGTGTCTGATGTGATCATTAGGTATTTAACTCATTACTTATCAGTGTCTTTGCACAGCGAGTCAACAGTGATGTATTTGAACACATTAACAGCTCTTAGGTTGCATTCTGATTAGGGTGGGTTGGTCACACAGAGACAGGAGTGTTTCGCATGTGGCTCGGTGGCAAACTAACTGAATACGGTCACCCTTTAATAAACAGTTGGTTGCACACCGTCGGAGTTCCAGCCTGTTACAGTAACATCTGTAACCACTGGAGGGCGATCAGGTACAAGAACAGCTCACTTCATTTTCTACACTGGGCTGGACACAAACATCATTTCTTTTTTGATTCTAATTGTCAGCTACTGAATTATGAAGCTTAAAAACAACCTGATGTTGAAAGAATCTGATGGTAATTATCTCCATACCCAGCAGTTTATTAAAATTAATGAATGGCTTTAAAATCAGACCTGAAAGAAATGGAACTGATTTTATGAGCAAAACTGAAAAAAACAAATGCAGGAAAATGGGAATTATTATTATTTATTTATTAAGCTCTGACTTGTTGCTTTTAGAAAGTGTATGACAAACAAGAAGAAATTAAAGAACATTATTAGTATAACCTACCACAGAACACGCCCACCAGAGCCCAGCTTTACATTTTTACATGCTGTAGTGCATTTGGAGCATTTCACCATGTTATACTTTATATCCCAAATTTTTATAACATGTATGTAATAATTGAAAATATATATATTTTTTTATATATTTTATTATATATATTTTTTAAATAGTTGCAGCTTACAGTCATAGCTGTATCTCTCAAAACTGTAAATGAAAAGTTGCACAGCATCCTTTTTTTAAGCCTGTCTTGTCTGGCAGGTTTTTCAAACACTGTCATTACCTGTCTGTGATGCTGCAGGTGAGATAACACGTGTGAATCAGCCGTTTGGCTCTAAGTACTTAGGAGGAGGGGCAAGGTGGCTGCTCGTGGGTGCCACAGATCAGACTGGGGTCACAATTCTCACAAGAACTCAAATAAATGGCGGTCAGATATCAAAACACTTTTGGGGGACATGGTAACAGAGAGGGTAATTTTTATTTTTAAATATTGATGAATCAAGAAAAAAATGGGCTCCAGGAGAAAGCGGTGACGGGTCCTCCCGCATCATCTCTAGGACAGATTTGTCTTCATTTTCCTGTTCTGCTCTCCCACAGCTCCTCATCCCAATCCCACAACTCGTTCACGTCCTCCCACCACTGCAGCTTAGATTCCCCCTCTTTCTACCACCAGCTCTGCCTCATCACTTCCACTTCGCAGCACTTTAATCTCCACACCTCCTGTAAAATCTCCTTTCACTGCTGATTCCTTCTTTTTCATAAAAAGTTATTTTATGACAAAAAAAAATCACCATCTCTTTATTGGCAAAAAATGATTCAGGCAAAAAAAAAAAAAAAAAAAAAAATTGGCAAAAAATGACTTTATTTTAGGAAGGTGACGAAATTTTACTTTGATTTACTCAAACAGTACAATCAGCTCTTCAGGCTAGGGAAATGTATCTCAGCTGATGTATTAATGTATTCACTGCATGAAAAGGTAGGAAAAAAAGTTGAATGTACAGTGCAATTGTATATGGTACTGAGTAAACATTTTAAAATGCTGAAGTTATGGAAAATTGGTTGCCTGCATTCTTTGCAGGCAAAGAACGCCTGTTTTATTTGTGTGCAGCATGTGTTCGTTGCGTGCAACCTTTTGGCAGGAAATTAACTCCATACCAGGTAGCTCATGGCTCCTGTGTGTGTGACGCAGTGATTCACTGTCAGCTCAACTGTGCAGGTCTCCCTCAGCATCTTCTCCCGTATCCGTAATATCCGCTGATCACTGATCAATGTGCAACACAGAGTTAGTGCACAGGTGTTGGCCTGTGCAGTAGCTGTTGCAGTGCATTGTGGGATTTTTAGTATATGTGGTGGGAGCGCAATTTACCCGCGGGCCATTAATAAAAGCCATATGAAATCATATCCCGGGCCGGTTGTGGCCCGCGGGCCTTGAGTCTGACACATGCTCTAGCTGCTGTTTCCCCCCTAAACAGTTTCTCTAACTTATTATTTACATTAAATGAATCCCACTGGAATAGACCTCAGGATATTTACCAAAATCCTCATGTTACAAATGCTACATTGAAATATGCTTGCATAATAACTCATACCTACATTAATAATTGGATGCAGCATACCTCAGTACAGATTATTTAGCACTCAGTTTAACTGTGTCTCATGTTTAATGTCTTGCTTATTAACATGAAAATATCACAGACAGTAAATTGTGATGAAAAAATATTTTATTGGAGTGTATTTCACATCATATTATATGATTGGAAACACACCATTCACTGGTGTGCTTTACTCAGCCGCTTCTTTTCCCTGTAAAAACAGAAAACAAAAAATCAAATCAAATTCTTGTCTGTTGCCAATTTTATGAAACCTGAAGAAAAATTAGGGCATTTCTTCTTGTAACTTTGCACAGAGTCTGAAGTGTGTATATAGTTACCTTGCCAGAGTCACGGCTCTTAGCCCTCAGCTTGTTGACCTGGGACTCTGCGATATCAGCACGCTCCTCAGCCTCCTCCAGCTCGTGCTGGAGCTTCCTGTACTTGGACAGATGAGAGTTGGCCTGCTCCTCCTGCAATGTTGCAGTAGGTCCCAATTTTTAGTGTCCAAAAGATAACAGGTTCCCTTGTGCAAAATTAAAATCTGACACAGTGTTTTTGAGTTGAGACTGTATATGATTTCCTTACCGCTTCCTCAGCCTGCCTCTTGTAGGCCTTCACCTTGAGCTGCAGCTTGTCAACAAGATCCTGCAACCTGGTAATGTTTTTCTTGTCCTCCTCGGTCTATAATAGAAAACACATATTTGTATGGTTAAAAAAATGTTATGACTGGAGTAGCTTACACTGTTTTCGTAAAGTACATGTAAAATGTTACTATGGTTTACCTGATAGGAGAGCTCCTTCACTCTCCTCTCATATTTGCGGACACCCTTAACAGCATCGACGCCGCGCCTCTGCTCAGCCTCAATCTCAGCCTCCAGCTCGCGCACCTTCACAAAATTAAGCAAACATTTACAATCCAGCTTTTTTTTTACATGTCCTCATACATTTGTTCAGCTGCATAATCTTCTTACCCTGGACTCAAGTTTCTGGAGCTGCTTCTTGCCACCCTTCATGGCCAGATTCTCAGCCTCATCCAGGCGGTGCTGCAGGTCCTTAACGGCGACCTCCAGGTTCTTCTTCATCCTCTCCAGGTGAGCACTAGTATCCTGCTCCTTCTTCAGCTCCTCAGCCATGACAGCAGCCTAGAAAACATGACATTGCAATTAACATTCACGCATCCATCCTTTTTTTTCTGCTTATCAGGGGCTGGATCCTGGGGGCAGCAGCCTAAGCATAGAAACCCAGACCTCCAGCTTATTTGGGGGAACACTGAGGTGGACCCAGGCCAGCCAAGAGATATGAAATCTCCAGCGTGTCCTGGGTCTACCTCTGGACCTCCTCCATCCTGGGGATCTCAATTAACAGTGTGATGAAAGTTGTACTATAGTAATAAACATATGAAATATGAACATACATCAGTGATGGCCTTCTTGGCCTTCTCCTCTGCATTTCTTGCTTCCTGAACGGTGTCATCCACTTCACTCTGGATCTGAACCAGGTCAGCCTCGAGCTTCTTCTTGGTGTTCAGAAGGCTTGTGTTCTAAGATGTGGAAAGTTGTTATTTTAGGATGCACATTTTTAGCTTGTGATTGTGAGCATTACTACTGAAGAATTATTACATTTTCATTTTAAAAAGGTTCACCTGAGAGTGCAGCAGTCCAACACGCTCGCTGGCATCCACCAGCTCCTGCTCAGCGACCTTGCGGCTTCTCTCCGTCTGCTCCAGAGCAGCACGAAGCTCCTCGATTTCAGCCACCATGAGACCGTTCCTACGCTCCACCATAGCAGCTTGTTCCTTGATGTCATCCTGAGATCTGAGGGCGTCGTCGAGGTGCAATTGTGCATCCTAGGAAAAAAAAAAAATATATATATATATAAAAATATTCACATGAATAACAACATGTGCTTACCACAGTGTGTGCAACAGCTCTGTGCCCTATCATACCTTCAGCTGTGCCTGCACGTTCCTCAGCTGTTTCTGGGACTCTGAAGCCTGGCGGTTAGCGTGGCTCAGCTGAATCTCCATCTCATTCAGGTCTCCCTCCATCTTCTTCTTGATTCTCAGGGCATCGTTCCTGCTCCTGACCTCAGAATCCAGAGTGCTCTGCATGGAGTCAATCACTCTCTGGCTGTTCCTCTTAATCTGCTCAATCTCTTCATCTTTCTCTGCCAGCTTCCTGTCCACCTCACCTTTGACCTGGTTGAGCTCCAGCTGAACGCGCAGAATCTTTGACTCTTCATGCTCCAGAGTTCCCTAATGATATGAGAGATCAAAATATTCATTTCTGCCTTTATGAATTTTACAGTGTATTTGTTTCAGAGGAGCTCTCCGGATGTGGATTTACCTCAGCCTCCTCAAGAGCTGTCTGGATCTCAGCCTTCTCTGTCTCCACCTGCTTCTTGGCCTTCTCCAGCTCGTGAATGCTCTTACCGGTCTCGCCGATCTGTTCAGTCAGGTCGGAAATCTCCTCTGCAGAGGAACGTTTAATATCGTTTAGTCTTGAAACAAAAAGCATGAACAACACAAGTTACTCGCGCAGTATGACAGAGACTCACGCTGCAGGTTCTTGTTTTCACGCTTCATGGTCTCCAGCTGATCCAAGGCTTCCTCATAGGAGTTCTTCATCTTAAACAGTTCAGTGCTGAGAGAACGAGCCTCCTTCTGAGATCCTTCCACCTCTGCCTGACCCTCTTCATACTTCTGTTTCCACTCTGCCAACACCTGGACATACATTTTATGCAGTTGTTTACCCGCACAGAGAGAAGCCACGAGTTTATGTCTCGCTCGAGCAAAGTGAAAGACGGCACCTTGTCAAAGTTCCTCTGCTTCTTGTCCAGGTTAGCGGCCAGGCCATTAGCTCTCTCCACATCAATCATGAGGTCCTCCACTTCACTCTGGAGCCTCTGCTTGGTCTTCTCCAGAGAAGCACACTTGGAGTTCACAGCCTCAATCTGTTCCTCAGCCTCCTGAAGGCGCTGGGCCAACTTTTTCCTAAAAAAAAAAGTGAAATTTGTTTCTCAGTAAAAACCTTTTTACTTAGTACTCATTTGTTCACATGCTAGCTAATTACTCACTTGGATTCCTCAAGCTCCTCAGTGCGCTGGATAGCATCAGTTTCATATTTAGTTCTCCACTGAGCCACCTCACTGTTGGCCTTGGACATTCCACGCTGCAGCTCGGCCTTGGCTTCCTGCTCCTCCTCAAACTGCTCCCTGAGCAGGTCGCAGTCATGGCGAGCTGACTGCAGTCCATGTGCAAGGGCGTTCTTGGCCTGGTGAGACGCATCAATGAAAAAACACAATTCACTATTTGATTTAGGACAGCAGAGAGAGCGGGAGGACGACATGCAGTAAACGGCTGCAGATTGGAACCCAAGCCTTACCGCATATGGCACACCGGTTCCACCTGGCGAGCCATACCACTCTCCCCTGAAGCATTTCTTACCTTAACCTCCTCCTCAATGTGCCTCTTCAGCTCCTCAATCTGCTGTGTGAAGGCCTGTTTGCCTCTGGTCAGCTGGGAGACGAGAGCTTCTTTCTCTTCAATTTGCCGGCTGAACTCACCTTGTGTAGGAGAAATCATCACATTTAGTTTGTGTTCAGTTTATCCGCCATAAAGCGATCACTGTGCATGATTAAGATCGGATCACCGCGTGTTATCGTGTACAAACCATTTTCAGTGAGGAGACGCGCTTTCTGTGCACCCAAGTCATTGATCTGACGGACGTTTTCATCATTCTTGGCCTTCAATTCACTAAGTTGGTCCTCAAGAGTACGGCACATCTTTTCAAGATTTCCCTAGCAAGGAAAAACATTTACGTCAGTGATGAGATTTTATTCATATTTTTTGTAATTTAGGGATCAAATAAATAAAGTTTGTTGTTTACCTTTACTTTAGCAACAGCTTCCATGTTGCTGGAGAGGTCGTCAATCTCCATCTTGTATTCGCTCTTTTCCTTCTCAAGCTTCTGCTTGACGCGCTGGAGGTTGTCGATCTGCTCTCCCAGCTCAGCGACGCTGTCGGCCTGCTTCTTGCGAAGAGCGGCGGCGGTGGCTTCATGCTGCAGAGTAGCCTCCTCGAGGTCACGGCGGAGCTTCTGGAACTCAGCTTCACGCTTCTTGTTCATCTCAATCTGAGCAGCAGTTGCGCCGCCAGCTTCCTCCAGCCTCTCGCTGATTTCTTCAAGCTCCCTGGAGAGGTCAGCCCTCTGCTTCTCAACCTTGGCACGAGCAGCACGCTCAGCCTCGATCTCCTCCTCCAGCTCTTCAATACGAGCCTGTTGGATTTAGATGTGCTGCCTTTCAGTGAACTTTCAAATTTAAAGCACAAAGCAGGAAATCTGTGGAGTGTCAGCTGATGTAACGCAGTGTATCATTCACCTGAAGCTCCTTAATCTTCTTCTGAAGCTGGGCGCTCATTGACTGTTCATCCTCAATCTTGCTAAGGAGCTGGCTGATTTCAAAGTCCTTCCTGTGAAAATAATGAATTGCATAGTTAAAAATGTCGGTGTCGTGGCCAGTTAGAAGGATGCTTGTCATAAATGGAGAAAAAAATGAAAGTACTTTTTCAGTTTCTCATCAGATTGCTGCTTGTCATTCTCAAGATCCATGATGGATTCCTGAGCCAGTTTCAGATCACCCTCCAGCTTCCTCTTGGCTCTCTCAAGGTCCATGCGAAGCTTCTTCTCTTGTTCCAGAGAACCCTCGAGCTGCACAACAATATGGCTTTGTTATTCTCTTGTTCAGGAAGAGGTTTTTTTGTAAATATCAGTGACATTTTCAACTTACATCATCGACTTGCTGCTCAAGCTTCGTCTTGGCCTTGGTCAGAGTGTTGACTTTGTCTTCCTCAGACTGCAGGTCATCAAGAGTTTGCTGGTGAGCCTCCTGAAGAGCCTTCTTCTCCTTGGTCAGCTTAGCGATGCTCTCATCTTGAGAAGCCATCTCTTCAGTCAGGTTCTTCACCTAGAGTCACAGTAAATGTGTTGTTATTACACGAACACATAGTTATTGCTGTTTAATCTGCTAGAGCTATTCCAGGTGTCAAACCTTGTTCTCAGTGGCGTGTTTCTCCTTCTCTACTTTAGCCAAGGTAAGCTCCAGGTCATCAATGTCCTTCTTGAGCTCAGAGCATTCATCCTCCAGTTTTCTCTTCTTGCCAGTGAGCTCAGCGTTGATTTCCTCTTCATCCTCCAGTCTCTCGGACACCTCTTTGAGTTTGGCCTCCAGCTGAATCTTGCTCTTGATAAGACCCTCGCATCTCTCCTCAGCATCTGCCAGACTCTCTGATTCCTAGTTTACATTTGAAGGACGTTAACACATTAACATTTTATGGCGACAAAATAAAAGGGCACACCTCCTCTTGATATCTACTTACAGATGCTACTGCCAGCTGCAGGTCATTCTTCTCCTGCAGAAGGGAGACCATCTTCTCCTCCACTTCCTTCTTCTTGGCCAAGGCAGTAGCCAGATCAGTTTTCATCTTTTCATAATTCTCCTTCATCTCCTGCAGCTCCTTCTCAGTTTCAGCACTCTTGAGCAGAGGCTTGATCTTGTAGTACACCTTCATCCATGGCCAGTGTTTCACATTCATGAATGAGCGGATATTGTACTGGATGGTGAAGATGGACTCCCTGTGTACAAGAAGTTTCCATTATTGACAAAGTTATATTTCACTCTCTTTTTTTCATGCTGCCTCATTGTTCTTAATTGTTGTGTTCAACATGCCTCCTCTCCATCATTTTGACAAACTCCTTCCTCATGAGGAAACCGCGGCAGACGGCCTGAGTCATGGTGACCAGAGCTGCCAACTTTTCATCTCTCATCTCCTCAAGGGTACCCAGCAGACCAGCCTTGAAGAACACCTAAACAAGCACAAAATTGAGAATTATACTATACCAAGTGTTACATTAGAAAGGACCCAGAGAGCATATATATGTGCAGGAATTTTAAATCGGCATCAGGATTGGGGTCTTTATAAAAGTATAGAGTGAAAGGCTCGCTAAATGGATGCGTGTGGGAGTTGTAGTCGTGAAATCTACTACATTTGTGTGCACAAAGTATCGTATGACTGGCCTCCCCTGCCTCAGTATACCTCCATATTTATGTATGTATCTATATTAATGCAGTCACGCTGTTTACCTTTGTGTGTCCAAATCTGTACTGGTCGTGATCAACATCAATCGATCCGAGCAGTTTCTCTGCAGCCTTCTTGTTGTCGATGAACTGGCCCTCGGGGATCACGCTGGCATTCAGCACCTTGTATCTTTTGCGCGAGAGTGATTTGTCAATGTCGGCATTTTCTTGTGATATTTTGCATTAAAAGATTCTGTGAGGGTAGTAATCGCACCTCTGCTTGAAGTCACCGTAGAGGATTCTGCTGGGGAAACCTTTCCTGCAGATTCTGATACCCTCCAGCACACCGTTACACCTGAGCTGGTGGATGACCAGGAAGTTCTCCATCAGGCCTGTAGAACAAAAATGTTTGAGTTGATACTGTGAGCAAACACTAATTAATCCAAACCAGCGCACACAGGCACACAGGTTATGTTCAGTTACCTGGAGTCTTTGACTCATTGGGAATCAGGCAACGCACAAAGTGAGGATGGGTGCTCCTCAAGTTTGTCATCAGCTTGCCCAAGTTCTCCTGTAGGTTCAAAATAGCAAGACTTGGTCATCAAAAGCGACAAACACGATTGCATCCTTTCACATTTGATGTACTTCTCGAATCTTACCCTGAACTGTGAGGACACAGTCTGCATGGAGCCACCCTTCTTCTTGCCTCCCTTCTTGCCACCAGTCTCTGTTTGTTAGTTGTAAATTGTAATTTGACACTTTTTGAGACTTCATATTTAAAGCATCCAGTACCAAAAAAAAATCCATAATATGCAGAACCTTGATGTATGTTTTGAACGTCATACCTTCAACTACGGGAGGATACAGAAGACCCAGCAGCTTCACTGAGGACTTCTGGTAAAGCTGAATCACAGACTCATTCAGTGGGTCCTTGTTCTTGTCCAGCCAGCCAGCGATGTTGTAGTCCACAGTGCCAGCATAGTGCACCAGGGAGAAGTGGGCCTCAGCCTTGCCCTTTGCAGGCTTTGGCTTCTCAAATGCTTTGCACTTGCCAAGATGCTGGTCATAGAGCTTGTTCTTGAAGGAAGTGTCAGTGGCCTTGGGGAACATGCACTCCTCTTCAAGGATGGAGAAGATGCCCATGGGCTTGATGAAGGTAAGGGAAAGAGATATATCACATATAGTGGCACTTCTCCTTTATCGTAACAACACTAATGTGCAATAGAAACACAAACTAAAAGTGTACCTTTTCAATAAGCTCAATGCAGGCAGCCAAGTCCATTCCGAAGTCAATGAACTCCCAGACAATTCCCTCCTTCTTGTACTCCTCTTGCTCCAGGACGAACATGTGGTGGTTGAAGAACTGTTGCAGTTTCTCATTGGTGAAGTTAATGCACAGCTGTTCCAGGGTGTTGAACTGTGAGTGGAGAAAAAGTTGGGCCCAAAATCAGTAAGAGGCATCTTGTACCTAAACTAGCGATTCCCCCATTTGTTAGCAATAAAGCTTACATCAAAGATCTCAAAGCCAGCAATGTCCAGGACACCAATGAAGAAATTCCTTTGCTGCTTAGTGTCCAGCATCTGGTTGATACGGATGACCATCCACAAGAACATCCTTTCATAGATGGACTTGGCCAGGGCGGTCACGGAGTTCAGCACCTAAAAACATAAACAGGGGAAAATTGATAAACAACCAAGAACCAACTCGCAGCAAACACGGAAACACGGGCCTGATATCACTGCACGCAGGTGACGTTAAGGTTCAGGTCACTTTATTTGTACCCGTAGGTAGATTTGTTTTTGCAGCAGCTGAGTCATTCAGACAACAGATGAGCATAATAAAAAATAATGAAGAAATTATACAAACAAAACTATGATTATTTTTACTCCGTGTTGTTCTGCACTTTGAGTCTATAAGCCTTCAGCAAGAAGGAAGAAAGTGAAACTCACTCTGCAAAAGTGCAAGTGGTCAAAATGAACCAGCCAGCTGCTGGAACAGTCTGCTATACCTGGTGTCTGGTGCCCTTTTTTTGCACACAGCTTCACAGCTTCCCATAGATGTTGGCAAATCGTTCATAAACCCAGCAGATAATGATTTTATTTGACAAATTTGGAACATCATTTTTGCTTTTGCATATTAATTGTTGTTATTTGAGCCATTTTTTCTACTCTGTGGACTCTGTTTAAACAAAACAAAACAAAACAAATGCACACCTGATTTCTTTGTACCAGGTTGCCTTATTTACCTGAGGTACAGTCTGTCCCTTGGTGACAAACTCATTTCCGACCTTCACTCTGGGATAGCACAGAGCCTTCAGCATGTCAGCGGAGTTCAGACCCAGCAGGTAAGCAACCTTGTCAGCATCTAAAACGATCATTTATAATTGACAGTGATCGTTCCGTCTGATCAACTATACTGCTGTTATTGCTGTTTATTTTTGCACAAGTACTCACCCTCTGTGCCGTCAGGCTCGGCCTGCTCCTCACGCTGCTTCTGCTTGAACTTCATGTTACCATGGTGAAGCACAGCACCAGTCATCTTGTAGATGCTCATCTTCTCCTCACCAGTGAAGCCCAGGATGTCAATGGCGTTCTGTTCAAAGGAGGTTTATGCATGAAGCGCTGCATAAATGCTTTTTCAAAAAAGGGATTTCAAAACGTTTTCGGAACAGACGCGACTTGATTTACGGAGCTCACTCACATCGGTGGCTTCCAGCTCAACTTTGTCATCAATGCTGGCCACGGTGATCTGACCCATGCTGCACATGGGGAAGTCATAGGGGTTGGTTGTGATGAGCGACATTTCTGAACAGATAAAAAAAAAAGTTGAAATGTTTCACAAATTGTTTAAAATAAGAACTGTGAGCCAGTCTAACGATGTGCAACTGCTCGGTCTGTCTGCTCACCGATCAGCTCGGGTTTGTGGTTTGTCATCATCTGGTAGAAGATGTGGTAACCTCTCTCATCAGGAAGCTGGAATGTCACTCTGGACTTCTCCAGCAGATCTGCGAATTTTGATCAGATTTTGAAGTCACAGTTCGCCCCAGGCTCAGATTAATGTAACTATTCGCGCGGTGAATTTGTCACTTACATGTCTCAATATCAGCACTGGCCAGTTTACCGGTTGTGCCGAAGTGAATCCTGATGAATTTACCCTGTTTGGAGCAAAGGAGTTGTTCCGTGACCGTGACTCGGGACAACAACAGTGAGGAAATTTCTCCCGTCTAAAGATCACGCCGTACTTACAAAACGGGAAGAGTTGTCATTCCTCACAGTTTTGGCGTTACCGTAAGCCTCCAGCAAGGGATTGGCTGCAATAATCTGATCCTCCAGTGACCCCTGTAATCCAGGTTTAGGAATTGTTTGAGAAAAGGAGTTTACTCTGTAATCATTTCAGAAATCTTATCATAAATACATACCTGCATTTTGCCGGGTGCCTGGTCCTTCTTCTTGTCTCCACCAACTGAGATGGTGGCGAAGTACTGGATGACACGCTTGGTGTTGACAGTCTTTCCGGCACCAGACTCTCCGCTGGGTAGAGACAAAGACTTGTAAGAGTTTGTTTGAGATATTCAGAATTATCAAACAAAGTAGAAAAATGTGATATTTACGTGATCAAGACAGACTGGTTCTCCCTATCTGTAAAATGATAAAGGAATCCACTTTGTATTATTGTAGCCATCACCATATATATATATATATATATATATCATTAAATGTTTAATTAAGTTAAAGGCATACCAGTAAGCATGAACTGATAAGCGTTGTCAGAGACGGAGAAGATGTGGGGAGGAGCCTCCATACGCTTCTTGCCTCTGTAGGCAGCTACGACCTCAGAATCGTACACTGGGAGCCACTTGTAGGGATTTACTGTGGCGCAGAACAACCCAGAGTAGGTCTGAAAGTGGTTAAAGAGACACAGATGTTAAGGCCAATTAGCAGTTGCTGCTAGAAGAGTAATTTTCACAGTTTTCTTGCTCGTCGTGGAGAAAGTCTCACATAGATCATCCATGCTGCGTAACGCTCTTTGAGGTTATAGAGCACAGAGGCTTCATTGAGATGGGTCATCATGGCCATGTCCTCAATTTTGTCGAACTTGGGAGGGTTCATTGGAGAGACGTCATCTTCTTTGACTGTCCTCTCCTGCAACAGGATATCGGGTCGCAGTGAGAACTTGTCACATCCAATGCGTCAACATGTCACATCGACTTGATGATACCAACCTCCTGAGTGTCCAGGACTTTGACAGTGACTTTGCCGCCATCTTTCTTGACGATAGTGCCCTTCAGGTACAGCTCTTTGGCATCAGCCACGTAGCAGGCAGTCTTGGCATCAAAAGGCTTGTTTTGAGCCTCAATTCTCTCCTTCTCCGGCTTACGGAGGTAAACGGCAGCTTTGCCGTAAACGGCCATCTCTGCGTCGGTACTCATGGTGGCGGTTTACTTCTGTGGTGGAATAACAAATAAATCTTAAACAAATACAGGCGCAGTCAAACGCTTGGACACACACATATATGTGTGTGTCCAAGCGTTTGACTGGCACTTCATTGATCAGTTTTTGTGACTGAGCAGCAAACATCTTAACCTTAACCTTCGTGTCAAAGACAAACAAAAAAAGTAGTGAAAATCAGAAATGGTTGAAAGTTGCCCATACCTGACCCTCTCTCTGTCAAAAGTATGTTCTATTGCACAATCCTGTTGAAAACATAGCAGGTATTGTCAGTCACTGAGAAAATATTTCATCCCCTTAGAATTACAAGGTTCTATCTGCATTCTGACCAGTTTTGAGATAATAGAACCTTATAATACCAAGTTAAAGCTTGATTTTGCAGATAGAACCTTTTTGTTTTGAGAATGAAAAGCCAAAAGTTGTATATAATTGAAAAAAAAAACTCTTACATATTTTTGATTAGCGGTCAACAAATAAGAATATGACAATAAGTCAATTTAGTCAGAAATGTCAGATAGAACCAAATTATTCTAAAGGGACGATTTGTTGAAGCAAATAAATTGATTAATTGAAATAATATTTCAAATAGTGAAGTCACTAACAGTACCAAAGCAGACAGAAGGTGAACCTACCACAAGCAAGAGTCTTCTTCTTCTACCACAGGGTGATGTGCTCTCTCGGCACTACTTATATTGAATGCAGCATGCTTACCCGACAAAGTTAAATATGGGGCAAATGCCAAATGTGGTGTGGATAACAGTGAGACACACATCCACTGAAACGTATGCAGGAACATACTGTACATCAGCTTGAGTTTCTAAACATCCTTTAAAGCTATTTTTGAATAAAAGGAACCATTTTTCATGTGATAAGAGTCACGATATCACAACAACATCAAAGAACGGGTTCCCAAAAACAACTTGTATTTATTTTATGTTACAGTTGTGAAATTGATTTATTTTATGACGCATCTCCCAAATAATGATGTCCTATGATTGTCCGTGCTGTGATTTACATTATATCAACACAGATCCTATTTCAGCTGCATTTTTACAGTTATCTGTATCACACAGATGAAGATCTGCGTGCGGTTCACTGTTAATGAAAACAGCTGCCCGCGCAGGCTGCATAGCAGCTCATTTTTCACTGACGCTGTATGAGTGGAACCGCAACTCCAGCCGTCTTTAAAAGCTTCAGGTCTATTTTCAAACAATATTTGAAAATAAATATAATTTATTTTTAAATGCTGTTTGAGTGGGAACCCTCTTGTGCAATACTTTATTATTGTTTAATTCTGCCCTATGTAAACTTTTAGATTTATTAATTTTTTTCTGTCCTATTGTTTGTCCATAACATGTCCCACTTATCGCAGATTAAAATGAGTAAAGTAACCCTAACAGTGTATAACTCTCATATTTGTGCAGAGAGTGTGTTTTGTAGAGCAGCTTAGGAGCCCCGGGATAATGCTGCAGTGGTCCCGCTCGTATACCAGCTGCCCGGTTCTCTCTTCATTGATATGCTTACATCAGGGCATATCCTGAATTGTAAGTAAGGCCAGCAGGTGTCAGATATACTTTCCAAGCAAACAAAAACACTGAACATCAGATTTTACTGCAGTAGAGACACTGAGAGTGTCTTAAAAACACTTTTATATAATTCAACAATTTCTTTCCCCGTGTCTCAGGGTCACCGCTGGAATGCCACAAATCCAAGCTGACTACAGCTGTTGCCGTGCTGCACAAATTAATTAGAGTTACATGTTTGAACGGCTACATTCGAGGCCACAGACGTGAATGGTGTGCTGCAGTTCATTAACACATGATCAGGTCCGGTTCAGGTCCGATGCCCGGACACCCCAAAATGTTTGCCTGCTTGTTAATTGAGCAAGGTCAACTTTTATAGGCTAATGATGGTCATTAATTGTGAGCGCAATAAATGTCGTGTTTGCCACTTGATCGGTGTTTTAAAACAGCTAATAATATGCATTCCTTATAAAACACGTCAAGGCTTCTTACAATTTCTGGAAGTTCGTACGCCAGGATCTTTTAACCTTTTCACACCTTTAGATAAGATACTTCTCATGACTCCATGAATCCAAATCTGTCAAGCCTAGTAATAAAATTTATTGTATATGTGTATTGCTCTTAATGGTTTCAATAAAGATGTTTGAGCTTGGCATTAATACCTAAGGGATTACATGGTAATAAAGTGATTTTAGACTCCTACTTTATTGATAGGGAACTTTATCTGCATCTGGTACCCCCCACATTTCTTTTATGCAAATCTCTGCTTTGCAAACAAACACGTTTCTAAATATACTTACTTGTAATCTCCATCTCTTACAGTTAGCGCTGCAGGTCTTTAGCAGGAACTTCCAGGGTTTTTTTTGTCTTCAAGTGGATTTTGGTCAGGAAGGAAGCCGGTGGTGGCATGAGTTCAGCATTCATCGCTGGTACATTAATCACATGGCTCATATTTCCATCAGCAAATGCACATCTTGAATTGGCAATATTCCCTACTTAAAATAGCAACACTTTAAATTTAGGTTGTTTATCAAACTGTAAAACTATTTACAGTAAAAACACACATTTTAAAGACTGTTTAATTGTTTTTTAATTTAAAGCATTAACTGGCAAAAATTATTTGCTCCTAAATTATTGTTAATAATTTACGGCACTGTTGAGTAAGGCAGCTAGTGTGTAATAGTTTCACAATAAATAGATACTGAGAATAATTACAGTGCAGGTCCTTAGCTGGGATTTTCAGGTGTTTCAGTCTGATTTTTTTAAACATCCACCACAGAAACATTCTCATCTGCACTCTGTGTCTATTCTGAAAGCACTGCTGCTTTATGCGACCTGCCTGCACCTGACAAGCTGCAGATTTTCTCATGAAGGTTATCAGCAATATTGTTATTAGTCACTGTAAATAAGATACAGACACACTAAATGTATTTGCAGAATAATGATTAGATTTCAAGTCTTAATAGTTAATGTGTTTCCTTTGTAACTTTGAGGAAAAAAGGTTTTATATACCTATATATATGTTTTATACACATTTTTTATGCACGTCATACTTTATATCACAATATACATTTGGCCTAATGTGGTACAATAAATCAATACACTGCAGATAATTAAACCACAAACAGCCTTCGCATGTCTTCTGTTACACGCACAGATTTGAATGCACTGAAGGTGTTTCCTTACGAAGCATAAGTTAAATATATAACGTACGCCAAATATGGACAGGAAGACAGCTGATGGTTGCATGAGTTTAACATTTGTCACTGGTACATATGTCTTATGTTTCATGTTTCAATCAGCAAATGCACATTCTGAATTGCTCATAATTGCTAATAAAAATAGCTAAATTTGAGTCCCTTGTCAAACAGTCAGACCAATTAAAGTAAAAGGACACGTATATTTTAATCTTTTGCAAAGTTTGTTTAATAATTTTAATAAAAAATATCAACAGAAAAAAAAAATCATAAATTTACTTTCAATTTGCAATGCCACTGAGAGTCACCATGTGATAGTTTCACAATAACAAAATTAAATGAATAATTACACATGTTTAAGCGTACGAGACATCTCTTAGGTATTAACACTCATATGTCAAGCTATTAACACTTCAACCGGCTCTGCAGTCTCAGCTTCAAGTCCACTTTTGGCTCAAGCTCATCACCATACTTTGAATGTCAACCTGATGCCTCTTGTTGTGCAATACGACGTCTGAAATGTCCCAGTCCATAATATGGCAAACTCTTTAAACATTTTGACATGAAATTGTCACTCAGTGAAGAATGATCTTGTATCTGGAGTTTGGAATCTTGTAATCTGGAGTCTGAAATGTTTCTTTTGACACTCTGAACTTGTCAACAATCCTTTTTAATGGAATCCTTTCGCATGCTTACATTTATGTGCATGTTACAAGCTTTCGTGTGGACGTGAGGACACCTAAACAATTTGATGCTTTGTTATCTTTGAGTAATGGAGTACAAGGAACTATTGTCATAACAATAACTAATAATAACTTTATTTGGTTATGCTAGTGTGGTGAAAACAAAGTTGAGTTGTACCATAGTAATAAACATACAAGGAACTATTGTTATGATCCAGTCAAAGGTCAAGGTCAACAAAATTCAAAAAAAAAATTAAAAATCTCATAATTCGCAAATATATATATATATATATATATATGCATGTGTGTGTGTGTGTGTGTGTGTGTATATATGCCATTATCTGTTCACGTGGATCTCACTTTTTTAATATGAAATTATATTGTACTGTTTTGAAAAGCCAATAAAATAAAATTCTAGCCTTTGCGATCTTGTGATTTTTGATGGACTGTGACAGCATTGGGGTGTATCATCTATTGCAGCGTAGAATCCCCTTCTCGTGCCCTTCTAGTCTCACTGTGATTTCAGCAGCTTTGGAGTTTCAGTTTTGTTGTACTCACAGTTTGAAACACTTTTCATGAGTCATATCTGACAGTTTTAGCAATTTCTATCCAAAATGACACACTGTGTGATACTGCAATACAGTATGATACTGTCACTTCATACCATATTCTAATAGGATTTGCAAAGCTTGTGACTTTCTGGTGAATTGTGTGAACTTTCCCTGATGAATATGGCAACAGATGACCTTCTTCTGCCTATAATAAAAAAGCGCCACGTCATATACACTGGATCAAAGCCAGAGTTTAAAAAAGTGCATGTGCTGGAGAACAAGTCAAAGTGTGTAGTGGGACATTGTCTCAAGATGTGGGATGTCATGATCCTGGACCGTGTGCCCAACAGTTTGTGTTTAGTTCTTTTAGGTTCTGTTTTCACTGAGTTCTGTTATGTTCCCTGTCTGTTTTGATCATTCATCTTAGTTTCCTGTCTTGTTATTAGTTATTGTTTACATTTTGATTTCCTAGTTCTCTTTGTTCCCGTCTCCCCTGCATCTCTGTCCTACTGTCTGCGTGTTTCCTGTTTTACTTTGGTAGTCTTAGTCTTGTATTTAGTTTACATCCTGGTCTCGTCCTGTTTGCTTATTCCCAGCCGTGTCTCCGCCTGTTCCCGATCCTCTCATTATCTTGTGTTTGTATTTAAGTCCTGAGCTTCCCTTGCTTGTTGCTGCGTCCTCGTCATTGTTATAGTCAGTCTTCCTGTTGTTGTAGCGTTCTTTGACTCTCCTGCTGTGTGCACCTAAGTTCATAGTTAAGTTCATGTTAAGGTCATTGTTCTTAGTTCAGGTTTACTATGGTGTACTGCTGGCACCTGACCAGCCCCACTTTGTGTTCAATGCTTGTAAATAAAGTTTAAGCTAAGATATAGCTCAGGTGTCCTGCTTTGAGGTCCTCACCCTGCCTGCCACATCAGTACCTGACATGGGACAGGTGGACAAGGACTAAAAATGCTGTGCAGTCCCCAAAAAGTAAAAAAAACATTAGGTAAATTATCATTTTGGTTATGCTTGAATACACAGTCTAAGTTCTACAATTGATCCAGGACAGGTTTATGAGCTGCACACACTGCCTTTACTTTATAAGTGGTTTCAACATTTTGGTTACTGGCATTATTTTATATTTCTCAAGATCCTTAGTGCTTCTCAAATCAAAACATTCCACATTTATTTTGACAGCAAACTTTATTTGGTTATGCTCGTGTGATGAAAACAAAGCTGAGTTGTACCATAGTAATAAACATGTGACGTATGAACGTACATCAGTGATGGCCTTCTCCTCTGCATTTCTTGCTTCCTGAACGGTGTCATCCACTTCACTCTGGACCTGAACCAGGTCAGCCTCGAGCTTCTTCTCGGTGTTCAGAAGGTTTGTGTTCTAAGCTATGGAAAGTTATTTTTTTAGGATGCGCATTTTTAGTTTGTGATTGTGAGCATTACTACTGAAAATAATTCTAAAAAACTGTCACTTTACCTGAAAGTGCAGCAGCCCAGCACGCTCACTAGCATCCACCAGCTCGAAGCGCCACAATTTCAGCCACCATGAGAATGTTCCTACACTTGTTCTTTGAGGGCATCCTGAGATCTGACGGCATCGTCGAGGTGCAAGTGCGTACCTTGGCAAAACAATTATCAAAAAGACATTCACATGAATGAAAAAATGTACTTACCACAGTGTGTGCAACAGCTCTGTGCACGTTCCTCAGCTGTTTCTGGGACTCAGCAGCCTGGCGATTAGCGTGGCTCAACTGACTTTAAAACTCATTCAGGTCCTCCGTCTTCTTCTTGTGAATAAATGAATAAATGTGTGAATGACTAAAAATTTATTTTAAAATAAATTTATTCTCCAAACACAGATTTACCTCAGCATCCTCAAGAACTGTCTGTCTTCTGTCGCCACCTGTTTCAAAGCCTTCTCCAGCTCATGGATGCTCTTACTTGGCTTACTGCCAGAAATCTCCTCTGCAAAAACATGTTTAATATTTTTCAGTCTTAAAACATAAAATACGAACAACACAACTTACTTGCCGAGTATAGCAGAAACTCATATTGCAGGTTCTTGTCTTCATGGTCTCCAGCTGATCCAAGGCTTCTTCATAGGAGATCTTCATCTTAAACAGTTCAGTGCTGAGAGAACGAGCCTCCTCCTGAGCTCCTTCCACCTCTGCCTGACTCTCCTCATACTTCTGTTTCCACTCTGCCAACATCTGGACATACATTTTATGCAGTTGTTTATACAAACAGAGAGAAACTGAGTATGTCGTGCTCGCCCAAAGTAAAAGCTGGTACCTTGTCCAGGTTGGCAGCCAGGCCACATCTCTTCACATCAATCATGAGGTCCTCCACCTCACTCTGGAACCTCTGCTTGGTCTTCTCCAGAGGAGCACACTTGGAGTTCACAGCCTCAGTCTGCTCGTCAGCCTCCTGAAGGCGCTGGGTCAACTTTTTCCTAAAAAACGTGAAATTTGTTTCTCAATAAAAACTTATTTGTTCACATGCTAATTAGTGACTAATTACTCACTTGGCTTCCTCAAGCTCCTCAGTGCGCTGGATAGCATCAGTTCCATATATTTTTCACTGCTGAGCCACCTCACTGTTGGCCTTGGACACTGCACGCTGCAGCTCAGCAGATCACAGTCACGGCGAGCTGACTGCAGTGCACGGGCAAGAGCATTCTTGGCCCGGTGTGAGACACATCACTGAAATGTCCAAATCTCCAACAAAAAATACCTTTCACAGTGATTTATTTAACAGTGAATGCACAATGTGAACGTATGCAGATATGAATTATCGTAAAATCTTTTAAACGACTTACCTCAGGTTAACGTAGTTTCAGAAAACCTGCGCGTGTCTCATACTAAACTAATTTGACTTAATTTTACAGGAATGTCCAACACGCTGCAGCCTCTGCGAGGACCATCAGCCTGCACTGCCGTGTGTGTTTGGTTTAGTGTTCAGAGTACAGCAGCTGTTTGCTACCTTGGAGTGCAGTGAAAACAAACAAGCGTCTGTATGTGCAGCATTTGTTAGGGACCCATCGTCACTCATTAAATTCGAGTAGTTGTAAAGGCTACTCTGTGTGTGTGTGTGTGTGTGTGTGTGTGTGTGTGTGTGTGTGTGTGTGTGTGTGTGTGTGTGTGTGTGTGT
>JAVDPK010001863.1:871451-885245 GCA_034780415.1 Cichlasoma orientale
TGTGTGTGTGTGTGTGTGTGTGTGTGTGTGTGTGTGTGTGTGTGTGTGTGTGTGTGTGTGTGTGTGTGAAAAGGTGAAAAGGTATGCTCTCTACCTGTGAATTTATTCATATCTTAACAGATTATAAATTAGGTTTGAAGTAGTAGTTAATCCCTTGACTCGGAATGGAAATCTGTTTGCTCTGCTAATCCAGAGGGACCACATACCCATCAGATAACATGTTGTATATGTTTTGCAATTTCTTTGATTTATTCTTAGACTATTTGCTTTATTCCCATTCAAGTACATGCCAGTCTGATAGTAGTAGTTGTGGATTAAAGCATAAAGACCAAAGTGCTGGAAGGATGATGAAAAAAAATAAGATGAATCAGATTATGTTACTGCATGTACCTGGAAACAGAGATAAGGATGTGACTCAATGAAAGCCGAGTTCAAACCTGAGAAATCTGCTTCAACAAAGAAACGTCTTCTTTTTTTAAATCAGATTTATTAAAAGTAACCGTCCAAATAAGTGCCCAGAGGCTTTTCTAATTGGCTGCCAAGAAGCAAGACTTGCTTCTAGGACTTTGCTGGAAGGCACACTTACTGTTATTTTTTTAGCTTCATTTTTAATCTATATGACTTTAGTTGACCAGTTAATTTATGGAAAATTTGGATTTTTTTTTTAGGTATCGCAAACCCATGTGGTCTGCGCCGACCAAACCTGAGAGCTGCCCGATGAAGCGCTGTGAAATTTTGTGCTGGTGTTCGTGGTCCTTGTTGGAGGAAGCCTGCTAACTTTGGTGATCCGTGCTTGGATGAAAGGGTGGAGTGCTAAATTGCCAGCTAATGGTAGTTAGCTTGGTTAGCAGCTGCCTCCGTAGACTGTGCGGGTGTAATACACAAAGACACATCAGTCAGTTCGAGAATTTTCTTCCCTCCAAGCCGCCGAGTGCTGAAGTTCATAGTGCATTAAACTTGCTCTGCTGACTCAGCAACTTCAGAGTTTCAAACCTCCTCTGGGATTAACATCAGCACAAAAACTGGGAGCACTAGATGGATCCACTGCAGGGCCAGGTGCATCTCTCAGGTCCTGTGCCACATCTTTGCTGGATTTTTTTCCTATTTTTTAAGGACATGACTTTTAAATACTGTTTATCTGCTGGAGATTGTTTTGTTTTTTAGGCCTGCCACTTCCTATTTGGGCCCCTATTTGTCCAGTTTCCTTACATTTTTTTAAAGGACACACTGTACATCATGTTGAGATATGTCGAGTTTTCTTTTTTTTTGTATTTTTTATATGGTCAACTGAAGAAATGGGAACAAATTATGTGCTTCCACAGGCTGCTGGTAACCACGTGCATAGCGATACAATTTAAAAATGTTTTTAGCCAAGTTGTCCGTTATGTGTCGATACAACTCTGGTTCATCCTTGAGTTACAGTAGGAGCTTTTATTTAACGTTTGATTGATTCACAGGCCGGTGAGAAGCTGCTCTGCTCTCAGCCCTTTGTATTTCTCAAGCTTCTCGTGCTCCTTCTTTTTGATGTTGCATTACTTGGTATCGCTACGTCCATCACTACGGCTTTCTTCCTCTGCTTGTCCATCACTGCTGTGTCCAGCTAACCAGCCGGACAGTTTGTCTGTCTGTACCTGGAAGTCCCACAGGATCTTAGCTCGGTCATTCTTGACCACCCGTGGGGGGTCATACTCGGCACAGACGTTTCTGTATACCCTGCCAGCCACTTGTTTATGCCGTTCCATGTAGACCCCCAGCCTCTACTGATCTTGTGCTGCTGCACTAATATTTGTTTACTAACCAGTAAACGTCGACAGTGAATGTTGATACAATTCATCCACACTGATGGCTGATGGAACTAAGTAGTGTGTGCATCTGCTGGCTCAGGCTCCTGACATGATGCTCAGCGTGTCAGGGAGGAAGGTGACAGACTGGAGTGACAGCGTCTGTCCTCTCTTCCTCTATCTTACACCTCTTTGCAGCTGAGACACTGACCAGGCTTTTTACACATTTTTGACTTCACAGTATGATCGGGAAGCTTTCTCCATCCTATTTTCTCCTTCTCGTGACGGTGGCTTGGTTCGATCCACTGCTTTGGTCCAGACAAAAAAAAAATAAACTACTGGAGGAATTTAAACATTTTAATTTTAGTTTGCTCAACTACAGCCTGAATGTTCTTATAATACATGACTCCACAAATCCAGAATAAGAGCAAGCCTAAGGCTCTATGTCACATCCAGAAGAGACCCTCTATTTTGGCAACATTTCTTGGTAGAGTGTTCCTTGAGCTCTGGTACCTACTCATTCAAGTAAGATTTATAGGAACATCCTTTTATGAAGTTTATCTTTGTGCCAAAATAGAGAATTATGCCATGTTGCTGTTCTGCTGCTTCACAAACTCATATACAGTATACAAAAATAACACAGCTCCAGAGTACAGACAGTGGTCTCACACATAAGGTTCTGCGTGATGTTCCCACGGGTAGATGTGCATATAGACAGAGAAGTTTGGGATCTACAAACTTTAAACATGTACATGTCCCTCTGCAGTACACATCCAGCGGCATTTCTCCTGCCTGTATGTGAAGAGAGTGTAGTGGCTGGGTATCATTATGCTCCCACGGTGCTTTTTGTCCCTAATTGTACCCTGTCACCCCGTAGAGAAGGAATATATGAGCAGAATACACAAAGGCTTGTACTCGTCTGTGTGTTGTGCGCCAGAATCCTTTTGTTTCTGAAAGGAAATGACTGCAGACCCTTTTCTTGTCTTATATTACAGCGAGTTCAAACACGGATGGAAAATAGGAAGGAGTAACAGACAATGAGGATGTAACAGCTGCAGCACAAATGTGTGCCTGTGTGTGTGTGTGTGTGTGTGTGTGTGTGCGCGCACAGGCCACATGCTGAGTTACTGGTTAGACTGGTGTGTGTTGGAGAAAGTCGGTGGGTAGGCTTCACAAATCGGCTGCTGCTCAGCCTCGGCGTTTCTGTTCCTCAGATAATGAGAGAACCTGCAACTGCAGACTGTGCGAGTGTTTATGATCACGCTCCCGCTAGTGGCACGCACACACCCAGGCTGCAGGCCAGTGCAGTCTCAGTGTGTGAGCGACCCTGTCTGTGTGATAATGATTCTCTAATGAGCGCTGCTGTTAGCACATTAAAGAGACAGGCTTCAGAGCCCTCCTCGTGTGTGTGTGTGGCTGTTTGTGTGTCACGTGGGAGTGCGATTTTCTTCCAAGTAAAGTCAGTGTGCGTCGTCACCTCGTCTGTTCTTATCATAGGACAACCATTTGCATTTCATTATGCAGAACTGATGCATGTGATTGTGTGACAAAGAGAGAAAAAGATATAGTCCAGCAGTTATCTGTTTGGACGGTTTCACATTGTTTTGTTATTTATGCATTGAGATTCAGCACCGAATATGAAATAAAATAATCCTACATCCAGTCTCAGCTTTTTCTTCCATCCATCCATCCATCCATCCATCCTCTTCCACTTATCCAGGGCTGAGATGTGGGGGCAGCAGCCTAAGCAGAGAAACCCAGACCTCCCTCTCTCCAGCCACCTCCTCCAGCTTATCCAAAGGAACACTGAAGCGTTCCCAGGCCAGCTGATATAATCTCTCCAGCGTATCCTGGGTCCAATCCCGGGGCCTCCTCCCAATATTAGAACACAACACTTGAGTTTGGCGACTACCTATGATGTTTATCTGGGAGTCAGCAGCTCCTCTTAGCTTTATAGTGAGATTTAGCTCAATGTTTACTTTTTTTCCGTTCACTCTCACTACTCTCGTCACCTCGGAACTGGCTACATTGTTGAGACACATCTATTGAGGCTTTGCAGACACAAGACAATTAACCACGTGACGTAAACTCGTCCTCCATTTTGGGCGTGTGACAATCATGGTGATAATGTAGGATCGAGTCAATAAGGCCCCAGTCACACAGGCCTAGAGACCTGTCCCTGACCATCTGGCAACCACTGGTTGTGAGAGAAAATTGGGTATTCCCCAACCGGTTTGGAGTGGTTGCTGAAAGTTGATGGCAGTCAGTGAGAAACTGATTGCTACAGCCCCAGTCACACATACAGACTGGTCAATGACCCCATTACAATCACCTGCTGCTAGGGGAAAAATGTGTATTGGTCCAGCACCTTCTTTGTAGCTGATTTCACCCAACGAGAACCAGCAACCTCCAGCAGCCACTGCCAACTAGTTAATCAGTCAGCCAGTGGTTGTATCACATCCAATATATGGCAGACAACTCTCGGGCAATGTGCGCATGACGTCACATGAGAAACCTCAATACACAGTACGTAGGTAAAGGCAGTATTGTGTGGCTATGCAGATGATACCCAGGTTTATTTATCCATGAAGCTAGATGACACAAATCAATTAGAATGTCTTAAAGACATAAAGGCCCATAACTTTTTATTCTCTTAAATTCAGACAAAACTGGGATGGTGTTACCTTGACCTCCAATAACACTGCGAGGAACCTTGGAGTATTTTCTTAAAATCAGGATATGTCCTTCAGTGCTCACAAATACATATGAACAAATATCTAGGACTGCTTTCTTTCATCTATGGTATCTAAATTAAACACATCCTCTCTCAGAGTGATCCTGAAAAACTAGTTCAAGTATTCATTACTTCTATGCTGAACGATTGCAATTCGTTATTATCAGGTTGTTCTAAAAGTTACCTAAAACGTCTCCAGTTAATCCAGAATGCTGCATGAGTTTTGATAGGGATGAGAAATAGAGATCATATTTCTCCTGTATTAGCTTCTCGTCTTTGACTTCCTGTGAAAACAAGAATTTAAAATCCTTCTCCACACTACAAAGTCTTGAATAATCAGGTCCCATCATATCTTAAACAATCTCATAGTATCATATTATCCTAACAAAGGACTTCGCTCTCAGCTCTGACTGCTGTCTTACTTGTGGTTCCTGGAGTTTCTAGAAGAAGAATGGAACCAGGTCCCATTTTGGATTTGGGCGACACAAACACTCTCTAGTTTTAAGATTAGACTCAAAACTTTCCTTTTTGATAAAGCTTATAGTTGGGGCTGGATCAGGTGACCCATTGCTTGAACAATTCCTTAGCAATAGGCTCAGACTGCTGCAGGACTTCATGTGATGCACTGAGGACTTCCCGACTCACCTCTTTTCACTCCCCGCATGTTTATATGCCACTGCAGCATATCATTAAATTCTTGTCTTCTCTCACCATTAGTCTGTGTTTTGTCCCGTCTCCCTATGCTCGTTTTTTATTTTCTCTTGCTTCTTTTCTCTTTCCCCTCACTCCAAACCAATGACAGCAGGTGGTTTCTTCCTGTTCCCTGAGGTTTCTTCCCACCATTGCAAAGTGCTTGCTCACAGGGGGTCACTTGATTGTTGTAGAGTCTGTAGAGTCTTTGCCTTATAAATTTTTCTCATCTTTTCCTCCACCGTCCCTCTTCCCCTCTGCAGCAATACTTCACGCTCCTCATTATAACAGACGGTGTCATCAGCGATATGGACGAGACGCGCGACGCTATCGTGCAGGCATCTAAACTACCCATGTCCATCATCATCATCGGCGTGGGCAACGCAGACTTTGCCGCCATGGAGTTCCTAGACGGGGATGCCAGCGTTTTGAGGTCCAGCGCAGGAGAGGAGGCTGTTCGGGACATTGTGCAGTTTGTCCCTTTCAGGGATTTCCGCAATGTGAGTATTGGTCTCAATAGATGCACAGAAATATGCATATAAGCCCTGTTTGATATATCATTATACTTTAAATTGGCTAATATTTAGAATACATAGACCCAAACTGTCCTTTACAAAGAGGAAATTTTCTGGACACGTCTGTTTCTGCTCATAATGTTGCTGATCTCACATAACACACAAGGTCTGCTGAAATGTGTTCATTTTAATGAGGCTGCATGCATGTTTGCTGCAGGTCAGCACACAGGTTAATTAGTGTGTGCACATTTTTTTAATATAGATTTTTTATATTTTATATATATATAATATTTATTTCTTTATTTTTGGTCTGTGTGGGCTGGTGGTGGGCGAGCTGATTTCCTCTGTAGTGGGAGGAACAGACAGTGTTTGCTGGCTTCATTTCAGATTGTTGGTGGGAGGTTAAGAGACAGCAACAAGAGTTAGAACAGAGAGAGAGAGAGAAATGAAGCCGAAGACAGAGAGGAAATGTAGAAATTAGAATGAACTGATTAAGGCTTTTTTTTTTTTTTTACTAATTATTGTCATTAGGGTTGTACAGTGATGAGAGGAGCTTTTATTGTGTATATAAATGCTTTTTTTAAGACAAGTTAAAATGGGACTTCATGCTTCATGCACGTTTTTTGGATGCTTTGGTTGGTAGCAGATTGCCTGTAGTTTTTTTTTACGTTTGTCTACAAATACTCGCTAACTACTAGCTGAGCATTAGTAAAACTTGAAAAAGTGCGACACAGACCGGAAATGGAGACGGTTCACCGTCAAAGTGAAAGTTGTGCCTCAGCACAGCAGCCAGCAGGTTTCATAAGGTGCAACTTTTCACAGTTTCACTACAGCTTGGAGAGCAGCTGCACAGTGTTTGTAAACAAGTCTGTCACTTCGAACTGCAGGCACCTCAATGTATATTCTCCAACTGGTTTTTGCCAACCAGTTGGGGAATATATATTTTTCCCTAGCAACAAATAGTTGCCAGGGGGTCACTGAGTGCTCTGTAGGCCTGTGTGACCGGGGCTTTTTCTAACATCTGCCATCAACCTCCAGCAACTGGTTGGGGAATACTCATTTTTCCCTCACAACCAGTGGCTGCCAGATGGTCATGGACCCATCTCTTAGCCTGTGTGATGGGGGGGCCTTTTTCACTTGATCCAACATCGTCACCGTGATTGTCACATGCCCAAAATGGTAGACAATTTTGCATCACGTGGTTAGTGAGCACTTGTCTGCAAAGCCTCAGTACTTTAAAGTACACAGACTTTGTACTGACAGGGTAAATGTCTAATGCACGAGCCAACAGTTGGCCCAGTGAGTGTCTAGAAAAGTCCAGGGCTTCTGTACATGAGTAAAACTGTCTCATCTTAAGTCTTAATTTTATTCAATCTAAAACCCAATGTGCTGATTTGTCCTTTTCCTGTCTCTCTCTGTCTCAGGCACCCAAGGAGACCCTCGCTAAATCAGTCCTGGCCGAGCTGCCTCAACAGGTCACCCAGTACTTTAAACAGCGGAATCTACCGCCCATTAACCCGGCACCGGAGTGAGACGCCCTGAAGACGAGAGCCCACGTGCTGTACAAGAGCTCGACAAAAACCCCTTCTCTTTGTTAACGGCAAACAAAACTGTATATGTCAACAGTAAACAAAACTTAGTTGTGAAAAAAAACAAAAACCCTCCAACATTGAAGACATGTCTTAGTTTTCACCGATTAAAGGACGTTCGGTCAGTTTTCAGTGTGAATCCATCTGAAGTGATTCTCTTGCTTTCGTAAAGGTTTCCAGCACACAGATCAGTGATGATAATGTGTAAAGTACCTTGCATGTCCAAAATGTGCAGATAAAGTGCAGGTGAAACACTGAACTGTTTAGAGGGGAAATAAATTAGCTTATCGGGATGTAGGGTTTTTTTGTTTGTTGTTGTTGGGAGGGGGGGGGGGGTGCTTTATTTATTTATTTTTATTTTTTTGCTTTTGCACGTGTATTTGTCTTGTGATTGATACCATGTGATACATACAACTCCTTTGTGTGAAGTCCTCTTTAAGCTGAACTGTATCAGTGGTTGATTCCTCTTTAGTTCTTGTACTTTTTGAGGTAGCATATCAGACGAAGGCTGTTTGCTTTAGTGCTCGTGTGGTGGACTCGTAACGCCGAGTCTCGACAGGGCACCGTTTATTTCACCCCTGGTCCCTGATCGCCAGGGGAGAGTTTCATCTGGGAGGCAGGTTTAATGCTCCACAATGCTTAGTCAAATAAAGAGGACATAATCAGAGGAGAATGAGGCCACACTGGCAGCTGTAGCACTACCACAGGACAGTTGTGGGATACTGTGTGTACTCAGTAGGCCATTTTGCTAGCTTTTGCAAAATCCTTGTATTTCTTATGACTTAAGTTCCTCCTGCATGTTGCCAGTATCTACACACTGTTTACAAACTAATGATCACAAATGCATGATGGGTTTTGTTTTTTTTTTTCCAAATTATGTATTTATCAGATTTTGTAAATATTTTATGAGCTTCTGTTGTAAGCAAAGGAAGTATTACATGAGACAAAGACAGATGTTTCAACAGAGGCTGCACCTGTCAGAGTCTTAATGAGCGGAAGCAGAGAGGAGAAGTTTCTGATATGCATATATCGAATGTATATTTCTAATACACCGTTTATGTTACGATAAGCCGATGTTTATGCCATGTTTTTAATGTACTTTTTATGCAGTGCTGAATTGTGTAATTAAACTGAAATGTGTATTGCTGTGCATCTGTGTACTAAATGTGTTGCTTTTAATTTTATAAAGTTGTGTCTATGTCCACACTCAGGATAATAAAATAAGGGAAAAGTCACTTGGCCCCTGTGCAGTGGATATTTCACAACTTCAGTTGAGTCTGCTGTATTTATTTTGATTCTGGGGCTGACTAATTGGTGATTGGTTACTGACTAATTGGTGATTCTAAATGTGAATGGCTGTCTGTCTCTATGCGTTAGTCCTGCAACAGATGGGCAACCTGTCCAGGGCGTACCCTGCCTCTTGCCCTGTATGTCTGCTGGGATAGGCTCCAGCCCCCTTGCGACCCTGAACGGGATAAGTGGAAGTGGATGGATGGATGGTTTTGGAAATAAGGCTGTATGAATATTCTCAAAATAACAACAATGACATCATAAATGGCTACAAAGAGGCACAAAGTAACCACAAAAAGAAACTAAACAACTAAAGCAGAGAAAACAGCCACCAAGTGATACAAAATTATTTGAAGGTGTGCAGTACAGGTGTGAAACAGCTACACAGCAATGTAAAAGGCCCACAATAAGATGCTAAATGACCACAGAGTGACCACGAGATACAAAATGACTACAGAAGAAATGCAACCCATAAGGAAACACAAAGCAACCACAAACAACCGCAAACACCCCGAGCTTCCACACCTGCCACTATACATGAGAGCGGGATGTAAAAAAACGCACTTATACCAGGTCTGTCTTTAACTCCAGTGACTCACCTCTTGATTGGTTTTGCTCGCACTGAAGCGATAATGAGTTACAGCGTGCAGCTATTAAACAGACGGGGTGAATTCGGCTTACAGAAAATGCAGCAGCTGAGAAACACATAAAAACTACAGAGATGAAAAAATCTTCTTTGAACCTTTGCAGACAGTCTGTGGATTTCATGGTCCTGCGGTTTAGCACCGCTGCCTTTGACACAAGCCACCTTGAAACACGCTGTAATGATTGCCAGAGTTAAAAAAATGTTGCTGCTGGGCACAGAAATTTTCTTTGTGTGTTTTAGTTATGTTATTTGTTGTCATAGCAACACCATTTACAGCTCCACCACACTGAACTTCACCTGCCGGTTAAGCTCAGACGCCCGTGGCTTCCTTAATGATGTCAGTGAACTGAGCTCAGACAAGCTGAAATGCTTGTTACTGACCATCATCACAAGATCTTCTGGTCTCATTATCACACTGTTTACAAAGGCTTTGACTCAAAGCAGCAAACACTGGTACAAAACATGCACATCATTAAAGAGAATTAAAAACACTGGAACGTTTAGGTTATTAACACACTGTGAGAACTGAAATGTTATCGTCACACCTTGACTGTCACCCTGTTTTTCAATCTCAAGTCATCCAACCGAGCTCCGCTCCAGATGCACAGCTCTCCTGCCAAGGTCTTAATGACGACTGAATGCGCATCCCAGAATCCAATTAACCAAATTCATTTTGATCTGGTCCAATTTTGCGCATTGATTTCGAGGCCCGTGCAGCACGACAACAGGCCCCTTTAATACACGGTCACAAAGAACCACTCGCAGTGACGAGGAGAACAAGAAATCCGACAACAGATGGCACGGTTCCCCACAGAGCGCTGATGTCAACATCATGATGTCAGTCTGGGATTTCAAGGAAGAAACGGAAGATAATGAACCTGCTTGAATCCGCGAAGAACTGTGCAATAGATGCTTGGAAGGAGCAGCCTGCTAAGAATATTAAAAACGGTGCACGTCTACCAAGAACAACCGGGTTTGATTGTTTTGGGATGTTTTTTAAAGCCGGAGCGGTCATAAAAAACATCTCAGAGCTCTCTGGATGGTCGTCAAGTTGCATTGATGGAAATTTAACTGAATGTATGGACTGAATATTGTTTCTAGATCCTCATTTTTTTTCTTAACCATTGCTAAATTGCAGTACCCTTAAATAACTTTAACACTTGTCTCCTTTGATTCTGTTATTATTGTTTCTTGCAAGCTATTCACATACTTCCCATTCCCATCTGGGCCCCTGATTGTGGTAGCCTGCACTTTTTGGCCATCAGAACTGCAGTTTTAGGCGCTTCCTCATTACTTTAATGTTCAGCCTTGGAGGTAGAGAAAATTATACTGCCCCTCCAGTAGGTTACAGGTTTTCCTTTTCTTAGTAGCTCCAGCTCTCAGTGACACTTTCTGCGGATGCTATCTGCAATAGCACAAGTCCACATTTAAGGTGAATAATCCATAACGGAGCCCTGGAGAGGGAGCAAAGAGCAGAGCTCAAGAAAGGGAGAATATTCAACAGGTTCTGTGCTCCCTTCAGGGTGCAGCCATCACATCTCCGCATTAGTGTGCTGGAGAAAGTGACACGATTCTGACGGGCTAAGAAAAGCACTCAGGCAGAGAGGCAGAGTGAGGGAGAGAGGGTGACACAGATAAAGAGCCTAAAACAAGAACAGGAGATGGACAGAGCTCAGGAGACATGAAATAGGGTCGCGATGCAGAGACAGAGGAGCATGGACGCAGAGGGGCACAAAGGGGGGCACAAAGGTTTTGACCAGTAGACACAAACCTGGCCATTACGTACATATGAAATATTATTCCTGAGTTTCCGCAGCATTAACTAAGGTCTGCACCTGTGTTATTGTGCGCACTTTGTGTTCACAGCAGCAAATGACTGTATGCCGCTGTCACCGTAGCTACCAGCCTATGATTCAGTTTCCACGACAACCCATCCTCTTCTTCATCCACAGAGAACCTTTCAATTAGAAACATGTGTGTCTCCAAAGACAAAGGGAGAGGGTGACAGAGAGGAGCGGCTGAACCGCTCAGAGACCAGCCACATCGGAAAAGTAAACATTCCTGAAGCTATTTTAGGTGCGCCCGCACCGCCGAGCGCTGGTGATGTAGGAGCTGGTTCTTGATGTAGAAATCTAACCACATGTAGCTGTCTGCCCTGGCTGAAGCAGACAGCCAGGGCACGATGCAGAGGCTGGCACTGTCACCTTCTGGTCAGCTGGGGCCTTTCTGTTTGGAATCTGCATGTTCTCCCTGTGAGTGTGTGAGTTCTCTTTGGGGGCTCCAGTTTCAAAGACTTGTATGCCAAGCTGATTGGCGACTCTAAATTGGCCCTGGCTGTGGATGTGAGAGAGTGTGGTCATCTCTTTCTCTCTGCAAATCTAAGGGATGAGAGTCGAGTTTGTATTATGTTATTTGTGTATGTATCATAGATGCAGATGGGGGAATTAAAGAAAAAAAAACATGTCACAGATGTTAGTGCCTTCAGAACAGCTTCAGTGGAACTTGGCATTTTCTGGAACTCTACTGGAGGGATAAACAACATTCATCCACAAGGCATTCCTTCCCCTGAGTGGTGCATCAAAATACTCCTGCGAGCATAAGCCAACACATGCCCTCACTGCAGGGGTCAGCGACAAACTTTGAGTTCGATCTACAGAGCTGGAGGTTGTCTTACAGATAAAATAACTCATAGATCCGTTTCTTTGACTTGTGAATAACATTTATCTCCTCTTTGAGATACAGTACCTTTCCTTGGGGCTACAATTATTCATTGATTTTAGTGACTTTTTTAATTGCACTAAACAGAACACTGCTTTCCTGTCTGTACAAATCTTTAATTAATCTTTATAAATTAATCTGTGCAGACATATAACAAAGTTTTTCACTCCAAGTTGACCATATTCCAGAACTCTTCATTGCTGAGCGTGTTGACTGGACACTTACCTTTGGCCAAATGGAATGCAACTGCACAGGTGATTTCAGTGCGTCTTTGTGAGCTGGATACGCAGACGCGCCGTACAGGCTCGCTTCTTATGGACGTCTGGGTTGATGCTGAGAGAGTCACGTTAGCATTGCATTGTTTTTCTTGGCTTTCATGCATTAATTATACTGCGCTTTGTAGTGTGTTTTCAGGCGGTTGAATAAGTTGTGTTGCGTTGCGGTGCAGACACACAGCAATCCTGGTTTCCAAACACGGGATGATGATCCGCTTCGAGGGACAAGCTCTTCGCCTTCTGCAGTGCCAGACCTTTAAGTTTTGTTGTATATCCGTGTTTTAACGTAGTGTTATCTGTGCAGGTTACATCCATCAAACTTCAAGCTGCGCGCTGCAGGGAACGGCTGTGATTGGCACATGAAAGCACGTGGTAAGGCTTCGCTTTAAGGGGCGCTTGATCGTGCTCATTTAATTGTGGGAATCCAAAGTCGGGATCGAGATTAAAATTCAATTAAGTGTGCAGCCCTGCTTTAACTATTTATAGACCTACTCGGTATAAAGGCGTGTATTTACTTGTTTTTTTATAGGGGCACCATGTCTGAGGCCATTATTTACAGTGGAGTGGCACAGAAGCTGATGTCTTATATTTTATGTTTTTCTGCTTGGCAACCATTAATAGTTACTCCGTTTTTGCTCACAGTATGTCAAATCATGAGGAGTCATACATAATATCTACTATAGCTTTTATTTAATATAACCTCAGTAGATAAAAAAAAATAAAATGCTGAAACATTTTTAAAATTAATTCAGTGTCATGCTTCTGGACACTAATGGAAACCATGAGCTACACAAGAAACATCGTGTTGCGTTTGGTAACACTTTATCAGAAAATGTTTAGAAAGGGAATGAATTAAGTGAGCAGAGGGCCGCTTTCCTATTACCTGGAGCTCGTTTTTGCGACATGTGAGTCGCCCCCTGCTGGCCATGAGGAAAAAATGCAGGGTTAAACTATTTCCACATTGGGCAGAAGTTCTGATGGCTGTGGCTGCTCCTTGCTATCCGCTCTGATTTGGAATAGACTTTTTTCCATTAAATGAGTCTTGTGGAATTTGTCCCCCATCACTTAAACTGACATGGTTAATTCCAATAAAATCCCATGAGAAAACTGATGTGTGAGGAGTGTGTGAATGTGTGGCTCAGACTCTGCAGGACTAACTAGTAACAATAAACACTTTGGAAGCAGTGAGAGCGTCTGATTCACCAGCCTGAGTTTGACTTGTATGCCATCTCATGGCATAAAAAAACATTGATTAAATACCAGTTTTTTTAGTTTTCCTATTAGACATCCCCCTGCCAATGCAATGTTACATTCTCAGTTTGTGTTTGTTTCATGCATCAACGTATGACACACGTGTGTGACCTAACAGTCACCAAAATTTGTATCGCAATTTATTTTGAGTCACCTAAATATGGAATGAAGACTTTGAAAAAGACACAACAGTTTTGTTTTCAATAACTAGTGAGACCATAAGCCAGTGGTGTCCAAACTTGCGGCCCGCGGGCCACTTCCGGCCACGCCCCCTACTTCCGGTCCGCGAATTATGTCAAAAATAA
>JAVDPK010001864.1:20773-37235 GCA_034780415.1 Cichlasoma orientale
CACACACACACACACACACACACACACACACACACACACACACACACACACACACACACACACACACACGCACAGAAGGGGTCTTCACCAATAAGTGGACCCATATCAAAAACTATAACTGGAGAACATCAGGGGGCAAAAAATGTTACTCAAAAGCTTTAGGGTAGAATATCACGTATGATTTAGGGCTTAAAGTGTAAAAATATATCACAGTAAACCCCACTCAAAGTTTGTAGTACACCGGGTGAAGTCTGCCTGTATCATTTCTTTGTGTTTACTTTATGCATGACTATAACTCTGCATGAACATTTGATACATTAGCTTTTGCACGTCTCAGATCGGTTGGAATTTGCCATACCCTTTCAGCTCTGGTGAATGAAGGATCAAATGTCCAGATTATAGAGATTTCCTGGTTTTGGCTGTGAGTCCTAGAGTGCCGCGTCCCCTTCTAGGGCTCAGCAGGGATTTGTAAATGACACCAGTACACTCTGCCCTGACCTCATGTAGCGAGCAGAGTGCAGCTTCGCCTGAACCACCTCAGCCAGCACTGCAAGTTTGTACAGCAATGCCAGGTTGGGATATTTTGGTCCTAAATAGCGTTCAACTGGGGTCTAGCACAAAATAACCGCTATCCAAAGCTAACCATCATTCATGTTACGTAATAGTCCTTTAAAGTAAAAGCAGGAGTCTTTCTAACCATCAGAAATAAATTCTTTGCAGTACTATTTGCTAAAATACAAAAAAGGAAGATGTGTTTAATGCAATTAAAATATTTTGAGTTAGGCTTGAAAGATGATACATTTTGATGAATTTTGATAAATTAACAAATTCAAACAGCACAACACTGTCGTACACTTCAAGTTCTCCTAAACATAGTCTGGATATTTTTGCCGTGTGAAGATGCCCTTAACTATAGGCTGAATTAGAGCCAATAAACTGCTAAAGATCACAGTCACGTCTTTCTAACTCATTAACTCTGTGACTAAACTTTGCCTTTCCTCACAGCTGACATCTAGATGTCTTTTGACATACAAGTCACCAAATCATTCCTCAAACAAGGGAACCGTGTGAATAATTCTGATGCTCAAAAAACTTCTTTGTTGCAAGCTTGCTGAACTGCTGCTGTCATTTCTGGTTAATTCAGACAGGAGATCATCTGGGAAAGCGTATTTCAGCTCAGCTCTCAGCATTTAGAGGAGGCTACAATAAATGAAACAGAATGCTGAGTGTCTGCCAGTGAGATAAAGTGCTTAATATGAGCTTGAATAATTTTTAAAAGGGTTTCAAAACAGCAACTTAAGTGCTGATACATTTTCATTTTCCTTTTCTCTCATGGAGGAATTTTAAACCTGCTGGTTTCACACAGAGTTGGTCAGTGTCATGTGATCTAACAACAGGTTGAGCGGTCCCGTTAACCTGCCAAGAAATTCTTTGTTAGCAAATTGATTGGCTCTGAGGTGAACTGTGTTCAGGTACACTGCAAACATCTGCAGGGTCAACAACTGAACTGCACAGCTAATTTGTCTGCCAGAAAGCAAAACATCAGGGAACAATTAATAAGCCAGGTAATACTGAGACTGACACCCAGCACCCTGCCATCACATTTGACTGGAAACAAGTGGTTTACTGTAACATTTTTTTTACTAAAACATTGCAGAGTTGCACATCAGTCTGGCAGCAATTAACAAATAATTGTAATAACTGACCTGAAAAAGACATCTAAGGTTCAATAATTATTCTTCAGCTTTTCTTTAAAATAGTTATCAGTCACCCTTTAACTTTGTACAATTTCATTAACCCGAATTACACCAAGATAAATAATAAAAATGCAAATTTTAGCTAGAATATGTGAATGACATCTAGAAACAGCAGTACAGAATCTTAACATATGCTTTAACTGATAGGTCCAATCTTTAGTCAGAGGAATCAGTATTAATTAAAAAAAAGTGGTTAACTGACTCTTACAAAACCATCACAAGAGATGATCAGCTGTTATTGTAAGGATAGTTCCTTCCTTCCTTACTCAGTCTAGCTGACAGAGCTGACTTACAACCAAACGCAGCTACAGCCTCTCAGGTGGTAGCAAGAGCTGGCAAAAGCAATGCTATTACAAGGGAGGCAAAGAGAACATGAGCCCTGTTAATTCATGTATGTGAAACACAGCGGCTTCAGACTGATAGAAACAAAGGTTATATTTTCATTTTCTTATTCAAACTTATTGTTAGGTACAGATCAATAGTCATTGGACACTGGTAAGCCTCTACTTTCCCTACTAAACTTCTTGCTTTGTACAAAAATTTTTGGGTCTCTATAGCGACTTTCCTGCTTCATGACAACCATGCAGGGGAATTATTTTGTAACTCAGGTTAATAAGGCCTGAAGTTCATTAGCCAGTGCCCACTTGCCACTTTGAGTGGCACATAGAATCTGATTAGACTGCTAGATGTCTGTGTGTCACTAATCCAAGCCTACTGGCCATGTTTTTGTTGTTGGTGTTTTAGGCAGAATATTCAGGCAATTATATGATTAAAAAAGGCATCCAGTGCTGTTAACAGCCCATTCAAGACTTCTGTGCTCCAATTTATTTGGTTTGCTACCCTGCTTTTAATAGCAGATATCCGTGTCTGTGGATGCACCCGTTCAGTCCACATCTTTCTTACCAAGTATGCTAGCATTAAGTGATCCCTTAAATCTCCACCCTTTTGTCCAGATATGGTCAGTGATAGTTGATGGTGATGGCCATAATGCTAAAGTAGAGGATTCAAGGCTCTGCAAATCAATAGGTGGCGGCTTCTTCCATCTTTTATGTACAGTCTGTAGTCTGTCCCCTATTGGCCATTAAGAAAAATGCTTTTTTTCAGGGGACACAAAACGTGTCTGATGTAACTCAATTAAAATGATTATTTGAAGTAGTTTACTGGTACACATCAGGTTTACTCAGCCCTGCTATAACATGTCTAGCTTCTGTCTAACCTACACAGTTTGCTTCATTCATTCGAGAGTTCATTTTCTCAGACTTTCACATCTTTGTCGAAGAATATTATACAGCGCTCTGCCATTTTTTAAAATTTTTTTTTATCCTCTGCCCGAGTGAAGGACACACTCATTGTGTTGATGTTGTTATTGATGCTGTGGCTGAAAATGATATGTGTGCATGTACTGTTAGGTTGTCCGTGTGTGTGTTAACCCTTCAAAGGGTTAACACACACGCACGGACAAGGAAATATTGCAAGATCTGTTGACTGACAGTAAACTTGTGCAGGATTACTGTGCTGTCCTCTCCCCTTCACTGCGGTTTAATGAAAGATGGTGGGTAGAGAAAAAAATGTCGAAATAAAATCTATAAAACGGAGGACTCCAGAGACTCCTAAAATGGTCTTATTCATAAATGGGGATTCATGATTCCAAAACAGTGAATTTTTGTTAGTAAAACATGGAAATAACGTGCACTTTAATTTAAGTTTCAACCCTACATCACTCATTTCGCCATTTCAAAATCAGTATGTTTGTTCCATGACTAAGAACAAACGACAGAACGACGGCTTCATCTGAGCGGCTTAGTTTAATTTTCTGTACAGTTCTGCTCCTACAGTCATTTGGACTCAGGGGGGGGGGGGGGGGGGGGTAGCAAAGCGAAAGACACTCAAAGGGGATGTTATTGTTATCAGCATGAAATTAAGAAAAAATGGGATTTTTGAATTTAGGTCACTTTGGATGATGTGTTCAAAGGTTTGCGAGCAGTTTTCAGCAGCTTCAAAGGGAGCTGTAGCCTCTGTTCCTGTTGTCATGCTGACTTGTCGGATTTCGTACATGAATCCAGTAATGAGCCAACCCAGCACTGGGTAAACAAAAACGTCCATACCCTGTTCGATTTTGGAAACACTTTAAGTGTGTCCTTGGTAAACACAGTGAACAGCAGTCAGCTGTTGGTTTTGACCATGTAAAATGTGTTTTTCAGTATAGATTTTTAAACACAATGAAGTATCTAAAAAAATACAGAGTGAGTGTAAAGAAAGAGAGAAGAAACACTGATGGGAAATGCATTGCAGCTGGGAGTGAAGCTGAAGTAAAGTTTATAGTGCATAAAGAGACAAAGAGGTTTCAGAGCTAAAGCAAGTTCATATTTCCTGTTCTGAAACCAGCTCACACCTCTCACAAATACTTTACAGCTTCCAGAAGGTGTGAAGTAACTCATTTATTATTATTTTTTAATCTCTGATTTATAACCACTTAAACTAAAACGTCCTCAAACCTTCCACAGTCACCGTGTTAAAATCTGTATCGAGCTGTATTTTAACGATATTACTAAATGGAAAAAAAAAAGAAGCTGTGCCTGAGGTTAGAGTAGATTACAGAAAGTTCTCTGCTATTAATAACAGAACATTTTTGGCTCTACGGTACCAGCAATAAAGTCATGTTCAATTTGTGTGCAGACTCTGTTGAGTGACTAACAGCGGTGCGTGTACTTACAACACTTGGATGGACACAAAAGTCTCCTGAGTGAGTCACCAGCAGAGATGCTCACCAACTGCGTGGAAAGCATCTGTGTTTTTAACAGGCAGTCAACATTAGAAGCCATAAAAGGCAGGAGGAGGAACTTTACTGTGCATTTAGATAACTTTGATCTGCGGAGCGTTTATTACAGTATGTCCATTATGTGTGCCCCTATAAGTGATAAACTGTTTGCCCTCCTGGTGATTAACCTTCTGCGGGTCTATTTAGTTCACCTTAGGGTTCTGGCTCAGTACACTCAGTGACAGTGTTATGGTGTTTTGCTTCCAGTTGCAAAGATCACTTTAACTCTGATTCTGGCTGTTGTCTTCACCACCGCACCAGTTGTTGTGTTTAGCATTTGGAAGCATTCCTCTTCTTGAACAGTGACTGGTGTCAAAATGTGACTTGACTCAAAAAAAACTGGGCTACTCTACATAACATATTGTTTAATCACTAGCAGAGACCATCCAGACTATTTTTAAATGACTGTTCTAAAATCTGAGCGAAAAATGAATTTTCTTGAATTTTCTTTTGTTTTTAATAGCTAAAGGAATTTTTTTTTAAATTGCAAAATTTTATAGGAAATTTAAACTGTAGAGTTAAAAAAAACCAGTACAACAAAATATAAGAATGTGACATAATGTGTGTAATATGAGTAGTTCTACATAGAGATAAAGAGACCACTAACTGAGATTCCTCTCAGCTCTGCAGATTATTTTGCATCTTTCTGATAATTGCTTTTCTTCGCTGGCTTGCGGCTTTAGTTTACAGTTACCGCTCTCATCTGAACTGTTTTGAAGCAAAACAGGTCATTTAGGAAAGAGCTGGGTAGTCGGTGGAAGCCAAAACAGAGCTAAAAGAGTGTGAACGCTGAACCTGCAGCGCTAATGGTGCTCTATTGTTGTTTGTCTGTAAGCGGTTTAATTTTTTGTAAAGAAACTTAAAATGTGGTAATAATTCTGCTTTGTGGGGAAAATGCTAGAATAGCTTCTTTAAACATCGCTTTGCTGGCATCCACAGTAATTGAATATTATTAATTAAACTTGGGCTCTGTTTCCAAACACGTAAAGTCAATAAATACAGGAATGAAAGCAGCTTGCCCCAGTGTCCACTGTTAATTTAAAAAATAAAAGAGATCCAATATTCTCATAATATAGTTTGCAAACTGCTTCTGCTTTAGGGAAGAGAAGTAAAAAAAAAAATAAATCTCAAGTTACGGAATGAGGCAAAAGAAAAATTACAAGTGACGAATGCGAGGAATGTTTGGGCTGTGAAATGAGCAGCTGCCCCCGAGCCCTTCAGCTCTACTTCACTTTTGGTACAACACCTCCATGTTTCTGAAGGCCTCCCTGAGCAGTCGGCCTGCTTGTCCCTGATTTTGTTTGACAGTCCTGCATGACAGATAATGAGCAGAATAAAGGGGAGAGAGAGGGGGGGGGGGTAAATCCAGCAGGACATATTGTGGCTCAGCAGTTCTGTTGTGTTGTGGCTCTGCCAAAGACAGGCTGCATATCCTCGCCATCACACAGCAACCTCATAACTCCGGTCTCACATTTATAGATTTTATGCTCCTTGTATTGAAAAGTGACAGAGCCCTCTGAGTACTCACTGATTTTCGTGACCTTCAGGCCACTGCAGGCCAATTAAAATCCAAGATCTTATTGGTCACCTAAATCGAAACCAGGCTGATTAAATGCAGCACACGCTCAATGTTTCACTACAGCCTTTAACCAGTAAGTTTAACGATAAGAAAAATTAGCTTACTGCTAATTTATGCTTGACCCTGTGAGGCACTTGGCTCATGTAATCAAATCAAATCAACTATATTACTTCACCTAAAGGCTGATGGCACCATTTTCAGTCTGGCACCAATTTTTCCATCTGCTTGAGTAGGGCAACTTTTTTTTTTTTTTTTTTGTTATTTAAATCTATCACCCTGTTATGATTGTGCTGCAGACATCGAGGCAAGTAATTCCAGAAAAGCAATCACATAATCATAAAAAAATTTAACTGATTTACCATAACAAAATAAAAACATCAACATGATGTCCAAGAGCCTACAATAAACATGAACATTAGCAACAGCTTAATTGTGCTTTGCAGAAGCACAGTGTGGTAATGCAACAACAGCTCAGCCAGCTCATCACACCCTCATCCTTTGAAAGTTATCTTCTGAAACTCATTTCCAATATCAATTCGAGATACCTAGAAGAGCACTGTGCAGGTGCGGGGCTATTTTAAACAGTAACTACAGAAAAAGCGTAATTGGCAAAGACTTACTAAAAGAAATTTTCAGTTTTAAACTGAAGGTAAAGTTCATAGACAGACTAAAAGCCAAATCATCATGAAGATGCATGATTAGGAAGGCCATGGTGCTGTCAGTGATGAGGTTGATGACGATTTAAAAAGGTATTTTGCCTCTTTTGCAGCGATCTATGTCAGGAAATACAGATTGCTGGAGTGAGGTAGTCTCTATTTATATCATTCTGTCCCATTTACCGGCCATTCTCAGTCTGAGCAGCACCAATTAATCCTTTTATTACACACGCAGCATGAAATAACCTGCTGCTGCTGCTGCATGGTTCAGAGAGACGGCTGGTCGGGGCAAACAACGTTTGGTAGTGAGAAGAGAGAGTGACAGGAAGTGCGCTGATGATAATGTGACGAAAACAAAAATGCAACCTGTACATGGCACCATCAAGAAGCATGAGTTTTAATCTGAAAGCACTGAATGCATGATGGAGGGTTGCGTTGCCATGGAAACAGCCAACTCGTTTAGCATTACATTAACAATGACTTCCAAATCAAATCAAAGTTAAAGTTAAATTATGCTTGTAATTGTTGCTTGCTGATTACAACATGACTGAATTTTTTTCCAAAAAAAAACCTGAAAGGCTTTTCTAATTTCTTGGAATAACAATAACCGGGTACATATTTTGTTTTCCTACAACATCCACTGGTGCTCACAGCGTTTGAGCACAATGCAAGCATAACTGAATACCCACAGCACTTTGCTCTGTTTAAGTAGAGATTGTGTTCTGAGGTAAGTGCGCTGCTCAAAAAAATGAAAGGAATAATTTGAAAACGCATCAGATTTCAATGGGGGAAAAAAAATCATGCTGATATCTATACTAAGTGAGCTTTTATTGGTTGATACAAAAAAACCAAAAAACGTACAAACATCAAGTACCAAGGTCAAGAAGTAGTAATCCAGGGAATAAAGCCAATGTTAATGAACAGGGCCACATATGAGGGACATTCATAGATGCTTTGACAAAGAGGGAGACAAGACTATAAATGGTGGGAGACAAACAGGTGAGGAATGAGACACAGGTGAAAGTATTTAACATCATGTGAAAGCACTCAGGGAATCTGGCGAGGACAGACAGAAATCAGAACTAATACAGGATGCAAAAGGAAAACTAACCAAAGTAAAACAGGAACTAATATGAGACTAATACAGACCTGACAATAAGCTTTAAGACCCCTGTCATACCGATAAAAAGAGTCCTGTGGAGGGCTGCAAACAGGAAACTGCAAGCAATTCGTAGAAATCCATGGTGGATGGGAACAATCGATAGGTTTCACGCTGCATGTACTGCGTGACTTGATGGCGTTTGAGGCATGCAGAACACGTGCGGATCACGCATGCAAGGTGGAAAATCCTGTGGCAAGGTGGTGGACGTGCGCATGCAGACCTTCATATGGGCAGTATGAGAGGCTGATGAGGGAACTACATGCTGAAGAGGAGATCGGCTTCATCAACTTAATTAGATTGGATCCAGCCACATTCTATGAGCTACTGAGACTGGAGCCCAAATTGAAAAGCAACGTACAAATTACAGGAAACCACTGGATCCTGGGCTGAGGTTTGCCATCAATTCAATTCAATTCAATTCAATTCAATTCAATTCAATTCAATTCAATTCAATTCAATTCAATTCAACTTTATTTGTATAGCGCCAATTCACAACAAACAGTCGCCTCAAGGCGCTTTGTATTGTAAGGTAAAGACCCTACAATACTGCATCACCCTTCGATATCTGGCATCTGGTGACAGCTACATGAGTTTGATGTATGGGTTTAGAGTGGCCCAGCAAAAAAGTTGCCAGAAATGCACAGGAGGTATCAACGGTGCTGAACAGGTTAATCGCAGTAGTTACGGGCTGCATCGATTTAATGTGTAGTTACATTTCTAGGGTGGAGAATCTGGTTACTCTGTAGGGTTTCAGAGGGGTTTGTGGTTCTGGCGTAGCTTCCGCCTTGGTGACCTCATAATCTCATCTCTGCTATTTGTGGATGATGTGGTCGTGTCGGCTTCATTAGGTGGTGGCCTCAAGCTTGCACTGGAGCGGTTCGCAGCCGAGTGTAAAGCAGCAGGTATGAGAATCAGCACCTCTAAGTCTCAGGCCACAGTCCACAGCCAGAAAAGGGTGGAGTGCCTACTCTGGCTCAGGGACGAGTTGCTGCCCCAAGCGGAGGAGTTTAAACACACTTTGAATTACCATAATTATGTGAATGTTTGTCCTATCAGAAAAATTCAAATGTTTTCTGAAAGCTGAGAAATTGCACTTCAAGCTGTTAATTTACCAGTTGATCTATGTCCCCACCCTCAGCTTTGGTCACAAGCTTTGGCTAGCGACCGAAAGAACGAGACTGCGGATGCAAGCAATGGAAATGAGCTTCCTCCAAAGGGTGGCTGGCCTCTCCCTTAGGGTGAAGAATACAGTCATTCAAGAGGGGCTCAGAGTACAGCCGCTGCTCCTCCACATCGAAAGGAGCCAATTGAGGTGTTACCAGCATGTCCTACTGGGAGGAGGCTCCAGGGTAGATCCAGGACACACTGGAAAGATTATATCTTTTGACTGGCCAGGGAATGACTCTGTGTTCTGGATAAGCTGGAGGAGGTGGCTGGGCAGAGGGTGGTCTGGGATTTTCCATTTAGGCTGCCCCCCCCATGACCCGGCCTTGGATAAATAGAAGAAAATGGATGGATGGATGGATGGATGGACTTTCCTTTCTTCAATTATACATTTTAAAATACATTTTATAAATATTTATTTGGCACAATAAATATTTTAGCATGTTCCAAAGATTTGTGGCTATATTAGGGTTTCTAATGATATTCTTATAAGGCTTTAAGTTTGGTTTGATGTGGTGCACTTGCCCTGTAAGATAAAAAAACTACATTTTTTTTAACTCAATCTATTTAGTGTTTTTTTTTCTTGCTTTGAAAGGTGGACATTTTGTTTCTGTTATTTGCTAACCTTACCTTTACCCAGCAACACAATGCTGCCTTTGTTTTTGTCGATCCCCTCTTGAGCCTGTTGGATTGTTTAATGAGGATAATTATGAAATGAGTCCTATTAAAGCTAAATAAGCCTCTTTGCAAATAAAGATCATACACAGAGAGAGAGAGAGAGATGAGGAGAGTGAAGGCAAACACTGTAAAGAGAAGAAGAAAGGGAGGGAATAGCAGAGTGTGGCTGCTTTTACCTAGGGATGAGGAAGATATGGATGGAGGCCTACCATCCTCATCATACCTTGCATCATCTCTTCTGCTCCAACTGGCACCAGCTGAGTATTTCTTTGTCACGGGTCTTCAAACTTTCTTTTTCTTCTTTCTCTTTTCTTGGTTTTTGGTGTCTTCTTTTTATGCATTCATTCACCGCTTCTCCTTAAGGCAACACACTGCTGACAAGAATTCCAATTAAAGTGCAGAGGAAATGGGTAAAGGATGTTTTAGAAATTCACTCTGCGGTGAGAGGGAAAGTACTTTAAACCCCCGCTGGTACTGTGGAATTTTCTTATTCCAAAATGTAGAAAAAAATTAAATATACTTTTCCATTCCTCTTCCATGATTTTTGATGGATGCAGAAAAATTGCTTGTGGCAAGCTAAAGATCAGTATATAATTTGCATGTTTGAGCTTATTCATCACTCTGTAAAATATTTTTGTCACAGATTTTAGACTTGCCAAAAATACGCTACTGAAGAGATTTGCTATAGTCGTATTAACCGTTTTGGTCAGCATCAGACTGAATTCATTGCGCTGGTACAGGGTAAACACCTGTGTGTCTTTATTAATATGTTCTGTAGAAATTTAAGGATACTGGGAGGAAGCGAGTCAGAGGGATACAGTAGGTTTCCAAGTGTGGAGCAGTATGCTAAGTAGGGTAATTCTTCTCTTAGACCTTTCATCTCGTCTGTTCTGCATCTCACTCCCTTTGATCATTTTCAAACCAGCCTATATTTGGCATAAAAGGGCTGATTTCATGTTGGTGCCTAAGCTGACTAAAGCAAAGCAAGTAGGTAGCTTGGTTGATGGTCATTGATGGACATTCATTCACTCAGGCAGGCAGCTGGTCATAAAGGTAGAAAAGTTGTCATCACATCTGTGCCATGAATCATCAGTGAGAGATTTGGCAAACCAAATAGTACATCATCGAGCCGCAGATTTAAAACAATCAGTTAACAGCTGGAATGTCCTTTTTTTGGAACTTGTTAATCATCTTACAGTACTCATGCAGGCTACCTATCCATCCATCCATCCATTCGCTACCGCTTTGGGGTTGCGGGGGGGCTGGAGCCTATCCCAGCTGACACAGAGTGAGAGGCAGGGTACACCCCGGACAGGTCGCCAGCCTGTCGCAGGGCCAACACAGAGAGACAGACAACCATTCACGCTCACATTCACACCTATGGGCAATTTATAGTAGCCTATTAACCTAACCCCAGTAAGTGCATGTCTTTGGACATGTGGGAGGAAACCCACGCAGACATTTTAAGTATTTTAAGTCTTGATGTGGCAATATTGCCTATATTTGACAGTAGATGCTAAAGGGAGGCATAAAAAGGCCACACTCAGACTGCTATCACTCCACCTGTCACCTGTCTTTGTTTAGGGATAATTTATCAGCTTTACATGGCAATCTATCAACAACTCATCCAGGGTGACGTGCATTCAGTCAAGTTTATCCTGTCATTTAGTCAGTATAAGCTGGTTGGCCACATGTCTATCAAAAAAAGCCAGCATGCTAATCCCTCACTCATCAGTCATTCTGCTGCCCAATCAATCACTCAGTACGCTGGTGATAAGAAATCACACAGCCAGCATCAGGTCAGTCAAGTAGTTTGCTTTATACTAAGCTTGTCAGCCAGATGGTTGGTAAGTCGCTTTTCAAGAAGTCAGTAAGCCACACATATAAGATACATATAGAGAGAAAAACAGCTGTTTATACACTCACTGGCCATTTTATTAGGTTCACTGTACCTAATAATCACCTTGTGCTATTACAGCTAGTACTGGATTGGACCCCCTTTTACCTTCAGAACTGTCTTATTTCTACATGTCATAGATTCAAAAAGATGCTGAAAACACTACTCAGAGATTTTGGTCCATATTGACATGATAGTATCAGAAAGCCGTTGCAAATTTCTTGAATAAATTTTTAATCCAAAAAAAAAAAAGTTTTAAATTCTGAATACATTTTCCTTCAAGAAGAAATGAGTGTGGGCTCTTTTAGGCAAATTTTGGTGAGCCTTTAAGAACTGGTGTCTCAGTTTCCTGTTCTTAGCCTTCAGAAGTGAAACCTGTTGTGGTCTTCTGTTGCTGTAGCCCGTCTGCTTCAAGGCTCATGTTGTGTGTGTGTTCAGAGATACTCTTTTGCATACCTTGGCTGTAATGAGCATTTATTTGAGTTACTGTTGCCTTCATTTCACCTCAAAATCTCTGGCTTCATCAAGGCAATAAGGCCTTTTCACCCAGAGAACTAGATATTTTAAGGGTTTTTTTTCTTTCTTTTTCTATTTTTTAAAACCTAAAGATGGTTGTGTAGGAAAATCCCAGTAGATCTGCAGTTTGTTAAATACTCCTATGCAGCACCAACAGCCATGCCACCTTCAAATCACCTATCTTCACCCGTCTTCTCCATTCTGACAGTTTTATCTGATCATTTCTTAATAACATTTCAATTTACAATAGCAGATTACAAAGCAGTGTGGAATAAATTCCATTACAGTAGAAGTTTAAGGATATAATTTCCTCCACTGTTCTCTTCAATGCCACGTGTAAACACAGTGCAGAGTAGCTACAGTACCTAAACTCTACTCCCACTGGGGTTGATTATCTCATTAATAGTGTTACATCCTCACCGCATGTCAGAAGTGCTCGACTCCCTGATATAACTCAAACGTGCACCTTAAAGCAGATAACCCGTAAGCTGGAGAGGAAATGGCATCTCACTAATTTAGAGGATCTTAACAGAGCTTGGAAAAAGACTTTCTTGCTCTATAAAAACAAACAAACAAAAAAACTCATAAAGCTAGCAAATCTTACTATTCGTCACTGATTGCACTGATTCGTGTCTTCTTCACACACTAAGCTTAATTATGGAGTTCCACAGGATTCTGTGCTAGGACCAATTCTATTTACACTATACTTCCCTTAGGCAGTATTATTAGAAAGCATTGCATACATTTTCGTTGTTATGCAGATGATACCCAGCTTTATCTAGCCATGAAGCCAGATGACACACATCAATTAGTTAAACTGCAGGAATGTCTTAAAGACATAAAGGCCTGGATGACCTCTAATTTCCTGCCTCTAAATTCAGATAAAACTGAATTTATTGTACTCAGCCCTAAAAATCAGGTTAAACATCTTGTATAACCAGATACTTACTCTGGATAGCATTACCTTAGCCTCCAGTAACACTGTGAAGACACTTGGAGTAAATTTTGACCACTAGGGTATGTCCTTCAAAGGACATATTAAACAAATATGTAGGACGGCTTCCTTGCATTTGCACAATATCACTAAAATTACAAACAGGCCCCATCTTTCTTAAAAGACCTCATAGTACCATATCACCCGAATAGAGCACTTTTCTCTCAGACTGCTAGCTTACTTGTGGTTCACAGGATATTTAAAAGTAGAGTGGGAGGCAGAGCCTTCAGCCTTCAGGCTCCAGGCACCCTCTCTACTTTTATGATTAGGCTTAAAACTTTCCTTTTTGATCAAGCTTATAGTTAGGGCTGGATCAGTTGACCTTGAACCCTTCCTTAGTTTTGCTGCAATAGGCCTAGACTGCTGGGGCTTTCCATGACGCACTGAGCGTTTCTGCTTTACTCACCTCTTTTCACTCTGTATGTGTTTATACACCACACTGCATTTAATCACTAGTTATTATTAAACTCTAACTCTTTTCCACAGTGTGTCTTTTGTCCTGTCTCTCTCCCCTCAGCTGCATTGACAGTGATGTGTAGTTACATTTCTAGGGAGGTGCATGTCAGGTTGTGGCATAAGTTGCAGCAGAAGGCTTCAGAAGGGTTTGTGGTTACCTGTGGTGTAGGTACACACAAGTACAAATCCCCTATGCCTACTTTATGTTTTTTTTCTCTAAGCCCTTAACATAGATGGAGCCAGCTTTGTCTCTCTGTTTGTGTTTGCATAGTTTATAATGAACAGTCTATTATGCATTGTGGAGCTGATGGCACCTGAAAACACTATGAGTTTTTTCTCACACGGAGAGTCAAATGCAGCCAGGTGTGTAGGGGGTTACTGTCATTTTGTCACACTGTTTAGGTAGAGGAATGATTTGGAAACAGATATTGTACATACGTGCATTCATAATAATAGCTGAGACACATGTATCTTAGCTATTGTATGCTACATCGCAAGGTTCAAGGTTTCTTTATTGTCACTGTATTTTGCATATAAAATGGAATTTTGGTGCACTCTGGGATAAAGCAGTACAGACATGTATGTATAATTATATAAAACACAGACAAATACTGTCTGCATTCTGCGGCTCAAATAAGTTTGGATCTTTTATCGACATGATTTAAGTGATGAAACAGTATTTATCATTTATAGCATCTTCATTAAATACATCAGGGTTAAAACTGTATATGAATCGATCTAGAAATACTGGCTGATGGGTACCACTGTGTGTGTGTGTGTTTGTGTCTGTGTGTGTGTGTACATGCATAGGTAGGCACCAGGGCATCGTAGAATACATTTAGTGCTCTAAGTGCTGGTCTCGAGCCTCTCCTGCTGTAAATCAAACAGCAACTATCAGGCTCTTAGTGTGAGAAGCCTGCACAGCATCACAGTGAATGTGTTTTAAATGAGAAATTTTATTGTACCTGAGGTGCTGTGAAGACTTTTTCTTGCCTTGTGTATCTATTTTTTTTTTTTTTTTATATTGTTGTGTTTTATATTTGGATAAAAAAAAACTGAGGGCGTAGTTGCTGTTGGCAATACCTGCACTGAAAGTGGACCGGACCGCTCTCTAGTTCATGTATAAGTAACTAACTGGCATACTGCTCTAAAATGGAAACATATCACATTCATACCATAGACTGAAGCCAGCCTGACATCACCCATCGATTGGTGGATTGCTGTATAGAAGCGTAGAGTCTGGTCATTTTTACTGTCTGTCACTTCCGTTTTTTTCTTTTTGTGACCATATTTAAGTGATACATTGGAGTGTTAATTTCTTACCTAAAGCCAGATTGTATGGCTTAATCACACATACATGGATATTTGCTAATTAATGCTACTAACAAAATAAGAATTCAAACCATGCAAAAAATAAGAGGACACTTTAGAATCTTAGTTTGTAAGTTTAAATCATATATCTGACACCTACGTGGCAGTTTGTGTCTGCACTCACCTGTCAGTAATATTTATCCATTTCATATCTAACTATTTATCCCTTTCTATAAGAGAAACTAGAGTAGGGTCAGATTGTTTTGGAGGAGGGCTGGACACCACTTAATTTAGGCTTGTAGGATGTTTAAATCCAGGCCAGTGCCGTGGCCTTTTCTCAGCACTGTATGAGATCATTACAAACACATTTGTAGCAAAGCCTCTTACTGTGTACTGCCTTAGAGTACACATGGTGTGAGTCTGCTAGTGTGTGTATGTGTGTTACTGTAATGTGTTTATGTTTGTATTTGTGCATAAATGTGTACACTGTACATGGGATACTTGGATAAGTGCCTCCCAGTTTGTGTGTGTGTATTTTATGTAAAAGTGCATGACACTTATAGAGAATGGCACAGCTGTTCAAAATGTTGCAATTCCCTGATTACATAATAAAAGCTTTGTCTTTACCAAGTGATTACATGCTAAGAAATACCTTTTAGGCAAAATTTGAAGTAATATACATGTAAATCTTTAAGCTGTCGCAGATGGAAAAGTTGAAGCTAAAACTTTGGTTTTATTAGTAGGAATAGACAGATCTAAATTAGAAAAGAAGGGTCAATCTCAAACACACTTTTTTATGGTATAGGATTGTTTTTAAACATGAAACAGCATGAGTTTTCGTACTTTACTTTTTTTTTTTTTTTTAAATTACAAATTGCAACCATAGCTCAGCATTGCCACCACCTAAGAAAAAAAATGTTCTTGAGACTTAATATGCGTAGTAAACACAGCTGTTCTAGCATATTGTTATCTTTAGCAAATTACATATCTTAGAGCATAGTATCACTGGAAATTTAGTATTCTACCAGAGGTCTGTGTTGAAAAACTTTCTAGTTAGTAGATTCTGATGTGCAATAATATGTCAATATATGTCTACTCTGACAGTTTCTTAGAAAGTGAGCAGTACAGATCAGATTCTTACAATGAAGGAATTCAGTGCATGTCTGTTTTTGTTTAATTAAACAACTAATTTACTTGGCTGTGGACAGATGACTACACAGCATCTTTTCCACCTACAAAGACTAGTATTACAGGGCCTCTTTTAAGAAAAGAAACAACAATTTTTAAGTATTATATTTATGTCCATGTAAAATGTGGCTCATTTGTTTCATAGTGAATTTAACACATAAGCCTCTTACAAATATCACTTTACTGTCACAGATGTCAGCATCATAAACTCAGCGATGGGACTTATTAAGCAACAGGCTTATTAGCTCAGTAGGATAAGAAATGGTTTGTGAGTTTGAGGCGGGCC
>JAVDPK010001864.1:44835-56639 GCA_034780415.1 Cichlasoma orientale
CACACACACACACACACACACACACACACACACACACACACACACACAAGACACTGACACTCAGTGTCTGTTTTCCCGGTAAACATGTTTTTTTTTCATATCCACTTCAGAACAGAAAAGATTGCTATTTTAACTGATCGACTTTGTATTGGGAAGGCAAACAGGGTCGCTTAAGGGACACTTCCCTTTCAAGAGCGGAAATGAAAATATTTCCAGAGAAAAAAAAAGAAGAGATTCAACAAAAAAAAAAAAAAAAAAACAACCCACAAAACAACAACAACAGGGCAGTGAGGCCATTGGTAGAGACAGAGGGGCAACAAAATGTTAGAGCGATCAAGAACAAGAAAGGTTTATACAAACTGCAAAGGTCAATGATATAAAATAAATAGAAAACCGGAGAAACATTAGAGGCAGACAGATTTTTCTTCACAGCCAGACGTTCCCCAAGAAGAAAACTTTTCAGTGAGAGGAGAAGCAGACGGAAACATTTTTCAGTCTCCATTGTGACGCTGGAGCTCAGTAAATCAACATTTCCAATTTCTGTGTGCACTACCCATTTAAGACTAGAAATACACAGGGCCAAGACTCATTCAATTAACAGCAGCATAGCCAATAAAAAGAATAAATAGAATTCTTTGTGTATACATCCTGGTCATTTTGGGGTGCATATGTGTCAACACTTCACACTGTACACTAGTGTACAAACTATACACGAATAAAAGCAGCAAAAGATTTTGCCACAGTCAGTTATGTTGTGTTAATTTATTTATGCCTGTGGATATTCAGAGTTCCTTCCACAGCTTTCAGAGGCTACTAGTGAATGAATATATAATATAATATAATATAATATAATATAATATAATATAATATAATATAATATAATATAATATATATTTTGCTGGTTTTTAAAGTTAACGCTGCTGTTGTTTCTCTGGCAATGAAGAGATTATTGAATTTCGCAAAATACAGTGACAATTATTAGGCTTAATTCTCCTGTAGTGTCTTTCTTTTAATTAAGATTTTTTTTTCATTTAATACTGTGCTTGGCAACCAATGCTGCTTATTACATTTTCTTTTCCACAGCAGCAGAAAATGCATTTAAATGATCCATGACATATACAGTCTGTGGTCAGAAGTTTACATCCACTCATCATGGGCGGGAATGTCATGGTAATTTTGGGATTTTAATGATTTCTTTGAACTGTTCTTTTTTCCCGGGGTGGAATCATTGTACAGCATACATCTTCAATAATTATATCTTCAAAAGACAAGAATTGGATGCACAAGTTTGAATTTACTTGGGATTTTCTCTAATCCACACAGGGGCAAAATTGTACATGTAGACTCAAAAAGGTGCATACACCCCCACTAATACTTGGTTAAATGTCCCCTGGCAAGTTGCATCTCAACCAGATGCTTTTGGTAACAAGCTTCTGGCATCATTCTGGCTGGATATTTGATCAAGCTTCTTGGCAGAATTGGTAGCGTTCATTTAAACTGGTTGGTTTTCTGGCACGGATCCAGCTTTTAAGTGTAGTCCACAAATTTTCAGTAGGGTTGAGGTCAAGACTTTGGGAAGGTCATCCCAGGAACTTAATGGTTAAGCCTACTTTATCCATTCCAAAACCAGTTTTGATGTGTGTTTGGGATCATTGTCCAGTTGAAACACCAAATTTTATCCAAGTTTTAACTGTTTTTGCTGTTGATTTGAAACTAAGTGGAAGAATTTGGAGGTAGGTTTGAAAATCTCACCTTTACTCCTACAAACATATCTCCTATCATTGTGGCCAAATAGCTCAATCTTTGTCTCATCTGACCATAAAACCTTTCTACAGAGGCATTTGGCTCATCCAAGTGACCAGCTGCAAATTTCAGTCAAGCTTGAAGGTTTTGGAGCAGGGGCTTCTTTCTTGGTCAAGATTCTCTCAGTCCATGATGCATGTAAACCTCACTGCACTGTGGACAGTGACGCTGGTATTCCAGCAGTTTCCGGTTCATGGCAGGCTTAAGACTTAGTGCTCCCTGGGTTCTTCCTGAGCATCCTTTCCTCTCATATGAGGGTGACAGTTTGGATCTTCTTACTTGGCAAAGTGGTGACACATCTGAATAACTTGTATTTACATGCAGGTGTTTGAACTGATGATCTTGGAATTTGCAGTTGTTTAGAAATGGCTCCAAGAGACCTTTCCAACTTGTTTAAATCTACAATTCTAATTTTTAGCTTATCACTGAGTTTCTTGGACTTTCCCACTGTTCTGAGTATTGGTCAGTCCAGTGAGTGCTGTCAAACTAATCCTTTCTATGCTGGCAGAGAGAAACTAACAGTTGACGTTGTCAGTCATGATCACTAATGAGACGTTAACAGGCCTTGGCCCTGTCAAGTTAAAAGATATTGTAGAACCTTCAGCACCACTTATTAAAATATTTGAGTGAGTGTATTTGGGCTCCAAATGACCATAACATTCATCATGATGAGCATATATAAACTTCTGACCACAACTGTACATCTCCCTTATGTGAGCAGCTTGAACATTTTGGTCTAATCGTACTGATATATTTACTATTATCGTGCTGATCAAACTTTCTGTCACAACACATATGTAGAAACTATAAATTATTAATACATTTTAATACATCATTAGCCTATCATTAGCCTATATACAGATAAAACTAGCATCCTGGGTGGACTCCCACACAGCAGATGGGATAACTGGGCTTCTTTTAATGTAACTTCTAATGTTACCCACAAATAAGTTTAATGCTGGATAAGACTGTAGATAAATGTAGATAATGTAAGCTACTTGTACAAACCTTTGCACCTTTTCTTATCTACTTATTTGCTATGAGGTGATAGTGCTTACCGCTGCAACACTGTGGTCTTTGATTATTTGATTGTTTGATTATTTACTCTTGTGTCTCAGTATTCTTTTGGTTGTGGTTAAGAAACAACATCCTGATCTAAATTCCTTCAATATCAAGAACTGTTTTATTACAATTAATTATCAACTACAGTGTCAGTGTGCTGTGACTGTTGTGAGTGGAGAACAAAATTAATTTCATTTGAACCTTTTTTGTACAATTTAATTTTTATATTTTTTATAGATTTTACCAGAAACTAGTTGTCTTCTGATTTTGACTTTTTTGTCTTTTGCTCTGTCAATCTCTTGTAGGGGTCCGATGGGTTCAATCGGTAGTCCCAAGCCTGGCATGCAACAAGGAGGCCATGGAGGAGGAATGGGAGGAATGGGGGGAGGAGGAATGGGAGGAATGGGGGGAGGAGGGATGGGAGGAATGGGGGGAGGAGGGATGGGTGGGATGGGGGGAATGGGAGGAGGAGGAATGGGAGGAGGGATGGGAGGAATGGGAGGAATGGGAGGGGGAGGGATGGGAGGAATTGGAGGGGGAGGAATGGGAGGAATGGGAGGGGGAGGAATGGGAGGAATAGGAGGGGGAGGAATGGGTGGAGGAGGAATGGGAGGAATAGGAGGAGGAGGGATGGGGGGAATGACAGGAGGAATGGGTAGTGGAGGAATAGGATCCAGAGCCGGTGAGCCTTACCGGCTGGCGACTCACGAAGCTCCTACCTCTCCTAGACATATGCAGTCCAGCCAGGGCTCTGGAATGGGGCAGGGTCCAGGGTCTGGTCAAGGGATGGGTCATGGTCCAGCTGGGTCTAGCATGGGAGGCCATGTAGGTCAAAGTCCCGGTCAGCACGCCTCTCGTCGAAACCTCCAAGTTGACTTCGGTGGTTCCGGTGGCTCCAGGACAGGCCGGTCTCCTTCTGTGTCTCCTGACCGTGGTGTGACACCCACCTCACCATACTCAGTGCCACAGATAGCACCCATGCCGAGCAGCAAACTGTGCCCAGTGTGCACCACCACAGAGCTGTCCAACCCACCAGCTGTACCCAACTACAACACCTGCACCCAGTGCAAGGCCACCGTCTGCAACCAGTGTGGATTCAACCCCAACCCTCACCTCACTGAGGTAGGTCAGGTTTAACAATGCAGAGGTTTTTATGAGTATGTTCATCTGTATGCATAGAAGAAAGTATTATTTATGCATAAATAGAATAAATAATATGGTCAGGCTTATTCCTGCTTGGGTGAATATCATTTAATCCTGTAGGCGGGCAGAGGCCAATGCTTCATTTTCAAATGTTTATAAACCACAGCAAAAAAAAAAGAAGAAAAAAAAAGAGGAGGATGCAGCTAAAATCTGAATGTTTAAGGAACTGATCCAGCAGAGAGAGTGGTTTGAGGTTTTTTTTTGTTTTTTGTTTTTTGGCCTGTTGAGTCAGTGAGTGAAAAGCAGGATAGAGACAATGTTTTTTTTTTTTTTTTTTTTTTGCTTAAACAGGGACTTCTTTTTTGGCCAATAAAACACATTTGACTTGCATGAGTCTGAAGTGAGTGAATGAAGGAAACAAGTCAATGCAGTAAAAGTGATCAGAGGAGTGAGGAAAATGGCTTAAGGTGAGGGCAGTGTTGGGTCAGGAAGAGAAAGAGCACAAGTGAAACAGTAAAGCTCTATTTTCTAAAAAAAAAAAAATACATGTAATTTATTTTTAAAAAACAGAAAATATGCAAATAAGCTGTATAAAAGCTGCATGGATGACTGTGTATGCATTTGTGGCAGACAGCGCATGTATGGATTCATCAAGTGACAGCACGTCCTCGCTAAAACTGCCAGAATCTCCATTAATGTGCCGAGCCATAACACATGGGTCGCAACTGAGAATTGAACTCAGGTGTGATGTGAAGACAGAAAGCGAAGCGTCATAGTACTTTGCAGTCAAAAAGACAAGATGAAAGGACAGATTATTGTGACATTCAGAGGTGAATGTAGGGATGAGGAGGTGGGAGAAGGTTAAGAGTCTCTTTTTGATCGAGAGCTTGATGCTCACCTTTGGTGATGGGGTCAAACTATCAGCCTCTTGTCAGCATCCAGTTACTAATATCAAATTTCACTATCTCTGGGCAGATAGAAAAGGCGTTAGACAGAGAGCACAGCCTCACTAGATTGAGAAGCATCAGGGCCCGTCTGATATATTAGCCATACTGACACTCATTGATTCCCACTATTGTCGGATACAGGGGCTTCTCATTCACAGACACCACAATAAACACTCTGCTGCATTAAACAAACAACTGTGTTTGTGTTGTTGTGACTCATTTTTCATTTGCTTTGGTACACTGGCACCAGAAGCATGTACCTAGTACATCATTCACCCTGATGCACCATGCTAACAAATTAGCATAGTAAATGGCTAATTATATTCAGGGTTAGAACACTCACAGATTGTACTGGTAATTAAAAGTCTTCTGTTTTGCATTATGAAAAAAAAAAAGATAAACTAATCCAACAAATGTGCCTTCGCATTCACTATCACTGACACTTTCTGTGTTGTCTTAATTTTACATCACAAAAGCTGTCCTTTATCTCTGACATGTTAGCCTGGAGCTGGTGGTTACATAATGTATGGTCAGAACAAAGGTGATTTTAGTGCTTATATTCAGCACTTGGGTTGTGAGTTTCCTGCAAACATCAAAATGCTAACAGTCAGTTTTAACACAAGTCATTCTCAGCATAGCCTGTCAAGTTTTTACCAGCTATTTTTTTTCAGTTTTCCTACTATATTTACAGTATGGCAGCTTCTGTCAGGCTCATATGGGATAATTTTTAGTACTAAACACTGATCTGCACTGAGGTGCACATCCTCTACTTGCAGTCCAGTGTGAGTATGTACGAGAGAAAGTGAATGAGTACTACATGTTGATAATAGTGGATAATGCTAATGAAGTGGAGGGAGGCAGGGATTGATAAGCCTCTGACTCTGGGATTTGCACTGCACTTGTATTAGAATAAAACACACATCACATATACCCACAAACCTTCACACATACAACAACACACACATACAGATGCACTTGCACGCTGCATGTCATTGTCAACTTTCTAACTTGAACCTCAAACAGCCCTTTTAGAAAGTTGTCAAAACACAACCCCACTACTTGGCTCAACATAATTCATGCATTAAGCCTCTGCAATAAATTGTGATGTTAATTAAAAGAAGGGACCAACAGGGATTTCCTGTAGAGAAAATATAACACAACAGCATAAAATACCCACTGGTGAAGCAGACGCTCACATGTCGGTAGATTAGTGGTGGTGCGAGGCAAATATTCTGTACCTGCACTGTTTGCTGCATTTCAGCCACAAACCCTCCATCTTGTACAGATTAATGCGCCGGTCCTCCTTTTGTTTGGGTTTGTATGAATTATGGATTAGCTCTTTTCTCCTGTGAAGATTCACTGCTAGTCAATGGTCTCACAGTTCTGGGAAGTAACAAACGGTTCCTTATTAATGTAATGCATATTCCAGTATTAAGAGGACTTACTTACTAATGGTTGCATGAGATTAATAAGCATTAGCATGTCATATATGTTTATTTACTTTACTGAGTTTGCAATAATAAGCAATAAAGCATTTTTATGGAATATTTAAATGAATATGCTCCATACCAACTGATGTTGTTTGTTGCATGAAGCAAACACTGTCAATTATCAGTGAGTCTTTAAATATTATTTTAGGAGTTTGTTCTGTTGAAATCCACCCAAATATTGTGATAATGACAAAGCAAAGGAACATATGAAAAGTGCATCCTCAGTGATGTTTCACCCTCTTTAGGATAAACAAAAAAATGCACATTGAAGGCTTTCTGAAAAATGTCAATCTATTCTTGCCTCCACCAAAATATCTTCGTTCAGTTCTGTGTGATGGAGGGTTCCAGCCATGTTATGTGTGCAGCTATGGATTAATACTTAAATTAAATATTATCCATTATCACCACTAATCAATGTACCATGTACCCTGGTAATCTGACATGCAGAGCTAGGCTCCATATCTGCTGTGCTACGTTCTGATTTGATTTGCGTCATTTAACATTAAGCAGACGCAGCCAAGCAAGGAAAGAGATTATTTTAGCTATATTAGCAATCAGGTACGTTTTATTATAAGTATTTGCAAACACAAAGCAACACATGTAGGCTGGAATGCAACCAGAAGGCTTGTTTTTTATGATGTAATTTTGAAAGAGGATACGCTAGGATAAAGGAGAGGATAGGAAGAAAGATAATGAAGACAAAAAAAAGGCATGAGCCATTTTTATTTTCTCCAGTTTCTTTATACCTGCATGTTGATGTTTCACCATCTTGTTTCATTCTAGAAATGCAGAGAAGTATTTTAAGTGAGTTAGTCGATGCATTCTATATGTGCTGGTAATCTTATGGACAATTCCAGGTTCCATATCTCATTATGTTCTGATGTCTTTTGTAGCAGATAACACTGAGAACACTGAACCAGGAGCGATACACCAATTATCCAGCCAAAGAGCAGGATCAGAGAGAGATTATGATCGATGTATCTAATTCAGGAAGGTGGCATTTATGAAACTTGGCTTTCATGGCATTAATTGGCATTTGTGCCCAATGATGAGTCACTTGGAATCATGTACTGAATACACAAAATGTGGATTATAGTGCCATGTATATTGTCTGCAACTGAAATAACATGAAACACTTTTGTATTAGTTTGAACATTACGTATCACTGTATACAAACAATATTTTTACACCGAAAGAAGAAAAAGAAGACGTCTAAAGAAATGACAGACCACAATTGCTCTGTCTTCCTGTAGTGCAGCCCTGAAAAATTAATGAGTTGCTATAGAGCCCCAAATATTTGTAAGAAGAACCTTATATGCATATTTTTAAAATTTTTATTTTACATTCCTTGGAAATTTAAACCTCTAGTTTTGCCCAAAATGACTAGTGCAAGTTTTTATACTTGTAGACAGCAGTGTTCTAGGAATAGCAGTACTGGTCTGTACACTGGTTGCTCCATCACTTTGGTACAGTTGGAAATATGTCAGCGGTGATTGGATTGACAGGATTGGTAGCCATGAAAATTGGGTCCAGGTGTCCATGGTGCTACTCCTCCTGACCTGTATTTTTTTTTTCTCCCAATGAAATATGACAAGACCTACATATGGGATCATCGTGAATTTTCTACAAGCATTCTGTTCCAAGACAGTGATTCTTGATGCCTTCAGTAATCTGGCAGGATTTTTCTAGTGCCACCAGAGACTGACATATAATATGTTGTATTGAATGCAGTGTCCTCATTACCTCGCCCACCGACAGGTGGAGCCAGGGTTCGTTTTTCTGTCTGTCTGTATGTTAGCAATATTACTCAAAAAGCTTTGAACCAAAATTCATGAAACTTTGCAGAAATATTCCTCATGGTCCCGAGAACATATGATTTAATTTTCAAGGTCACCAAAAAAAAAAAAAATCCCTCTCTCTCGTCAATGGTTTTAATTTTAAATTCATATCTCAGTGAAATTTTCATCTATCGAGGTTAAATTGGGCGCTCATGTATAAACAGTTACTGTTGATAATTCAATTACTTTTTCTATTTTAAATTAAAATAAAATAATGCAACGTGAACTACAAACTCTACACACACACACACAAAAATCACATACACATATACAATTCATATCTCGGCAAATGTTTGTTTTTATTTTTTTCATTTAGTTTTTTTAAAGGACGCTATTACGGTACATAAACTGAATAAAATATATCCAGACTATATATCCCATTATCTGTTAATGTGGATCTCACGTTTTAAACAAAAATATAAAATCAGATATTACAGTTTTTAAACGCCAATAAAGTACATTTCTAATCTTTGTGATCTAGTAATTTATGATGGAGTAGGACAACACTGGGTGATATCTATTGCAGCTTTTGGAACAGAATATTTGGGGTGGGGGAGGCATGTGCTCCACGGAGTGCCCTTCTGTGTATGGATGGCCACGAAACATTGGTACAGGAATTTCTATATTTCTATGTATGAACAGAAATAAAGTCAGTAATCATCCAACCTTTCACTGACTGCAATCAGCAGGACAGAACTTCAGATTTGGATTTGTCCAGTAGTTTTATTTTTGACCCAATACCTGTAAAACATTTCCATCCATCTTCACTGTACTTTAACAAATGTTAGTTAGTAACATGCTGCCTCTGAACTATGTGAAATTAAGGTCATGAACATGGTAACTATACATTCTAAATATTAGATTTTAAATCCTGTTCTTTAGCATGTTAGCATAGAATTGAGCTAAACTCAGATAAAGCTTAAAATGTATCTAACTGCTAACAGGTATGTACACCTACTATTGAACACTATATTTAAGGTGTTTTTAACTCCAGATCACCAGTTTGAGTCTTTAACAAAGAATGTCATTATAAAGCACATTCACAGATAAAGATATGTGTTATTTTATGTAGTCATCACCATCTGTGTTTCCGATATGCCTCCTACAAAATTACAGGTAGCTTTTTTTTCCTTTTTAAAATGGATAAATATCATTTAGAAATGAACCAGATGAACCCCTGCTCATTTGATGTTTTGTGTGCTGTGCGCTGGAGTTGTCAGTTTAGCACATTAAAAGGATAAACCCTGAGTGTTGCAGCTCTTATGAATATAGATGGGGGATGCTGAAACACCCACACGACATGTATTTGCAACTCATTTATGCGAGTTATTCATTCCTTGAAAAAGTACACCTGGGGAAAAAATGCTAAAAAATCCTTGCTGTGTTGGTTCACATCTGAATCCATAAATATTTTTTGCTAATGGGTTACGGGTTGTTACCTTTTCCAGATGTTCTGAAGATTAGATTGAAAAAACAGTCAGTTAATGTTGCAGTAAACAGAAGTCTAGAAACAACTAAAATATACTGAAAAGTGTGGCTACATGGTTGCTTTATCGCTTGCCTAAGAAGTCATGCTGAGTTGGTGGAAGCGACACACGAACAACAACTGAAAATGTGTTCATAAGACGATAAACTAGAACCGCTTTAATCTGGAGCATCCGTGAGCCTCTTCCGCCCTAAGGCCCCCCCTCTGTTCTGGTCTTTTGAAGGTTGCCAAGCATGGCATGTTCATTGAAGAAGCCAACTACTAGTACTCTCACTAAAATGAATGGAGGACATGTTGTGGTAGAGCAGCAACTGGGAATTTTTCTCAGACACATTGTTTTATGAGTGTTATTTACTGTCTTATTTAAAATTTCATAATGTAGATGTAATATTGTTAATATTTGATGAGAGCTTTTGATGGAGTTTTTCAAATCACACTCTGGACTGATAATAAGCAAAAGGAGACTTATTATATTTCAGCTGCTTTTCACCCATAGAGCCCAAGGCTGTTCATTTTGATTCTACAGTTATATATATTTTTCTTCTTTGTTTACTTTATTTTATTTTAAAATTCAGCACTCACTGGGAAAGGTGAAGGTACAGTACTGATTCCCTAAAATATTATGGAAATACTTTCACTGTATATTATAACTATTTCATGCATTGTTCTCAGCTAAACTGCATGATTTTATGTCAAATGACATTCAGCTACCAGGAAATACACTAGCAGCTACTAGCAGTAAATTCACAGTTTTGAATAAAGCATGGCATTACAGTTATGTTTTCTGTATTTTTCTTTGACTTTACATTAAACTCTGTTTATATCTTTCATAGGAAAATACAAACAAAAAAGCACTTTAGCATTAGAAACTGTCATTAATTCATTTCTGGCAGTAAAGATTTTGTGAGTTTACCAGAGGGCATGCAGCTATTTCATTCCAGGAAGTTACTTTTTGAGCCAAAGGACTCTGTGGAGAAAGGCAGATGAGCCAAGAAAGCAGTCAGATGTTTACAGCTAATGCCAAAACAAACAGCAACATAAAACGGTGAAAGAAACCTAAACAGAAGGAAACCAAACAGGCTGTCATCCAGTTCTTTTTCTAAACTTCCTCTGCTAGGACTCTCTTCTATCAGTTAAAAGAATTAAACAATCGCTTTCACATCAGTCTGATTTGTTTAAATATGTAAATAATTGTAAAGCTTTAGATTTCTTATAAGCACTGTTGTTAACACTAACTAGGTCTCTACCCGCATCTGCCCCTGTCTTGTCTCTCAGCTAAACCTTTTGGCAGCATGTCTTCCTCCCTGTAGCCTGTTTGTTGTTCAACAGATTGAGTGCTAATTTTAGACTCAGCGTGCATGTAGGGCTGCTAATAGAAAAGTGTGTGTGTGTGTGTTTTGGATTAATTAGTTTTTTGGTGAAATCCGCAGATTGGGCTTCTCTCCTTCCTCCTCTCAACTCAAAGCACCTGCCTTTCACGCATTCTTTTTATGTGTGCTTGTGTCTTCATTGTATTCAGTAATCTGTAAGAAACATACACAGTAATTCTTGTTTACTGAGTTTCATGGCTTCTAAAAATGTAAAAACCTTAAAGTTTTTTTTTTTTGACATGTTGTTCCAAACAATCATGGCTCCACGATGAAGCAAACCAAGAACAGCAAGTTGATAGCTTACACACACGCACAATCACACACACACACTGCAGCGTCATACTTCATTCATCTTTAGCTGTTTGTGAAATGAGGCAGACACAGTAAATCACAGGGTCCCAAGAAAACTGATATCATTTCGTAATCTAATAACATCGCCAAGTCTCACTCAAATGATCTCAAGTTTTAACAAAATGTGTGAAAACAAACCAAATTTTATTTTTAATGTTTTGATTGAAGAACGGCGTTCACCAGAAATGAAATGGCATTTTGTGTGTTAGAATATACTGGAAAACAGTCAAACAAGACTGTGCAGCATGCATTTAGGAGAAAATTCAATAAAAATGCATGGAGTATTGATTTTTTTTCCTTTGGGGGGCGGGGGG
>JAVDPK010001864.1:80514-90711 GCA_034780415.1 Cichlasoma orientale
TTCTGTGGAACCAGCTCCCAGTTTGGATTCAGGAGACAGACACCCTCTCTATTTTTAAGATTAGGCTTAAAACTTTTTTTTTTTGATAGTTAGAGCTGGATCAGGTGACCCTAAACCATCCCTTAGTTATGCTGCTATAGACCTAGGCTGCTGGGGGGGTTCCCATGATGCACTGAGTGCTTCTTTTCACTCTGTTTATACCCTACTCTGCATGTAATCATTAGTTATTATTATTAACCTCTGGCTCTCTTCCACAGCATGTCTTTTGTCCTATCTCGCTCCCCTCAGCTCTAACTAGTCGTGGCACATAGCTGCCCCTCCCTGAGCCTGGTTCTGCTGCAGGTTTCTTCCTGTTAAAAGGGAGTTTTTCCTTACCACTGTCGCCAAGTGCTTGCATAGGAGGTCGTTTTGACTGTTCGGTTTTCTCTGTAATTGTTGTTGGGTCTTTACCTTATAATATTAAGGGCCTTGAGGCAACTGTTTGTTGTGATTTGGTGCTATATAAATAAAATTGAATTGAATTTGTAAGAAAAATGCTTTTGTGGGTTGAGCAGCAGAGTTGAGTATTTGAGTTGCGCCCATGAAAAACTTGTCAAATCTTCTATGCCAATAGCAAACAGCTTATTCTGCTACTGAGTCTTGTTTTGAGCTTCTGGTACTCCAGGTGCTGACAGTCAGGCTGTCAACATTGGACGAAATCTCAATGCAAAGATATATCAAGATGAGATTCTGCAACCAGTGCTTTCTATCACACACATACACACACACACACAGTCTCACACAAGGTTCAGTCTCTTGCCCAAGGATACTTTGGCATGCAGATTGGAGCAGCCAGGGATCCAACCACCAACTTTCCGATTAGTAGATGACCTTCTCTACCTACTGAGCCAAAGTCACCCCCAAGTGGAATGGATGGAATGACCTGCCTGCAGTTCTGACCTCAATCCCACTGAACACTTGTGGGATCAGTGTTGAGGTCGTGCCAGAGTGACCAACACAACCACACTGGCTGACCTGCGACAAATGCTGGTGACCAGCATGAGGAGAAAGTGCCAGCCTTTTGTGGCTGTGTATGTTGTGGCTACTCAGGCAATACTTTTGTTAAACCTTGAAAGTGTGCGTTTCAAACACTTCTTGACTGAATCCACGTCGGTGGTGCACAGAGGCACAATCACAAAAAAATGTGTCATTGCCCAAATACTTGGATCTAACTCTGTTTGTTTCATTTTGATTCACTTACTTATAAATGAGGTTATCTTAGTAAAAACCTGTGATAGGTCTAAGCCTACTACTGTTCATGCTTTACTACAATGAAAGCAAAGCAGATAATTCACACACAAGGAAAATACTAGCAACCGGCTGGGTAGCTTGAATATAGGGAGTAACAAGATAATGTGACACCTGAGAAGAGCTACACAAAAGGTAAATTAGGTAACTGTTAACAAGTGGTGCACAAAACTGGTGGTGAAAAAAAAAAGACAAAGACAGGAAGCAGAATTAAATGAAGTAAACACAAAGTTTTGGAGATTTCATAATAAAACACGCAATGACTAAGCGGAACCCTAAACCAGCATAACTCTGGAGTCACAGTTGTAGGGTCTCTTAATGAAGTGGTAGGGTGGAAATACAGCAGCATCCTTATGAGCCCCTCGCTTTTCTGCCACTTAAGGCTAGTTGGTTTGGATCAGCACAAATGGAGTGAAGGTATGTAGGGAGACAGAGGTATAGTCTGAATTAGAACAGGGCCATGCAACACCCAGACAACAAAGTTATGAATATTTTTTTTTCATTTGTTGAGCTCCTTTTGTCGTGATTCTCTGTCACTGGTAGATTTGTGTCAGAATGATTAGATGCGATAGGTTGGTGAGTATACTGATCGCACCCCTCTGTAATTCTGCACCTGCATGAACCAGAATACCAGGTGAGGTTCTTTTTGTACACCCAAGACTTACCACCCACTGTAGTTTGCACTTGCTTTTGCTCGTCTGTGTCCAAAAAAGGGCAAAATTGCCATTATTTTAGTTTTTGTGTACATTGTTGAACAAACCTTTTAACTCCTGCACAATTAGCAAAGATATTTTTCCTCACCTGTTACAACAATGGTCAGGCGTGCATAGGATTCACCGGTTTTAACCACAATTTGGAAGCTAGAATTTGACTTTGCTGTGCTGTTGATTAAGCTTGACATGATGAGAGCTGAAGAGCTGCTGGGATTAAAAAACTGCTGACTTCTTTCCCTCCACTGTTTGCTCTTTCCATCTCCTCCCTGTTCTTTCCATCCCTCACCGTGTCCCTCGTTCCTTCCAGTGTCTCTTGTGATGTAGTGTATAAAGCAGAGGGCTAGACAGGGAGACAGGATTAAAATCAGCTCCCCCCTTCTCTTTCTCCTTATCCACTTCTCTTCTTCTCCCCCCTCTCCATGTTCATCAGATGTAATTATGGCAGCGCAACATAGGAGGACTGTGCATAGCAAAATTATACTTTCAAATTTCCTTCCGCTTTAGCTATTCAAGGAACGAGACCTACATTTTCAACCTGATCAGAAAGAGAACAGAAAAATGGGATAAAGATGAAAACAGGAATAATCGGTGAGAGTAGGGGGGGAAAATAAGAGCGGTTTAAAGAAGAAAAGCAGAGACAGAAGAAGCAGATGCTAGGAAGGAAAGCTACAGAGAGAATATGTTAAAGGAGAAATAGACGATATCAGGCAGTAGCAATGGCTGTAGCCGCTGAGTTAACGGAACATTGGATCAGTGATGCTGTCAAGCTAGAAAATGCCAGACAGCAAAGCAGGCTGGGACAGCACAGTGGGAGGAATTGCTTACTTAGGGTACATGAGTGATGCAGACATTTTTCTCTCTCCTCTCCCAGTGTTTCTACATCCTCCCCTCTAAATTCAAGGAGCCACCTTGCACTGTACCACTTTGCAAAAAAAATTAGAAAGGGGGGTTGGGGGGTGTTATTAAATACCGGGTGGGGTAATACAGTACATTTGCGCATTGCATTGTGGGAAGAAAAGGGGATGGGAGAAATCCATGAAACGTGCAGAGATTTACTAGCTCTGCTCTGACTGCAGGGGAGCTAAAATAGCACTATTTATGGCAGCTAGGTAGCAGTGGTGAATGCAAAGCTACAGTTGGAAAGACAGGACGAGAGGAGATTGGCACAGCTGAGAGAGGAGCTGGGTTGTTTTTGCAATCGGGAGAAATTAGAGAACCAAGCAAGGTCCGGACACAAGGGAGTATCAGCTCTCATCTGGAGGAGGAAGAAAAGGAAGGAGGAGGACAGAAGAGGAGGAGGAGGGTGATGTTTTATTTTTATTTTTAGATGGTGAGGAGTGTTGCATATTTATTTCATTTGACCGTGTGTGTCTCTTTATATATCTTTTCATGTCTCATTTGTGTCCATACTGTATCTGTGTGGGTGCATGCGTGCATACCTGCGTGTCTGTGAGGATTTATGTTTTTGGTACATGTGAGAGATGCAATTCTTAGGTTGCAGTTTCTACCGTGCAGTCATTAAGCATTGCAGTCAGTTTGTGGCTGATTTCTCTCCCTCTGTTTCTACTTGATTGTCTTCATTGTCTTCATCAAAGATGTCCGTGGAAAGAAAAATAAATCACATTTTACATGCAGCATCCGCTTACATTCTTTATATTATGTGCAGCTTTGCTACTGGGTGAATGAACACAGTTTATGATGTTTGGATGGTAGGAAACATTAATATGTCATTAATCATCGATTGAGTCATCGATAGCATTTAAAGAAATCAATAGTAATCAGCTTTGAAAGAAAATATGAATTAATTACAGTGATGGTTTTAAAGACTACATCATTAAAGAAAAGTTCTTGAGCCATGCTAACCCTGTTAGCGTTATGCAAAAAATTGTTCAAACCGACAGACACCTGATTTACATTCCAGTGGTAATGCCAAAGATGTGAATTAAGTGAATTATGTGTCAAATTATGTATGAAACATCTAACCTATTTCCATTCAGTGGATTGATGTATTTGCAAAACTGTCACTCATTTGAATATTTCACTCAAAATAACTCTATAGTCTCTATGAAAGACTTGGACCAAGCTGATGCCAAATACTGTATATATCCTATATTGCTACACAGACAAACTAAAATGACTTTTCAAATTGGAAAAGTCAATTTTGAGCATATCCATATATTTGATTTTTTATTTTTATTTTTTTGTCTGCAGGTCCAGGAATGGCTGTGTCTGAATTGTCAAATGCAGAGAGCTCTTGGCATTGATATGACCACGCCTCGTTCTAAGAGCCAACAGCAGATTCACTCTCCGTCCCACCAAGCCAAGCCCATTGTCCAGCCTCAGCAGCCTGCACCTCAGCCAACACAGCCGACAGCAGCAGCACAGCCAAAATCTTTGGCACAGAGTCAGCCCACCCAGCGGCAGCAGCAGCAGCAGCAGCCTCAGTCTCAGCCGTACAGCCAGACTCAGCCCTACTCCCAGTCACAGCAGTATCCCCAGTCCCAGCAACAGTCATATCCTTCATCACAGCCAGGTTCCCATACTCACACTTCCACTGGCTTACAGAGACATCCAGGCCCTGGCGGCCCCCAGTCTCAGACAGGGCCCTCTCAGCAGGGCATGAGATCTGGCCAATACCCCCAGACAGGTCCTGGAGCACCAGGAACTATTGGAGGTCCCACAGGAGGCCTTAGCCAGCCAGGGGGTCCTCGGATTCCTCACCCTGGTGCAGTACCCCTCCCTGGTTTGACCAAGGCGCCCTCCCAACCCGATTTGGGTCGTGGTTCTCCAATGCACCAGTCTATGGCACGGCATGACCAGACCAGAAGCGCTGGATCCTCCCCAGCTCACAGACCTCAAAGTCAGGCCCCTCCTGCCCAGGACGGGCTGACCAAACTATTTGGCTTCGGGGCATCGCTGCTCAATCAGGCTAGTACCTTGATCAATGTTGACCCTCTACCTACCGCCTCCACCCAGCCAAGCCCTGCAAGAGGCAAGGTGGTGTTCAGTAATGCAACACCTGACAACAGGCAGCAACAACAAGGGACCACCAGCACTAAACCATTCAGTATGGGGGGCCCACATGCTCCAAGCCAAATAAGTGGTCCTAATGTGCTAAGTCAAATGGGAGGTCCTTATCCATCCAGCCAAATGGGGGGTCCTCATCCACCAAGCCAAATGGGAGGTCCTCATGTCCCAAGTCAAATGGGGGGTCCTATGGGTGGACCCCATATGCCAACTCAGAAGCAACAGCAGCAGACCATGCCCCAACAACAAGAAATGCAACATCAGCAGCAGTCGCCTGCTCATCAACAAAAAGGACAGCAAGGACAAAAACTACAGCCACAAGGACAACAGCAGAAAACATCTACTCATCAGCAGAAAGTGCAGCAGAAGCAGGAGCCTGTGACAGCAGCACCTGTGGTTGCTCCGGAGCCTATGAAACCCAAAGTGAACTGTCCACTTTGTAAAACAGAGTTGAACATCGGCAGCTCTGACCCACCCAACTACAATTCCTGTACGCAGTGTCAGAGCCAAGTGTGTAACTTATGTGGCTTCAACCCGACACCACATCTGGTGGAGGTAAGAGTGACACACGTACAGGCACTGCACCGAACCTTACAACATATTATTGCAGATGTCTTAGAACAAAAACTTTTAGTGCACACAGGCACATACACTTTCCCCCCGCACAATCCTTTTTTTTTTTTTAAAGAATGTACCAGATTGTTGACTTGGCCCCTTCTAAAGTTTTTGCTCACTCTGCCTAATTAAGGTTATTTTGTTTCTTCAGCCTAATGATAGCTTCCTTCACTTGCATCTCGTATCTTATATTGAGAGTTCCAGAGAAAAGCTACACTTGGAATCAGCTCCAGATCTTTTTTCTCCATAAAATTGTCATGAAATAATGAGGGAACAGGCCTCATGTCCAACTAATTTTGAGTCTTTGAAAATGGGGGGCTATATATAAAGATCACTGTAATTCCTAATCACTTAATGTAATACTTTTCTTAAATTTAAAGCTAAAAGTCAGCATTTCAACATCTTGATTGATTGTTTTAAAGTCCACTGCAGGGGTGCATTACAAAATTACAACAAATGTGCCATTGCCAAAATTATTCACTCACCCATTCAAACCACTGAATTCAGGTATTCCAGTCACTTTCTGTCGCCAACTTTCTGCAGAGTCAGTCACTGCAGACCTCCAAACTTCATGTGGCCTTCAGATTAGCTCAAGAATAGTGCATAGAGAGCTTCATGAGATGGGTTTCCATGGCCGAGCAGCTGCATCCAAGCCTTACATCACCAAGCACAATGCAAAGCATCAGATGCAGTGGTGTAAAGCAAGCTGCCCCTTGACTTTAGAGTAGTGGAGACGTATTCTCTGGAGTGATAAATCACCCTCTGTCTGGTAAACCGACAGATGAGTCCAGGAGAACGGTACTTGTCTGACCGCATTGTGCCAAGTGTAAAGTTTGGTGGAGGGGGGGATTATGGTGTGGGGTTGTTTTTTAGGAGTTGGGCTTGGCCCCTTAGATCCAGTGAAAGGAACTCTTAATGCTTCAGCATACCAAGACATTTTGGACAATTTCATACTCCCAACTTTGTGGGAACAGTTTGGGGATGGCCCCTTCCTGTTCCAACATGACTGCACACCAGTGCACAAAGCAAGGTCCATAAAGACATGGATGAGCGAGTTTGATGTGGAAGAACTTGACTGGCGTGCACACAGTCCTGACCTCAACCCAACAGAACACCTTTGGGATGAATTAAAGTGGAGACTGTGAGCCAGACCTTCTCATGCATCATCACTGTCTGACCTCACAAATGCACTTCTGGAAGAAAGATCATAAATTCCCATGAACACTCCTAAATAGCTGCAAAGAATGCCAACATCATATTAAACCCTATGGATTAAGAATGGGATGTCACTCAAGTGAAAGCAGACAAGTGAATACTTTTGCCAATATAGTGTATATCCATTCATGCATCCATCCATCCATCCATTTTCTTATATTCATTCAAGGTTGGCTTCTTGTGCCCTTCTGTACTTGGCTGCTAATTTTTTGATTGCTCCATTTAATTCTAGTTCTGACTACAGAAAGCGTACTCTTTAAATTTTTCCGTGGATCTCAAACCTACACAGAGAGCATCATTCTGAAGTGTCCAAGCCCAAAGGTGGAACATCATGTCAGGAGTGTAAAAAATTTGATAAGCTGGCTTTAAAATAATTATTTAAAATTGTTGCTTTAAAAAAATAAATAAATAATTAAGTCGCACAAGTGTTCAGGTTAGAACAGGACTTCCAGGGAGCAATCTTAAAATATCACCAATGCTGCAAATGTAGCAACATTGCCCAGAAACCCACCTTGAAGAGGATACAGGCCAAACTTATTATATTATTATTTTTATGGAAGAAGTCTTAAAATTTTGTGTGCACAGCTTGTACTGTTAGCATATGCTCCTTTCACCTTTGTATTTGGATCTAATTGAACTTGGTTTTGTCTCAATCCATAAATTTACAGTTCAAAAAAATTAAAATTATTCTGAAGTTAATTTATTAGTTGATGTGTTATCTCATGTTATCTAAATTCAACGCCACTTCCTTGCCTCTCACTGCCATCCCCTTGAGCTATGGTAGCCTGCATTTAAGCCACATTTCTCAAAACAGATTAGAAATCATACTAATTGGAACACAGAAACATCTACAGTAGTTAGAATCATAACAGTGTTCACAAGCTCATGTTACACATATCAGCATTATAATCTACTGTGACACTTTCTTTTCATCATGTCAGTTTAGATGGTTTGTTGTGCACATGTTGAAATATTCTTCTGTACTGAGAGGAAATAGAAGCAAAAAGAGATGAATGATTAATTAAAATAGTAGAAATACAATTAGCTAGACAGAGGAGAGAAAAGACTGGGTTCCTAGGAGAACCATAATCAAAAAACAGAGACATCCTTTTCTGTTTCGCTTTCCTTCTTTCCTCCAAAGTACCTCTGCTCACGGTATAAAGAAACAAGTGTAAAGGCCAACAGCCCTCTCACCTCCCCTTTTATCGATCCAGATGCAGGCTTAGAGTTGAAAAGAGGAGAGAAATCAAAAGAAAAGGAAAGGTAGCAAGTACTTCAGGAAGTTATAAATGGAGGAAGAAGTGAAAGATAAGGAACAGAAGAATAAGGAATGAAGGAGAGGAGTGTAAGAGTTTAGAGGGTAAGTGGTTGGAAAGCAGAGAAGGAAGTCAAAATGGAAAAAGGAAAAAACTTATAAAAAGGAAAGAACTGATGAAGGAAACACATGAAGGAAAATAAAGACGGATGCATGAAAGTCAGTCAGTCAGTCGGAGAGGCAGGTAGATTTAGAGTCTCATGGTATATTTACTTTGAGGCAGCATGATGCCTCCTAGGTCTTTAGTACTTTACAGTAATGTGAAGTGTTTGCCTGAAGTTCGCCCTAGAGATAATACACAGGGCTGTATATAAGTGCCTTTACTACCATGTTCAGGACAGTGATAAACACACACTAACACACAGTAGCAGGAATGAGTCATAATGTTATTAAGACCATTAGAAATCACAATTGAAACTGTCATGCTTATTTATAAGTGGACTTAATTGGACTTACTATAGATAGCAAACTGATGTGTGTATGCTATGGCTCTTGTGTGTTTGTATGCAATGTGGGTTAAGGCCACAAATGAGAAAGGAGACGATGGACAGAGGGGTAAGACAGAAATATTAAAAAGGAAAATAACAAATAAAAAAAAGGAGGATGACTTCTAGCTTCTGAGCTCTCTAGAAAAGGGCAGTTATGCCTAGAAAAGATGGGCATGATCATGAGTATTAATCAATATAAGCATACAGAAAAAAGTGGCAATAGAAATAGAAGAGTAGATTTCTAAGAGAAATTCTTAGAAAATGACAAAGAGGAACTCAAGGTGAAATTGAGATGGATGAAGACACATTCATAGAATCAGAGGAATAAAAAGAGAAAATTTAAAGTGGGATAAGGAGCAGAGAGATGGTGCAAACAGTTGGAAAGAGAACTTGATGCTGAGAGGAAACCAGACATGCAGAGCTGAATCATGTGCAGCTTTTAGTCGAGAGGGAAGACAGGCACTCGAACACACACACACACACACACACACACACACACACACACACACACACACACACACACACACACACACACACACACCCCTTCCCAGTGATGAGCGTCCCTTGCTGTGGCTTCTGTATGGTTGACCAGGCCCATCTCTCTTATTACCGAAAAGGAGACACACTCAAGTGTGCTGTTTTGGTCCACTGAAATGACCAGCCTAGAGGAAGGGAGCGTGTAAGAGTTATAACGGTGTTTGTGGAACAGTGAGAACTCAGAAGTACAGGCAAGGTTAAAGGATGGAGAGGGAAAGAGATGGAGGAGAGGAAGAAAGGAAGGCGTAGCAGGGAGCTAAAGGGAGAGGATTTTTTTTCTTTCATCTGCTCCACAGAGAAGCTGTCAAATGTATTTAGGTGGCTGATGGGTGATGTGACAGCTGTGCTTTGTGTATTTATGGGTCTGTTCACTTTGTTGTTGATGCTCAGACCAGCCATAAAGTAGCATCTTAATTAATACTCATAATCCATGTACCATATTCCGCTTCAGTGTATTTATACTCTCTGACTCTGTGTTTCAGACAACTTGGCTTGGACCTGGTACCTAGGCGAGAGTTTAGTATGGTGGACCCAGATGAAATCAGTGTCACAGAGCTTTACAGACTGGTAAGTGTCCTCACAGTTCTTCTCTGTTCTCAGACTAACACCCTATGCTTAGCGCAGCTGCTTAGAGGAGCTGGTCTCAGCCAGATTCACCCCGGAAAGAGTACTTATGTAAAAATGCTATATTCAGCACAGCTCGCAAGACAGTCTATAAAGTGCAGAAAGTAATGCTCTACTGGGAGTCTGTGGCCCTGCAGAGTGGACAGTGACACTGACTGACGGTGACAATGATGGGAGGGGTTTAGATTGATGGCCTCTGTGTTTGTGTTATTTGCCTTTTTTAATCTCCGGTGTTTTTATAATTGTTGTTGTTTTTGGGTAAATATAGGATGTAGACTATGATGCACAAATGATTGCATAAAACAGATCTATTTAGCATTACTATTATTTTGTGTCCACTGTGTTACCACTTTGTAAAAACGAATACGGGGGGCGC
>JAVDPK010001864.1:108478-120978 GCA_034780415.1 Cichlasoma orientale
TGGCCCCCCCCCCCACCCACTGGGACTTAACCAGCTAACACATGTGTGATCTAGGAGCTTTTTATCTTCATCTTAACAAACTCTTTGTACAGTGTGCATGTGCTTGTTAAGGACAGAAATCCTTTGAAAGTATTCTCTTACCTCCTGTCAGTATATCCCTGCACTTGAATGTGACACTGTAGTTTTATATGTATAGACCGATGTTACTGCCTGGGTGTGGGCTGTTTTTGAAGTGGAGGCAGAATGGCCCTCCTGGGAGCTGTCAAGTGGCAAGTCCCTCGGGGGGGGGGGGGGGGGGTACCACACAGAGGGATGTGGAAAGTTATTTTTCTGGACAACAAAAGGGAACCTGATCTCTTGACAGTAGTGCTCTTATATGAAACTATGTTTGCACTTAAGGCACATCGTGCTGGGAAAGACGCAGAGAGAAAAAAATCAATATACTCATCTTTGGCATAAATGGCAGATCAGAAGGAGTTGAGGTGATAGGTGTGCATTGTCCGTATGCTGGCAGCATGCAGCATACTTTAAAGTTTTTCCTGACCTACTTTCACTACTCCGTCCGCCATGTTGCTTTTAAATGGGTCAGTGAGGAGAGTTGTTCATTCCCCTGGGCTACACAGCTGATCAAGTGAACCCGGCACATACACCAAAAGAGACTCCCAGCACAGAGGCACAATGTGATTCTCCAGTTAAAACCCAAAGGTAGAGGGACAGTACTGTTGAATAGAAGATGGGTATTCCCTCTCTGGAGTGAAAAGAGTGAATGAAACCTGATTTTTTTTTAAAATGCCTTTAAATGTAGACCTATTAAGGGAATTTTTTTCCCCAACAGATTTTACAAAGTGAAAAATATACCCAAATAAAACTTTGGTTTCTATAGATTCAAAATGCAGCTTTCAGTATAATTAAGTCTATAAGGGTCACAAAAGTATGTTTGACTAAGGACTGAAAAACAATAAAGCTGGTCACAGTCTACTACTACATATTATCCAGGCTTGGAGTGTCAATACCTCTAACCTGAACTGTATACATAATTACACATCTTTAATTTTCTATCATGTTAAATTTTCCAACAACTGTTATTAAAATATATATTTAATTATATTATATTTCTATTTAATTTTTCCAAAAATTGGAATGCATATTTAGGCACTTACACTGAATATCAGGTTTACATTCATCTGCCTTTATGAACTACATTAATGTTTAGTGTGTGAGGTCAGGAGGTGTAGAGATGACCCAGATGCAAGACACAAGAACAAAAAGAATGAAATTAAAGCAATTTATAGCTGATACAAAAGCCAAAAATTCCAAAAACGTCCAGGAAATAATGAAAAAACAGAAATCCAAAAACCACAATCTCCAGGGAAGCAGGTCCACACAGGAGGGCACATAATCAGACGCACTGACAAAAGGAACACAGGGCTATAAATACACTGGGAACTGGCTGGGGGAATGAGAAACAGGGGAAAGCATTTACACACAAGTGAAGACAATCAAGACAATCACAAAGGGGGAAGTAAAACTGACAAGACATGAAAGAAAACCACAGGAAACCCAAGGAACAGGAAATAAATAAGCGACAACTGCACTGACACACGAAGACTGAAACTAAAGTAGATGGCAGATTGCAGGGAACACAGGAGGGCAGAGGCACTTATGCAAAAAGACGAGCAGCCGGAGGAAGTAACAGATATGGAAACACTGAGGGAAGTAAACACAGAAGAAATAACAAACTCAAATTAGGAAATGAAGCTTAATAATAATAATAAAAGACAAGAATTCTAAATTAACACTAGACTAGTAAAGTAATCCAAACAGGCACCCAGTATCCCACAGAAACAATCAGGGACCGAAACTTAAATATCAGAATGAGAGCTGAAGATCAAAATTAACAGAATGAATCAAAAACTCAGGAAGCACTAGAGCGGCAGATCCAAATCCAAGACTCAAAACACTTCAAACCACAGGGCCATGACATCTGGGGCAAAGTATCGCCATTGACGTGACCAAAAAAACAAAAGCCTGCGAGGCAAAATGAGAATTGCCACACATCAAAACCTCTGAGAAGAAGCGTAGTAAAGCACTATACTGGTGTTCAGATTCATGACCTCAGTAACAGCTTTGTCGATTGCCAGTGACGGAAAAGTAGCTGAGCATTGTTTTAACAAGTTGAAGCTTAAAGGCACAATGAGACCAAAAAGAAAAAGAAAAAAAATACCATTACTGTAACTGGGTCTGCTGCTCAGCTTTAATGAAGAATTCTCTTTGAGCAGAATGCCGAGCAGAGGCTTCTTGAGTCATTAGAGCTGAGTGGAGTGAAAGTTTCTTAAAGCGACAAGGAGCTTGTTATCCTCAGGTTTGCACACGCAATAGCGCAGTTTTCTGTTTGAGAAGTGTAAGAACTTTACAGTGAGTCTTGAGCTGCAGCTGCTTTGCAGATCAATGGGGCAGAAAGACGGAAAGTAATGTGTGATGGGTGGTCCTTGGACCCTAAAGGTCCCAAAAGCCTCTACAGTAGGTGTAGCTCCATCAGCATTTTGTTTAACCTGTGCATGGTGCTGAATTACACAGCAAACACTGTGCCAAAAACAGCCTGTGCATTCTTACAGTTACAGTACAGTACAGTGGATTGCTAGAAGTGAAGTGAAGCTCCTGCACAGGGATTAAATAGATTATCTCATGTAATACTTTCCTTTCTTGAGTACTTTATTAGCATGATTGTGGGTTTAGCATGTGTTTCCTAATCAGGGTGTAGAGAAGCCAAACGTCCCTGTGACAGGGAGCACTGGTCGCGCAGGTGCAAAGGGCGCTCAAATTGCAGCATGTTTGTTATGCCGGGGAATTTAACTGAGAAAGGTGCTGCAGGGACTTAGATAAAAAACAAACAAACATTATCCCGTCTTTGGATGTTTACAAAGGCAGAATCCTTGAAACTAGCATATGTTTTAGTGAAGAAAAAGACAGAGCAGGAAACTTGGCAACCATCATAAACTGAAGAGACCATACTGTGTGGATGTATGGACTGAAATCAATGTCTCCTTTTTTTTTCTTTTTTTTTAAAGCTGTTTCTGTTTCTCTTTGAGGTTCTGATGTGTTCATATCAAAGGCAAACATGTTGATCTGCCTTTCTTTCACATGTTATCTTGCTCTCACACACACCATTTCAAAGTCTGTAAAAGAAAAATGATTCATGGGTCATAAACACACAAAAAAAACCCCATAAACGATTGGTTGTATGTTTTTGTAAAAACAAACAAACAAAAAAAACCCACACCTAAAATAACGCAATCTGCTCTTTAAAGGAAACCCAGAAACCCAGCACAAACACACGCACACATATCCACAAACACACACGCATGACTCACACTGATTATTAACTGAGAAGGGTGAATGACTCACAGATTTCATCTGTCCTTTTTTTGTATTTCTCATTCTCTTTATGGCACGACCACTCTTATTGGTTCCATTAGTGCTCCTTTTATACTCCTACAGTTAGGGTGTGCATGTGTGTGTGTTAGGCGTGTATTTTGGGGTCGTGATAGACAGGGAGAACATTGATTCACACCCCTTTTCATTCTCTTGCTGTATGTCTCTATCTCAGTACTTCGCTGTGCTTCACACACCTGTCTGTGCTGCACCGGGGTTTCACTGCTGGATGTAGAACCCAGCATTTCTTTATGGGAACAGCAGCTGATGGACTTGTCAACAAAAAGATGCGAGCCTGAACATTTTAAAGAGGGGAAAAGCATCCCTTAGATTTGAATATAAGCATTAAAGTAATAATAATAATGGTGCAATCTGCAGCCGACTGCTAAGATCATCAGGAACTGAAGAATTTGTATTCAAATAAATAAGCTGAACTGACCCTGATTGCTGATGTTTTAGTTGTTTTTGCAGAAGAGTTCAGTAAAGACTGAACCCTTCTGCATCCTCCCGTGGCCTTTTCTCCACCCCAGCTTGCCCTGTCTTAAATGTCTGACAGTGCAGCAGATGGAGGCTGTAGCTGTTAAAACAGATACCAATCTTTTGACAATTTTAGATTCTTATAACGAGAATACATGAAGGTCTAATGTAGCTGTTAGAAAGTCTGTGATAGACAGAAAAAAAAGTACAGCTGATCAAGCTGTTCTATAAACAACGTATAAATACTACTGAAGATAAATACCGAGCCATTTATAATCGAAAGGGCTGAGATCCAAAAAGCTGGAGGTGTTCACTCAATAGGTTACTGGAAGGAAAACAACACCCCATATTGCCATATACCCAAGAACAAATTCATAACTTAGGGCACAGGGTAAGGTTTCACTGCTTTTCTCAAGGAGACTACTGAAGGACGCTTGATGTCACAGGCTCTTATGTGCCATGTCTTCTGTGACACACACATATAACATAACATTTGCATAATTTTTAACACCTCTATCTCCTGTCTTTTTATTTCTTTTTTAACTAGAAAAACAGTCCCATCCTTGTGGTTATCTAAAGCTGAATAACAAACTAATATTTGTTTTTATTAATGATTTATGAATCAGTCAATGTTAGGCAACTATGAGTTAAAAACAAATTCCCTTAATAACCTCAGTATTCTGTATAAACTCCCCCTGACAGCATGACAGTGTCCTCTGCGGTTGCCATGACAAATGTTGGTGGCCCATCTGCCAATCAGCTGTCAAATCCTGTATGTGTGGCTGCCTGTTGCTGACACTGACAGCTATGAAGATGTGACACACGCTGACACACAAACACAGATAAAGATATGTGTGGATGCAAATGTAAACAGTCCGTCACTCAGTCATGCTTTGTGCACGCAGAAAGAGATGAAGGTTCACACAGCCGTCTGCTGAAGTCTGTGCACGTGTGCAGACGCAGTAACTTTTGCAAACTCAGAGAAGCATGGAGAAGAAAACAGATACATATTCAACTATGTATGTTTAAATGGGATCCCATTTAGACATACACAGTTAAGACATGGATCAGCGTGTGACACTATTTAACCTAAATGACTGCTTTTACCTGTCAGTCACAGACATGCAGAAAGCAAAAAAAAGAGGAAAAAACATAATAAAAAAGAAAGAAAGTGGGAAATGACCACACAATCACAGGAGGACATGAAAAATGAGAGGCTAAAAGTGAAGGACTCAAATACAGGGAATGACTTACTTGACGAGTCAACTTTGAAAGAGAAAGAATGAAGCTAGAGGGTACACTCAACACAATCCGTCTACCTCATCTCGAGCTCTCCCCCGTGTTGTTTGCTCAATGGATGAGTCCCAGGCAGACTGTGCCACTCTGTTGGTGTTTGTGGGGGTGTTTTTTTCTGCTAGCAGTCCTGCCCTGAGACTGAAGCCTTGTGCATTTCTGCTCCATTACCTCCTGCATTTTCCCTCCATCCTCCCTTGCAGCTATTCTCTTCTACCCACTCAGACTTACTCTCCTTTTCTGTCTTCTTTTCTCCATCTGCCTCTGTGCTCTGTTGCTTCATTGCCATTAGAATTTGTAGGATTATACATGTTGATGTGGACGCTTTTGGACTGAAAACGTTCAAAGTTACCAGACATCACAGATTAATGAAATACTGATTGTAAAATATATAATGATTGGGTTACCATATTTAATCACATAGTTATTATATTTCACATCGGGTTAATTTATATAGCAGCAACAGTCATCTCAAAGTGGTTTATACTGTGAGGTAAAGACCCTATAGCATTCAATGACCAAGCGCATTGCAACAGTGAGAAGGAATAACTTCCTTTAACCAGGAATAAACCGTTGGCAGAAACAGGCTCAGGAAGGGGCTGAAATCTGTTGTGACCAGTTGGGGATGAGGGGAGAAGAAAAAAGAAAAAGGAGAGCATAGGAAGACAGGATAGAACACAAACTATTGGAGAGAAAAGACAAAGTTTAATGACTTGCTGCTGCAACACCTGGGGAGTGAAAAACGAAAGTGGAGAAGAAATACTCAGTGTATCAGAGGAAGTCCCACAGCAGTCTGAGCATATAGCAGCATAACTGGGGTGCCTGGGTGGCTTAGTGGTGAAAGCCGGCGACCATGTACAAACGCCGCGTTGCGGTGCGGGCGGCGCAGGTTCGAGTCCCGGCCTGTCGCCAATTTGCCCGCGTGTCTTCCCCTGTATCTTTCCCCCATTTCCTGTCTTCCTCCACTGACGATAAAAGCCACTGTGGCAAAAAAAAAATATATATATATATAATTTAAAAAAAAAATATATATATATAGCAGCATAACTAAGAGCTGTTTCAGGGTTACCTGATCCAACTGTCACTATATAAGAGCGCAGTCCTAGTAGAGGACCTGAGCTTCAAGGACAAACAAAATAATGAAAAAAAAAGGCACATGTGGGTTGGAATAAATGCCATTTTTTGCAGCACTGACTTATGCAGCTGGGCTGCATGCTGGCTAGAGTTGAGTTTTTTGCTAGCGCTGCAGAGCATCATCATGTCACATGACATTAAAAGAGGAGCAGGAGCAAGGTGACTCCAGTTTCCCGACCCAAGTGATGTGACATCCATGATTTGTGGTATGTTTTTATTCTGATATTTTGATCTTGTGATTGAAGAACAATCTGACAAAAGACTGCTAATCTTTAGCAAGTCAGCGCCATGGGTGGGACTAACCATGAGCAAACTGTTGTAAAGTATTGTCAAGTGGTACACCACCCCAGGGATATTTTAAACTGCAGGTGCTCGCATCTTTCAGCACCACTGAGTCATGTCTTGGTCTGTAGTGATTGGTTAGTGAAAACTGAATCCCCTATCGATAGAGTGGAAGCAATGTCAAACCAAATATGAAAATGGAGTATAAGGAGTTCCCAGTTCTGTCTGATATCAGGCTATAAATGTACCTCAGCTGCCAGATTGTAGACTTTGTTCCCATCCCATGTCATTATTATAAGGCTTTTTGCTATCATGACTTTTTCCCCCTGTTTTGGACTGTTTTGGCCTTTTAAGATAACCCTTCTCATCCACAAGTAAAGACATTTGTAACCTCAACCTGCTGTTTCATGTGCCATATGCCACTGAGTTCTCTGAAGTGTTCAAATACGTGAATTTCTGTATAATCCACTACTAAGTCACATTGTTTTTACTTTGCTGGGGTTATTTTAATCCAATGTTAAACTTCTGCCAATAAAAACCCTGCAACCCTCAATATTATCTGCATCTGTGGCAGATACGACCAGGAGAAGCAATCTTTTGAGCCATAGGAAAGATTTAAATCTGAACCATCTGTTCTGGAAATTTATCAAGAGTAGAAAAAAAAACAGCAAAAATACTGTAGAAGTGAGTGAGTCAGTGAATGAAAGAATGAATGAATGAATATCCTTTGACAGAAGAGGTATTCAGATTGTGAATGAAAGAAGCCAGCTTTTTAAAATGATTAAATCATTTAAAGAGGCTTGCTCTAAAGCAGTGTGAACCTGAGTAAACTACAAACTACAGTAAAAACTGCAAAGGTTTGTCTGCTCATACATTTTATGCACAAAAAATAATAAAGTCATTCAGCAGCTATGCTGTTTCCTCACCTGTTTTGTGTCTTTGCCAAACCAGTCGGAACTGAACATGGTCACATTGTAAACACAGCTGCTTTTTTTTCTAGTCACCAACTATCAGATCCGCTCTAATGCATTCAGATATAGCACGAAAGAGTGAACTCAGTTCTACTTTGTCTATTATTAAACTGTTCCATGACATTTAAATATAGTTTTAAATAGAAACGTATAAAACACTCACTCCCATATGCACATATAGTAGATGCAGTCTGTCTGTTATGCAGATGTGGGTTGATGGATTCGATCGGTTAAAAGCATGTTGTTCATCTACTCAACTCTGTGCACGCATGCACATTTGTGTATATGTGTATGTATGTGTATGTATGCAGTGTCTCATGATGGCTCATAGCCCCCAGTCAACAGACAACCTCACACACACTGCCTCTATTTCATTATGACAAATCTCACCAATAATGGTTCCAACAAAAACAGCGCAAGCAGACACAGAAGTCAGTTAGCGTGCATGCAAAGCACATACACACCCTGACGTGCCTGAGTGCACAAACGCACACGCTCATGTGGTTATTGCATTTATGGTGACAAATCTAAGCAATATTGGTTCTCACAAACACCATGAGAGAGTGAGCTTGAAGCACCTGGAGAGGAAAACGAGGGGCAGAAAGTGATGGATGGCTGAAAGGAAGAGAGAGCAAAAAGGTTCAGCTTGGACTGTACCATGATTGGGGGGGGGGGGGGGCGTTAAAGTGGAAAGAGACATATAAGGTACAAAAGACAGTGTGTGTGTGTGTGTGTGTGTGCGTGTGTGTGTGTGTGTGTGTTACTGAAATCCACTTTGTCCAATATTAAAATCAAAATTTCACAAATTTTAAGTCTCATTTTAATTACATTTTCTCATAATGTCAGATTTTTCTTTTGGGAACTCTGTTAGAGTCAGTTAAATCCAAACTGTAGCTTTTGGGTTAGTATCAGTCTTCAGGATATTGATGTTAAGTTAATGTTATAATGTCCTCTGAGGTGATGGAAAAATGACAGAGTGTGTGAGTGCGTAGAACTAGAAAAATCCAGCTGCAACCAGCAGCTCAGTGGTTTGTATTCTGCTGCCGCTCTCTCCCTCTCCACAGTATCTTTCGCTCTCCTTGTCTCTTTTTATTCCTCCCCTCTCTATTACACCCTATCACATTTCTTTTGCTTCCATCCTTTCTCCCTCTGTATTATAGACTGCATGGTTTTTAAATGCTAAAGTATTCCTTCATTCCCTCTATGGCAGACTAACTAACAGCACATTAGAATGAGCAGTTCCATAATTCCCCACTACAGTAAATCCCACATACAGCCGCTCTTATATTGGCAGCAGCGGTGTGTCTCCCTGCTGGTAGATTGTGGGAATGGCACTTGGATGTTGCCTCTGTCCATGGTGCTGATCTCAGCCAATTGTGTGCTGCCGCCTGGATGAATATCTGGCATCGTGTTCTTAATAGATCAGATTTAATGAGATGCCTTAAAGCATTTAACAAAACTAAATTTGTGGTGACAGAATATTAATTATCACATGCAAATGGAGCTATCTTGCGGTCTCTTCTCTGCACTGCTATTTAAAATTACAACTAATACATTCTAATATACAAACTCATCATTTTGATGAACAGAAAATTCCACATCAGGGCTGACACTATTAACAAATATACAGCTTTTACTCAGTATGAGGAGCTAGGTGAGAGGAGGATACATCGTTAAATGGATCATTTCAGATGACTTTTCAGCATAATTCTGGTCTGCCAAGGAAGTGCATGTAGTATCATGCACTGTTTGTAAAGGAATGCTAATGTCACAGGTATTGTATATCAGTCTGTAAGTAATTTGGTTTCATGGAACTCATTTTCCACAAAATGCTTAAAATACGTCAGCTTCATGGGTTTTTTAATCAGTGACTCTTTCTGTCATATACCATCCAAAGGACTGCCCATCACAGTCACAGCTAAAGCGCAACAACATCTACGTAATTTGCTACATGCTGACCAAACAAGTATTGGAAAAAATGGCCAAGGAGTCGGTCTTTTGTTGGTCAAATTTTCAGGTTCTTTGTAAAACAACAGATGACTGATTGAAATTAGAGGAATGGTGCAACATGCAGAAAAAGGAAACAGAGATAGATAGATAAAAGAAAAAAGTCAGAATAAAACCTGTTTTTCAGCAGGTGCATCACTAGATTCAGGGAGATGATTCCTCAGCAGGCTGTGGACTCCATTTTTCTCCTCATCCACACCTCCGAATGCAATCTTCACGCATAGATACTGCACTTAACTTCACTCTATCATGTTAATACTGGCAGCTGTGTGATTTTCTTTTCTAAATTATAACTGATGCTAAATAACTGGGGTCAGGTCTCAACCAAGCTAAGGCCTGTTTGGTACAGAATGGTTTTAAAAGGTTTGTAGCTTCCATTAGATGGCTGGAAAGGAAGAAAAATGCATTTTGATAAAATAATGTAAATGAAACCACAAATATACAAAGAAGTGCACTGATACTCACTCTGCTATCTTGTCTGTTATTCTTTTCTTTTCTTATTCTATACTGGACCTAAACTCTACACAATTGTGCAAATTAAACATAAACAAAGATTTTTTTTCTGACTGCTCTTAACAACATACTTTGCAGCAGGTATAACTGATAAACACTTTGCATCTTCACATTAAGAAATAATGTAAAAAGTAGGGGAAAAAGCATATGTACCAACACTGTATAAAAAAACAAAACAAAGCCATCACAGAGAGAGCTTTATAGCAAAGGAGAGAGAGAGAAAAACAGGTGTACTATCTCTGTGACCCACAAGGGACAGGAGGGCAAATTGATTTTGCCTCCACAGTAAACACACACACACACAACAATTCATGCTCTTGTGCACACCAGCATGAAACAATTAGAAAACACCCCCTGGATCACTTTGGCAAATCACATTACAGTCCGGCCTTTTCGCGGTCCAATGGGAATGAATTCTGCCCGTAATTGACCAATCAGTTCTTGCAGGTAGTAATCAATAGAGTGTCTTACATATGTGTGTGTGCATGTGTATTTGTGTGTGTTAGAGTGTTGATAGGAAGTAAATTTCCCGTAGGATTGAAGGCAGCTTTTACATCAAGCTTTCCTAAGGGACACAGAGAAATAACAGTGCAGTGGAGTCTGGTGTGTGCAGTGGCACGTCACTGTATGATGTCAGTGATAGTAATGTACAGTAGTTCAGTTTGGAGCCTGCCAAAAACTACTGTGTTCTTATTTTCATATTATCTGCTCTAATCTTATGTGCACTGAACTATAATAGCCAGCTAGATCTGAAATAAACCTGCATGCTGTGGAAAAAATTCAAACTCTCCCTCCCCTCCCCTTTTTCCATCTACCCACACCCCCCCCACCCCCACTAATATCCACCATGCTTTGTTTATTTTACCTGACCTTTGACCTCTCGTCATGTTTTACAGCTGTGCTGCCCCTCTTGAATTATAATGTCGTTGATGAAAACAGATTGCAGGGACTTCATGTACTTGCTGGCTCAGCTAAATCTCCTGACTGGCCATGTTTTAGATACTTAATCATGGCTATCCTATTCTGTATAATTTCAAATTAAGGTTTTCAATTACTTCTGTAAGTCTTAGTGCTCTGATTACTTTAAAAAATATCTACAAGAAAAGGTTAGCTCATGCATTGGACTTGGCCAGGGAACTGGCATCCAGTGTTTGTAGTAAGCTTTTTTACATGCATCTTAGAGTTATGTCTGAAGATAAAGATAGAAGAGCCAGAAAGTCTGCAAATTTGAATTTGGTATATTGGATATAAAAGTGCAAATAGAAAATCCTCATATAAATAATTGGCATACATCAGTAAATGCTGTCTTCCTGTACTCTCCAATATGCCACATTACTTTTTTTTTTTCTTTATCATTTAAGAGGAGGTCTTAATGGCCATGAGTGTGGCTTACTGGCTAATGATCTGTAAACAGCCACTTACTCTCCACTTTAGTTGCTTAGATCAAAGGAAAACACAAATATAGCAGACAACCTTTGGACAATGAAGGAATCCATATAATTATAGTGTACACCTTTCTTTGCTGGGTGCCAATAATCTAATCTGATGGCTTGTTTACTGTTTATCTGTCTGATCATCTGTTTGTCTGATTGTGTGTCTCACCCTGTTAGACTTCTTGTAGCGATAACAAAATATTAGACTGAAGTTGTAATAAACTCCTATTCTCCTTTAAGGGCTGTTCAAATTATTCTCTCTTTCTCTCTGTCTTCCCTTCTTTCTCCATACCTGGCTGCCCTCGCAGCAGCGAGACACCAGTTTCTAGTTAGGCCTTTCTGTCTGTGTAAAATGAACAAATGGTGGGGGCAGAGGATTGACACTGACACCTAATCGATGCCTATCTGAGCTGCAGCGACAGACAGACCGTGTGTCATCACTGCTCAGAGATGACAAATAATCACCATGTAGTGATTTGTGTTTCCCTGCAGCTACAGCAGATCTTCCAACACTCAGGCAGTGAGTACACGTTCACACATAGGCATACAACTGTAACCACTGTATTTTTTAAATGGTTTTATTTGAAAAAGGGAAATATGTACCTTGGGGTGGCTGTAGCCTAGGCGGTAGAGCAGGTCACCAACTAATCGGAAGGTTAGAGCCTGGCTGTTCATGTCTGCATGCCGGGTAAAATACTGAATCCCAAGTTGCTCTCCAATGTGTTTATCAGTGTGTGAATGAGAATGAACATTAGATAGAAAGCACAGGTGTAGAAAAAAGTCCTGTGTAAATGGATGAATGAGACATGCAGTATAAAGTGCTTTAAGTGCTCAAGTTAAGTAGAAAAGCGATATATGGGAACCAGTATTACAGTATTATGAGCATGAAATACTGAAACACTGGAAGAAAGAGAGCGATCATGGCAGGAGCTGAGACAGACTGAAATCTAAAGAGTGT
>JAVDPK010001864.1:137392-193941 GCA_034780415.1 Cichlasoma orientale
GTGTTTGTGTGTGTGTGTGTGTGTGTGTGTGTGTGTGTGTGTGTGTGTGTGTGTGCGTGCGTGCGTGCGTGAGCGCGCGTGCGTGTGTGTGTGTGTGTGTGTTATGCCATAGACTGATTTGAGAAGTTGTTTATTGTCTCGAACATAAAAACTACAAAAATATTTTCTGTGTTTTTTAAGTGAATTATAGTGTCCTCCTAAGGCAATCCGTGCCACACTGATTCTAGCTTTTATTACATATTTGTGATATTTGCTTACACAGAAAACCTTATTTGAACCGATTTGTGAGTCATTTTCCCAACGTGTGAATAATATAACACCAAATCAAAGTTAAATGTTTACTTTAAGAGAAGAGAGAATTTTTTTAGGGAGTTCTTGCCGGACTTTTCCTAGCGAACAAAAACATTAAATTTATGCTTTAGAATGAAACTCGCATTATTTTACCATCAGTATTTCAGATCTTTTCCTTCATGTTTCTTGTTATTAAAAACTTAAAAGAAAGCTAAATTTTAACCCGGACTCTGATACACATACACACACACACACTATGGTTGTTTTCATCTTTATTCAAAATGAGAGTCAAAATGCTTCTGCTTTACTATGAGCTCTTTCTTGTGCATATTTTATTTGAAGTCATGTTTAATTATTTCTGAAATGAAAAAGTTCATTAGTGCAGTGACACCTGAGATGCATCAAGGTTGATTCTGCAATTATTTATAGTGGGATGGGATACCTACCCTGTCTCATTTTCCCACACTCTGTTGTTGTCTCTAAAAAAAATTGTTAGTAGTGAAAATTATTTTGCCATATTTTTCAGTTTCATTGCTTCCTCAGTGAAGTTGATATGATTCTTGGCTTTTGTGCTGCCTATGCAAAGCCCATTTACTGCTTGCAGTTCTTGTACAAAATGTCCTTCTATACTATATTTCTATTCAGACTGGTGCTCATAGCCCACACCAGTTTTTACTGCCTCAATGTTGATATGATAATCACACTGTTTGAAGATATGGTTCATTTACATGGCAGAATAACTGTCACAACGATGTAGTAATATTTAGAATTGTAAGTTAAATCAGTTACATTTTCTTCAAGTGCTGGACATCATTGTTGGTTTGGAAAGTATGTCATTGATTCCCTTCTCACAGTATGCTGAGGCTGCAAGTGGCAGCAAGGCATTGGATTACCTTGGGGAGAGACAGAGACTGAAAAACAAAGACAGCGGGGAGAACAACCTTTTCTTGCTGTTCCAAGATTGGCATGCCATGAATTTGTAAAACCTCTGAGCCCTTAGTTAACGTGATTGTGGTTTTTAAAGGCAGTGCTGGACTTCATCATCTGAGGAGCTGCTAAGTAATTAAATTACAGAGAGCTCAAAGTACAGTATTGGAAGTATTATAACCACCTTAAGAGGTTTTCTAGAGAAGATTTTAATACTTTTTTAAATCAATTTTCCATCCCTTCCTCCATCTCCCCAATCATTTATCAGGTTAGTCCCTTTGAGATTATAATTATTGTTATTAAGAGCCATTGATGAATGAGTTTTCAGTTATTTGGATGTTAAAGTCAACTTAACTATACAATCTTACTTTGAGCTCATTATCAAAAGGGGGAAAAAATCACCTTGAAAAATAATAGTTTGACTAACCTCTTTCCATCAATGGCTCAACATACCTACAGTATCAACTATAAGTCACATTGAGATTACTGCATAATAATGTAATTTGTCTTGAGACAAATGAATAAATCAGATCAGATTCAAAGATTTAAAATAAAATTAAGTGACACAATTCTCAATCTTTATTACATATTTATATATAAATTAAATTGTAATTACATTGGTTATATTTGGGATTTAATTTGTAATAAAAGACGTGCTAGTTGTTAGTGAACCTCGGTGTAATTTTTTTTTTTTTTCAGATTTGGAATTGGGAAGAGTGAACCTCTATGTTTTATATAAATGTTAACAACTGTAAATATATAAAGACTGCTTTAAATAACTACATGTTAACCATTGACTGTTCAGTGTGATCCTATTTATGCACCACATCTGTGGCCATCAAGCTTTACAACTCCTCCTTATCACAGCTCGTTTATATTTTACATGGTGTTGTTTAACTTTGGAATATTTAATTTAACATTGCACTTTGAGTGCCTTAGTTTTATTTGTTTTCCTTCTTTTATAGAGAGAGTTTACATTTTCTATCTTTCATATTTCTATTTTAATTTAGAAACGATTTCCCCCCAGAGATTAATAAAGTATTCTGATTAATTCTTACCTGCATTGTGGAGCTGGAGACAAATTTCAAACCTTCTTTCTTATGTTTTCTTATATTCAATCTCCTCAACTTGTAAGACTTGAATAACATGTAGTGACTTCTAATGAAAATAAATCTCTTTTAAACTGATTTCAACTAAAGCATTCAGCCCATGAATTTAAAACTATTTTTTAAATAAGATATAATTTTACCATTCAGATCAATCACATCTGATTCACATGAAATCAGTTTTATCAAAATTTCTTTTGTTGTCTTTACTCATATTTATTTACAAGACATGTTCAAGCACCGTAATGATATTGTTTATATAAACTGTAAACATACTACCAGGATCATCTAACAAAATTCATATTGAGAAATCCCATTTTTAGATCTCTTATTATTTAATACATATTTATTGTTATAAATAATAAAATAATAATAAATTATAAACTATTCATTTTATATCTAAAATCAGAAGGGATTTTTTTTGAGTAGGCTTAAATTGTATGCACACTGATATTCTTAACCACTTTCAGCGCATTCTCAAATTTAACACAAATTATGACTTAAACTAAAATCCATAGCTCCCCCAAGTCTAATCCATTGTTCTTTCTTTTTCTCCTCTCTTTAGGATACAAAAAACAACAGCACCCATGACTTGTCACGCAGTCCTCAGAGTCTCAGTGACACTGGCTACTCCTCTGATGGCATCTCCAGCTCCCACAGTGAAATCACAGGTCTAATCCAAGAAGAAGAGATGAAGCTGAGTGAGAGGGGAATCAGTGGGCGAGGCTCCCCACCAAGCCCCTCTGAAATCACCAAGCTGGAAAGCTCCATGAGGCCATTACTAGAGAAGAGCTTCTCTGAAGAGAAGGCAGACAGAAGAGGAAGGAAGCACAGAGACAGAGATTTGGATGACAGAGGGAAGCAGCGCCCACGTTCTCTGTCAATCCCTCCAGATGCATATGACTCTGATGAGGAGCTAGAGGATATTCTGGAGGAAGAAGAAGATGGGGTCGACTGGGAGGGTAAGCGAAAGGAAGGGAAAGAGGAGAAGAAGGAGAAGAAAAAGAAAGAAAAGGAAGCTGAGCCCACAGAGATGACTGATGAGGAGTTCATGAGGAGACAAATAATGGAGATGAGTGCTGATGAAGACAATGAGGAGGAAGAAGAAGAGATGGAGGAAGATGAAGATGAGGAAGATGAAGGATATGGCTACCAAAAGCCCAAGAAAAGCCACCATAAGCACCTCATCTCTGACTCAGGGAAAGAAAAGAGACGCCTTCAGCACCACTCCAGCAGTTTTGAGGAGGAAACCAAGAGTTCTACTGATGTTTATAAAGGCTCGGTAGAAGAGGGTGAGGAAGATGTAATGGCATCGCAAGGAGGACTGAGGCGCTTCAAAACCATTGAACTCAATAACACCAATAGCTACAGTCGAGATATTGAGCTGAGCAGTGAAAATGACTTGAGTCTTGATCGGGAACCAGAGCTAGAGATGGAGAGCTTGACAGGATCTCCTGAGGAGCGTTCTCGTGGTGACTACTCCTCTACTTTGCCACCCACTTCATCCTCATATGGCTCAGGACAGTCTCCTACTTCTATCTCATCAATGGAGGAAGATAGTGATAGTAGCCCCAGCAGGAGGCAACGACTGGAAGAGGCTAAGCAGCAGAGGAAAGCACGACATCGCTCTCATGGCCCTCTCCTTCCAACCATTGAAGATTCTTCAGAAGAGGATGAACTGAGAGAGGAAGAGGAACTTCTAAGAGAACAAGAAAAGATGAGAGAAGTGGAGCAACAGAGAATCAGAAGTACAGCACGAAAGACCAAGAGAGATAAAGAGGAGCTAAGGGCTCAGAGGCGCAGAGAAAGGTCCAAGACACCACCTAGCAATCTCTCGCCAATTGAAGATGCTTCTCCAACAGAAGAGCTAAGACAAGCAGCAGAAATGGAAGAGCTTCATCGTTCCTCTGCTTCTGAATATTCCCCTCAAAGTCTGGACTCAGAGGCTGAGGGATATGAGTCCAAACTTTACAAGTCAGGAAGTGAGTATAATTTGCCTACCTTCATGTCGCTCTATTCCCCAATAGAGAAAACAACTGCAACCACCACCACAGCACCATCTTCAACTTCTAAACCTCTGAAGAGTGCTGAGGAGGTTTATGAGGAGATGATGAGAAAGGCAGAGATGCTTCAGAAACAACAGAAACTACAGCAGCAACAACAGCAACATGGAAGACATGGGCAGTACTATGAGGAGGACATAAACGGGCAAAGTTATGAAGATGAGTATGAATATGAGCAAGATCAGACTGGATATGACAATGAGGCAGTAGAGACAGAAACTGATATTTATGAGGAGATCAGACAAACATCTCAGAACATTACCAAGATGCAGCAGGCCACAGATGAGCAAGTAGAGATTGAAATTGAGAGCTCTTACCCAGATAAACAGCTCTTAGATACAGGCTCAGCCTTTGCTAAACTACTAGAGCAAAGCAATGCTCTGCTCACTCCAGGGACCAGCCCCACCCAGATCTCAGCTCCTGTGTCCTTTGCTGAGACTGGAGGACGAATCCCTGATGTCAGAGTAACCCAACACTATTCTGCAAAGGAAGGACATAAAGACAGGCTCAAAACCCAAGCTGGAAAGAATGGAATAACTCCAACAGTGGCTGCCACCACTATTGCAGCATATGGTGTTTATGCCAGAGATACAGTAACTATTTCTCAGACTGGTTCAAGCCACACTGTTACATCTACTCAGTCTGATATAGGTCGCAGACACACAGGTAGCACATCAGCATCCTCAGCTACAGTTTCAAGTGTATGCAGCAAGATTGCAGAGATTACCCAGGCCTATAGTCAAAGAGAAGTGATCACCAGAAGGGTAGGGGACACCAGGGGAATCCAAGTGCGAGATAGCTCAACATCTTCTATTGAGAGAATTATTGAGCCACGTTCTCCCAAGTATACTACTTATTACAGAAGCACCAGTCCTCCTCTTTCACCATCGCCACCACCACCACAGAGTCCCACTCGTTCTCCTTCAAGAAGGGCTACAGCGGAGTTCTCTACGCAGACATTCAGTTCAGCATTGCGAATGGAGTCAGCAGGCTCTGGTCCTACTTCACCAGTGATGGCTCAGGGAACTCAAACATCACATCGATCAGTTTCCCCTAGGCTCTATCGACAGCAATCCTCTCAGGATGCCCCGTACTCCCCTCCTCCAAGCCCAGCTAGGCCAATGACAGTCAATACTGCAACTTCCCCGCTGTCTTCTCCTACCCGATTTAGCCGTCAATCAACATTTGACACTTATTCACCATGTGGCAGCCCTCCAGACACACCACCTTATCACCACTCTCCTACACGGAGCTTTTACCATACACAAAGAGTGGAGAAGGTAAATGTAGGAACAAGTATGGTCACCACAGCTAGCATATACACCAGAGGGTCTGTTTCAATGGATAATATCTCCCTCTGTAGGATATCTACAGTCCCAGGGACTTCAAGGGTAGAGCAGGGCCATATGATTCATGGTGGAAGTGTTGTGGACCTCAGAACAGCAACCAAACCAGCTCCAGTTATCATGACTGACCAAGGAATGGATCTCACCTCCTTAGCCACAGAAAGCAGGAAATACCATGGTGGACCAGAGGGTAGCAGACATTCAACGATTGTACAGCCACTGATTATGAACTTGAACACACAGGAGACCACCACACCAACCACTGTGAGTGTCACCGTAGCTGCTTCAATGTTCATGACCCAGCCAAAACAGCCAACCGTTTATGGTGATCCACATCAAAACCGAGTGGATCTCGGACAAGGCATGGGTTCGGCAGTTTGTCTGTCCCAGAACAAACCACCAGTTTCACCTCCAGCTGACCCATCAATACCAAAAATTGATGCCAAACTGGAAGACCTCAGCATACAACAGAGAGAACTGCAAAAACAACAAGAGAAGTTGCAGAAACAACAAGAGATCCTTGAACAACAGTTACAACAGCACCATCACATGCAGCAACAGCAGCAACAGGCATCTCTTTTGGCCAGGTACAACCTTAGTGGCCCAATCTCACCTTTACTGAAAAAAGATTTGCTAGTCAGTCAGACTAGTGCTTCTTCAGCTGTGGTCAGTGCTGTATCACCAGTCATTAACCCTGAGCTGTATGGCACTGGTCCCATTGAGCTCAAAGGGAAGCCCAGTCCTCCTGGTTTGATGCCAGGAGGTAAATCACCACATAGTATGGTTGTACAAATAGATGGAGGGCCAGAGCCAGCCAGGGCTGTGACACAGCTTGTCAAGGTAGAAGAAGGACAGGATGCTGTGGATCTGACAGGAGGCCAAATTAAGCCTGACAGCCAACCCGCTTGCTGTGATGTAGTTTATCGACTTCCATTTGGTGGAACTTGTGTTGGTGCTCCTGAGAAAGAAGGCATAAGGCCTCCATCTGCCCCACCTCTTACCTATGAGTCTGACCAAGAAAGACAACCTGGAAGGTACCATGAGTACCCGATGGATGGGCGTAAGGCCTACACATTACCTTTTCCTGGTAGGCTCCAGCCTTCAATGTCTGATACAAACCTTGCTGATGCTGGGTTGCAGTCTTACCATTCTAAAATGGAGCCACACCTCCAAGCTTCAGGAGAACTTGCCATGGATTTAACTGCTATGAAACAGGGCTATGGAGGATATATTGGAATGCAGTATGGTTCCTATACAGATTTACGGCATGGCGGAGATATTGCAGCCCAAACGCTGCCTATCAGAAGATACAATTCCTTGTCTAACATCAGTTCAGATTATGGCTATTCTGCTCGTGACATTGCTAGCTTTCAGGAAGCTAACTTGGCTCAGTACAGTGCAACAACTGCAAGGGAGATTAGCCGGATGTGTGCAGCACTCAATTCCATGGATCGCTATGGAAGCAACCCAGACTTGATGCAGTTTGGCAGTTTGGGCAGAGGTACTGGGCCTGTGGCCTCCAGACTTGTAGCTGGTCTTGGCATGAGGCAAAACCTTCTCTTTGGACTAGATGGGAAGCCAATCTCTCACAGTCAAGCACTGACTAATCTTATCAATGCCAGGCAGGCAAGTCTGAGAGCCATGTACCCTGCTGCTATTAGATCCTCAGATGGGATGATCTACTCAACTATTCAGACCCCCATTGCTTCTACACTTCCAATCACAACCCAGCCTGCTTCTGTTCTTCGCCCACTACTAAGGGGAGTCTACAGGCCATACCCCTCTGCCAACATGACACCAGTGCCCCTGTCTAGTCTTAGCAGGCTACCAATGAGCCCCAGAATGTCCTTATCTGGACAAGCTCCAGTCCGTTATCCTGCACCAGGCCTTCTCCAAACAATATCAGCCACTGACACAACTGCTGCTGCCACAACAACTTCAGCACCAACAGGGGCCTTAGTGGCTGTTCCCATGACAACTAGCTCAGCAGCCCAGGATGAACCAGTTTACCTTGGCAAAGGTGCCACACTGACCTCCTCATCAGCAGAGGCCACCTCAGTGCAAGGAACAGTTGTCATACCAGTTGAGCCACAGCAGCAGCCAATAAACCTGTCCCAGGCACACCTGATCAGCCAACAACAACAGAAACAAATGACAACTGCACAGCAGCCACAACAACCTGCCCTTGCTTACCCACTTTCAGGCCCTGCTCCAACCCATGGTTACACCCAACCTCCAGCAGTCCTGCCTGCCCCTGCTGCTGGCTTACCAATTCCAGGTGGTCTTCCTCCTTTCCCTCCACCAGGTGCCATACACAAAGAGGGTGAAACTGAGGCAGACAGACTGCACCGGCAGCAGGAGCAGCTCCTACAGATGGAGAGGGAGCGTGTGGAGCTGGAGAAACTCCGGCAATTCCGCCTGCAAGAAGAACTGGAAAGGGAAAGATTAGAGCTGAAGTTGCACAGGGAGAAAGAGCAGATCCTGGTGCAGAGAGAGTTACAGGAGCTGCAGAACATCAAGGAACAGGTAGAGGGAGAGGCAGGAGGTGGAATGCAGTTTGATAATTAGTGTGTTGTTTGATTTTGTGTGGTTATTGCTTTTGCATTGAATATTGTTTGTTTTGGTTTAGCTTGTGCTGGTGTTACTTGTGATGTATTTTGCTGACTATCTTTTAACAGATTTAAAATGCCTTTATTCAGTGTTTTACATTAAAAAAAACATCAAATTATATATACAATATATTGTCTCTTAGCAATTTTTTAAATAAGTATATCAAACCAGCCTTTTTAGTTAATCTGACACAGCAAAGCCAATAAATATCCCTGCAAAGATAATGTTTTTGGTTCAAAGAAATGTTTTTATTTAGTCATCGTTACAAAGGATTAGTTCTGTGGTTTGCATGTTATGTGTCTTTTTTTTTCTGCATATTGTACATGATGTGTGCATGAACATGTCCGTTGTCTCTGTGTTGGAAAATGATAATACCTGGATGTAAAGCTCTCATGTTTCATTTATCAGTTTGATTTTTAAGCTGAAAAAAATGTTTTTAATGTTCAATTTAGTGGTCTCATTTATACACAATGACAAAAACTGAGCAAAATATATAAAAATATGTTACACAACTTTCTAAATCAATAATGAATGCAGATTTTAATATATTGCTTTCTGAAGTCTTGGCCTGTAAAGATGTCTTCACAGTTAACCCGAGGGCTAACATGACAATTTTCTTCTTTTTTAATAGAACAAGCAGTTGAAAATCTTTCAACTTAAGTCTGTTAAACAGGTGTGGAAGTCTTCCTTAATGAGAATAAACTAGAAGTGGAATGTTTAAAATGCATCTCATAATCTACAGTACAAGCAAATACCCCTAACTGCTTACTTGCATCAGCCTGTCATTTTAGCAGTAAAGTAAATGCATTAAACATTTTCTGTAGAGCATTGTATGACTGGTAAGAGCAATTACCAGTACATGCTGGACTTCATTTATGTTGCACCTCCATTCTTGATTTTTGCAATATATACAAGTTTGACTAACTTGGAACCATTGTCAAAACTAATCCATCAGCACAAGAATAACACCATGTTGCATTCACATGTGGGAATCTTGTGATTTAAACTGCACTTTAGAAGTTTGATCATCATGAATTTAACCAGATTTCACAACTTTGGCCCTCTCTTGCTCTTTTCTCTGTTTCTCTGTATTTTTCTCATCTTGTTCTTGTGCTATTTTTCACTTTGCTTGTTTCATCTTTTCTCCTTCATCAACCCATTCCATCTCTACTCTCTCTAATGCCCCATTCTCTTCCGTTATGTCATCTCTCGCTCTCTGTATGTTTTTGCCCATGTGTCCTTCTTTCTATTCCCATTCCCACCGACACTTTTTTAGGTTCTACAGCAGCAGCAGCACGAACGTGAGAAACAACTTGTTCTACAGCGGGAGCAGCTGGCCCAGCAGAAGTCCCAGCTAGATCAGATCCAGTCTTTACAGCAGCAGCTCCAGCAGCAGCTTGAAGAGCAGAAGAGACAGAAAACAGCTGCTGCAGCCCAGAGCATGCAGGTGGGGGTTGGGGTGAATGAAGAGTATTGGTAGCTAGCCCTTAAACTATGCATCTAGTCATCTTGACTTCTTATTATGGAAGAACATGTTTGTGAGGCGCAACTATACAGCCTTGTCATTCTCAGCTGAATCACTGATTTGTAACAATATTAAAACACCATGTTTTTTGTACAGCTGGATGGACAGCCGCTGCACCCCTACACAGACTCTCATATGGGCTCCCGTTCTCTGCCCAACTCCTCATCAGAGATGTGCCTGAGGAGTCAGGAGGAGCAAGTGGAGACCAGGGCCAACATGAGAAAACACAGCTCCATGAGCAGACTGACTAGGGACAGCTTGGATGGAGATGGTGTGGTGTTCTACGGCTCCCCCCGCAGGATTGTGGATAGTTGTGTGCAGACTGATGACGAAGACGGAGAGGAGAGGTAACTGTATGCATGTATAGAGTGGCTGAGGGGTGTAAAAGGTGAGGCTGTGTGTATATAGGCAAAGGTTATTTTAACAGCCTTGCAATTTACTTCACGTGTCTGTAATTAAATCCAAGACCCGAGGGGAAACAGGTTCAAATTGTGCTATTTTCCTGAAGGTTCTGTTTTCATACCCTATAATGTCAACAGTTTTACAACCTAAAAGTACTAATTCATTTTATTTCTTCTTCTATTCCCTCCATCACCAGGTACATGATGCGTCACCGTACCAGGAGGCGTGGTCGCAGCGTTGACTGCTCTGTCCAGACAGATGATGATGAGGACAAAGCTGAGACAGAGCACCCGGTCCGCCGAAGACGCTCCCGTTTCTCGAGACACTCTGAGTCGAGTGCAGCCGGCAGCAGCACCGCCGCTACAACCACCTTAGCTACAGATACCAAAACTGACACAACCAAGATGGTTTCCGCCAACATTGCCATTCAGACAATCAGGGAAATGTCCTGCCAGACGGAAGTGGAGCACCTAGGAAGAGTCTCTCCGGCAATCCATGTGACAGTGCCAGACCCTAATAAAGTAGAGATTGTGCACTATATCTCTGGACCAGAGCGAACCCAAAAAGGACAATCTCTAGCTTGTCAGACTGATCCAGAAGCCCAGTCACAGGGAGTTGTAGCTCCGCAGCTAAGTGTACCAACCACAGTCAGTCCATATTCATCTTCTGCCAGTACGGGAACACAACAGTCTGCTTCTGACCTTCTAACCCAGCAGCGTCAGCAGCAGATTGCAGCGAATGCAGCCAAGTTTGAGCGCCGACGCCCTGACCCACTCGACATCAATTATCAGCCTCACAACCATCTCCACAATGAGTCTATCTCCAGCATCATCCGGCAGCAGCACACAGCTCCCAAATCTCCACAGGTCCTCTACTCGCCTGTCTCCCCAGTGTCCCCTCACCGCCTCTTGGAGACTTCTCTGTCAAGTGAGCGACTGAACAAGGCCCACGTAACACCTCAGCAGAAGTCCTACACAGCCGAGTCTCCCCAGCGACACCCCTCTGTGCCCCGACCCATCAAGAGCACTCAGAGGTCAATGTCAGACCCCAAGCCCCTCAGCCCCACCACAGACGAGCACACCAAGGCCAGGCTGTCCCTGTATCAACAGCAAGCACTCCAGAGCCAGGTAAAGCCATTCAGATCATGCTGACGTACATTAAAAGCAATTTAAAATGATAGTGAAGGATTTTATTCAGATGGATAGGGTCTAGACAACTTCATATATCACTGGATATAAAGTTTAAAAAAAAGTACAACCTTTACAGGCAGAATGATGAATGTCAAACAAAAAGCACTGGTTAAATTTCACACAAAATTATATAAAATTTTCTCCCACAATTAGTTAAAATGCAAGCAGAATGCACACTACAATCGTGTGATTTATTCTTTAGGCAGTGCTTATAGCTACAGTAGGTAAACAACAACAAAAACAGGTAAAAGATCTTTAAGGTCTTAATGTTTGGTTCCAAATTGCATTTCATGATTTCTGGATGATTTAAATCCATATTCTGTACATATATGTACAGAATAAAGTTCTGTACAACTTTACAAAAGTGCCACTGTATTTAACATAATTTGGTAATGTGTTTTGGAGTTGTGATGGAATTGAAGCATCTCTCCAAAACTCTAGTCAGGTTTAATGTTTTGCCTTCTTTTTATATCTTACATCTTCCATGCTACATATTTGAATTCTGGCTGAACAGGTTAATAAACCACATTTAAACACCAAAATCAAATTATAGACTAAAATAATGGAAAAACAGAATTTAAAAAATGCATTGATAACTTTTAAACTTTTCGGCGGGACCAGTTCACACAATCATTAATGTTGCTCTCAACAATAGACTCACTTTTATATTGTTTTTTTGGAGTCAAAACCTGCCAAGGGCATTAATACTGAATGACCTCTGTGTAACTTGGAAACCATTCCTTTCATTCGATGTTGCCCTGTTTTCATTTTCTGAGTGCTATGAATGTTTCATGTGGATGCTATGATGAGTAAGTCCCTTTGTTACATTATTTTTCAGATGTTGTTATTGTTTTGTAGTTATACGTCTTCTGTTTGAACCTAGTAACATCTCAACAATAGCTGGCATGGAAAAGTGTGATCTATTATTGAGCTCTCTGGAGGTACTTCGGGCCATTATTTAAAAACCTGACGAATAAAGGGAAACAACTTTCCCACAAACTAACTAAATATGCTCAAACTAGGAAACATCCGTTTTTCTCTGACTGTATTTTTAAAGGTACAGACTGTTCTCTGATTTTAGTTTAAATAATGTATATATTAATTAACTGGGGCTTGGAGAGTTTAAAAAAGCACTAAGCGGTGATCCATTAAAACTGTTTCAGTGGCATCAGAAGCTCCCATGTTTGCAAAGCAGGAGCAATCACTCTTCAAAATGGACATTGCATACTTACCCATATAGAAGGGTAAATGCCTGTCTCAATAACCATCTCTGAAGATCAATTAACAACAATAGCAAAGGCACCACAAATACTTTTACTACTACTAATAATAATAATGATCTTAACACTACTACTACTACTACTACTACTACTACTACTACTACTAACTAACCCTTTTCCTTCCTTTTCTTCCCACTGTCACCAAGTGCTCGCTCATATACTCATAAGTATATTACTACTCAAAAAAAGAGAGATTCCCAAAAAGTACCAACAAAAGAAATATTAACAGTCACATTCAACACAAATGCATCCACTAGGCTGTGCAGACTGTGGGCTCTCAGTAACATTTTATGCTTGAGTGCAAAAACCTAAGAATGCTTTAGTGTGTGTTTCATTTATTTACAGTTTGTGCTATGTTATTATTGAGCAGCTCGGAACGAGACTGAGACAGCATTTCTTTTCAATTTGTACTTTAATTCTGTTCAAGCTGAACTTTGCCAACATTGGCAGCTGCTGTCAGTGAATGTAACAAAGCCTCTGTGTTAGATCACACTGGTGCGCATGACACAACAAAATTAAAGGTGGACAGATGTTACCTGGCCACCTGCCGGATGTCCTTCCTGAACAAAACAAAAAAAGACAATTTTTGTCGCTGTTATTATTGTGTTTTTGTACACATCTATATCCTGAATGCATCTGTATCGAATGTGACAGTGAACAATTTTTTTTTCATATTAGTAAATACAATGTAAAATCACGAGATGGCAAGGTTGGGAAGAAGTACAGTAAGCGCCTCACAACGAGAAGTTTCTAAATTAGAGCCCGTTGGTCACTCGGGGTATTTCTGTGTGAAATTTGTTTATCCTACCTGCACCTGTGGGGTGCATCCATTTCATGTTAGTGTTTTGATATCTCTGAAACAGATGGATGTATAATCCTGATTCCCTGGTTGAAAATAGGTTCAATTCAAGTTTTTGTAATACCCTGAAAACAACTTTTCACCTCTCCATTTTCAACCAGCTCTCAGCTTTGTTGAAATAACATTAACTACCCCCCCAGTTTTTGCTGGGTGAGTAGTTATTATTTGAATACTGTGATATCCGGTTGACGTAAAAAGTTTAAATATACTCATCATGGACATGAATGTCACGGTAGTTTTGAGCTTTTAATGGTTTCTTCGAACTGTTCATTTTCCAGGGTGGAATGACTGTACAGCACACATCTTTAATGACTTTAAAAAACAAGAATTGGATGCATAATTTTGAATCTACTTTGGATTTTCACTAATCCACACAGTGTCAATGGTATACATGCAAGCTAAAATATATACATTCACCCCCACAAATATTTGGTTAAATGTCCCCAGCAAGTTGCACCTTGACCTGATCCTTTTGGTAAACATCAACAAGCTTCTTTCATAATCCGGGCTTGATGTTTGATCACTCTTCTTGGCAGAATTGGTAGAGTTTGTTTAGATTGGTTGGTTTCCTTGCACGGACCTGGCTTTTAAGCATAATCCACTAATTTTCAATAGGGTTGAGGCCATAGCTTTGGGAAGGCTATTCCAGAAGCTTAATGTTAGCCTGTTTCATTCCAAAGCCTGTTTTGGGATCATTTCATGTACCTGTACTGTTTCCAGTTCATGAAAGGCTTGAGCCTTGGTGGTTTCTGGGTTATTCCTGAGCATCCTAACCAATTTACTGTCATCTGAGGGTGACAGTTTGCCAAGGTCTGGGAGAAGACCTTGGCAAACTGTGACCTGTGCATGTTATTTGGATGACACATCCTAATAACATGCACCTATAGACAGTTGTTTGAACCGATGATCTTGGAATTTGCAGTTGTTTAGAAATAGCTCCAAGAGACCTTCCCAGCTTGTGATTGGTCAGTCCAGTGAGTGCTGTCAAACTAACACTGTAGGACCTTCAGCACCACTTATTAAAAGATTTAAGAGAGTGTATGTATATGATTAAGGCGTCATGTTTATAGAAAATCCTAAATTAATTCAAACTTATGCACCCACTTCCTGTTTTTTAAAGCCATTAAATGCTGTACAGTCATTCCACCCTGGAAAAAGAACAGTTCAAAGAAATCATTAAAATCACAAAATATCTATTCAAAATCATTCTGTCTACAACTGTATATACCTATTTTCATTGATACATCCCCACATTGCGGGATAGTATTTTTTCTCCTGATCGCTTGAAATGTATTTTATAGTGTATTTTTTCACTGCCTCCGTGCCAGGATTGTGAGAATAATAGCTCCCGGAGGGGATATCTATCGCTTCTGCCTACACACAAACTAATATGAAAAAGAACACACAACACAGCACGATCTGTTCGCAGTCTGAATATATGTTTGGTAGGAAGAAAGGGGGAGCTACATTATTTATACACAGTATAAAAACAAAGATAAACTGAGATTATTTTAATGGTCACATCATTGACTGGTTTTGACAAGGGAGCCCACACAAATTCAGTATTTTATTAGGCAGTCATAATTTATAATAATAATCAAATACCATGAAAATCCTTATTTTTGTTCTCTGGTGTTAGTAAGCTTTACAATGGAAAACTGCCCATTTCCTTTGAATCCAGATATTTCTTCTAGAATATTCATTCAGCTGCTTCGTTATAATGTGGCTCACAAACTGTTTTTTGCCATTCCATGATACATTCTTACTACAAAGTAATAGTACAGAGTACAAATTTCGGCATGTCAAAACCACACGCAGTGAACGCAACCTTTAAATTATTTCCAAGTCTGATCAGTTTTTTCACAATTTTAAAAATTACTGCATATCCTCCTAATCCTAATACTCCTCATCCTTAAAATAGCAACTCAACAAAACTGTCAAAAAAAAAGATTAGCTTACATTAGTGGCTGTTAGATTGTCACAGTTGCCACTCATTTCACTGTTTTTGTACGTCTGCTAACACAAACTCCACTCTTGTTTCCTGTTGTCCTCGTCTCTTTGTCTACGTGTTTCCTTTGTCTTCCTTGTATGGCCCTGTTGTTGCGTCCTTTCCTCGTTTCTTCTGTTCTTTGACCTTTTTTTTCTCTTTTTGAGTTTTTCTTCCTCCTTTCCTCCCGTTCAATTCATATTTTTTGCACATCATCTGTCCCTTCAACTGTTAAACCCTACTGTTAAACCTTTACATCACTTTCCCTCGATGTTTTTAATTTTCTTTTGCACCAATTTTATTTAAATTTTTCTTTCACCTTATTTGTTCCCTGCATCCCTTTTTTCCTCTCATTCCTGTGTTCCACTTTATTCCTTCACCTGTTTTTTTTCTTTGTCTTCACCATTTATTTTCACCATTGTCCATCCATCACGATTTTATGAACCTTGTTTGTCTCACAATCTCATTTGAATTCCACAAATTTCCCCACCCCTGCATGCCTACTACACACACACATTTTTCCCATTTCTCCATGTCCCATTCCACTTAACTCCCTTACCACTGTATCACACTGATCTCCTCATTCCCCACATCTGTTTTACATCACCAATCCCCTTCCCATATTCTCCATTCCTTCTTCCCTCCCCTCCCCTCCCTCTCTTTCTCTCTCTCTTGCTCTCTCTCTCCAGCTGGCAGCCCTACAGCAGAGCTCACTGCTCCGCAAGGTCAAGCGAACCCTGCCCAGCCCTCCTCCAGATGAGACTGCTACATCAGCTCACCTGCCCATGATGACACCAGCCCTCCAACAGGTCTACCTGCCCTCCGTGCCCAGCCTCAAGCCCAGCTCCAGGTCTGGCCTGGCCGCTAAAGCCAGCCTCCTCAAAGACCTCACCCACGAGCTCAAGGCTGTGGAGCAAGAGTCGACCAAGTTGAGAAAGCAGCAAGCTGAACTGGAGGAAGAAGAGAAAGAAATTGACGCTAAGCTGAGATACCTTGAGCTGGGGATCCACCAAAGGAAAGAGACACTGGTCAAGGAGAGGGAGAGAAGGGATATTGCCTACCTGAGGTGTATGGGGGACACCAGGGACTATATGTCTGATAGTGAGTTAAATAACCTACGTTTAGCAGCTGCAGCTGCGTCACATGAGAGTAATGGGCTACTAACAACTAGACCAAGTACTGCCCCTCTCAGCCAGTTCACCAGTGACCTCAACACAGCAGCCCAATACCCACCCACTTCATCCTTCCTCTCTTGCCAGTACCCCCAAAGCCAACCAGCACCTCCATCTCAACAACCAAGTGTGCCATACCAGTCTTCAACATTCAACCAGCCTCCCTACCCAACAGTGTCACAGTCACAGGCACTGCCACAACCCACGCCCCTTCAAAGCCATGCTCCCCCTCCTGGACCTACCTATCAGCCTCAATCCTCATATCCTTCTCACACCTATCCCCAAACTCAGCCCCCATACCCCCAGACAGACATGGGGTTACCAGCTGCACCTCAGCCTCAGCCTCAGCCAGGGCATACAGGTTTTGGGCCAGCACCACCTGGTCAGCCACCATACCCCACCCACAGCTCACCCTATCCCAGCGCTGTGTCCTCCTACCCCAGCCAGACCACACCTTACCCTGGGCAGCCCCAAGCTGATATCCTCACAGTTCATCCAGGAAGACCTAGGCAAACTTCGCTGGCCGATCTAGAGCACAAGATGCCCACCAACTATGAGACTATTAGCAACCCCACTGTTGTGGTTACCACCACGGCTCAGGATGCTACCTATTCCAGTGCAGCCCCATCCTATGGTCAGTACACTGGAGCAACAACCATGGCAAGCTCGTATGGGCCCTATGGGTCAGCTCCAGTGTCCAGCAGCTACGGTGGGTACTCAACAATGCCCCCCAGTACATATGGCCAGTATACTTCCACCACAGCTAGTTCATACGGCCAGTACACCACAACTACTGCTAGTTCTTATGGCTATACCACCACCACAGCCAGCTCGTATGGACAGTATACTTCCACTGTTTCCAATGCCTATGGGCACTCGGTAGACAGTCCTTCCACCTACAGCACAGCAGATGGGATGTACGGGGCTCCTGGTTTAGAGCAAAACATTCCGAGGAACTACATGATGATAGATGATGTTAGCGAGCTGACGGCAAAAGATGGGCTGGGCACGATGACAGGGGACATGATGCATCATGGCAGCAGTGGGCGTTACCCGGGCGACATCCACAGCCACAGCAGCACCGCTGGCACGACGCGTGGGGGAACTGGCAGCTCCCCTTATGGCAGGGCACCCGAGGAGGAAGCAGCGATGCAGGAAGAGCTGTACGACCACCATGGCAGGGGTAAGAGCAGCTACAGGCACGGAGCTCTAGGGGGCAGCAGCAGCGCTAGCATGGGTGGGGGATCCTCCTATTTCTATGACTACGACTACAAACATGGCAGCATCCGCTCTGGGGTACAGAAACCTTCACCGTCCTCCAGAACCCTTCTGGCTCCTGCTGTCATGTCGTCAAAGCGCAGCAAGCACAGGAAGCTGGGGAGTATGGAGCAAAAAATCTCCAAGTTTTCCCCGATTGAGGAGGCACGGGATGTGGAGGCAGACCTGGCCTCCTATTCCTCAGTGACAGGTGCGGCTTACCCCTCCTCCCACATTCGAGGACGCCAGCTGATCGAGGATTATGGCTTTAAGAGGAGTGCTTATGAGAGTGGCAGTGGCACCACTCATGGTAGTCGACACTATGGTATGATGGTGGATGAGGACGATCGGATTTACTACACCTCCACTGGCCGCTCCCGTTCCACTGGCTACGGCATGGACAAGATCTCAGCCAGGGACTACCCTGGGTATCGCAGCCGATCCTATGAGAGGGACGACCGCTCCTATCGATCTGGCTACAGGGGGCGGCAGCCGACCCGACAGTACTCTGAAGAGGAGAGTCCCCTGAGTCCTTTGGGGAGGTTCATGGGTTCTGGGCGATCGTCAAGTTTAGGTCCCGACCCGTATGACAGTCGCAACAGTAAATATAAATACTATTATGGCCATTATGGTTCCAGTCACTCGCTGCCAGATGTTCAAGACCACATAAGGGACCTTCCCCGGACACACGTCTACAAATCGGATGATACATACTTTATAGACGATTATCATTGCGCTGTGTCAGACAGCGAAGGTAATTGTGGGAGATGAAATCCCACACAGTCTCACTACCTTCTACTGCTCCCACCGTTTATCTAAACGTCCCCCACCCACCCAAAAGCTAGGCTTAGCAAACAGAAAGAAAGAAAAAGAGAGACAGATATAGCTGTTGCATGCTGATGTTTTCTTCTTCCTGAGAGTCACTTGGAGCTCTCGTATCAGTGGACTACTGTCTGTCTGTCTGCCTGCCTATCCGTCCTTCCGCCTGTCCTTCCAGTCGTCTGTCTGTTCAAAACTCGCATGGTTCTTCGGCGTGGTCGTTTTCGTCATTCGCTACACTCTGATTCACTTGAAAGGTCTTTGCACGACACAAATGCATTGTTTTTCCTTTACAGGTTTTTATCTTTACTTGTGTTTTTACATGTGTTTTGATTCACGCTGCAAAACAGTCCCCCACAATCGGTTTTATATTTATTCCGTCAAAGACGGCTGATGTTATTGTCTTATTTCAGCAATTAAATCATACTCATAGAATCTGAATCATATTTAAAAGGAGGATGACGAGGCAAAACAGTGATGTAGTGTGTTTGTGCAGCATAAATGTCCTCCTCTGTCATTGGCTTTTAATTTGAAATGAAACGAAAAAAACAAAAGCCAAAGCAGACAGTTTTGCAGTGTTTGTTTTATTCTGGTAAAATCGTCTTGTACTGTGTGAAGTTTACACGTCAAGTGTTAAGTGCATGGATGTAAAACTTTTATTTTTATTTTTCTGCCCTTCTTTCTGTGTCTACCCCTACCTACTCTTTTCTTTTGCATGCGGTTGGCCTTCTTCCTGCCTTCTTCCTTCTTTCAGCCTGCATGCCGCTGTCTCCAAACGACATGGAGATTGACTGTGATCTGCTCTCGGTTTCCAAAGCCTACCATCTGGGCCAAGAAGAAACCGACTGGTTTGAGAAGCCACGCTCCAGTTCTCGCCACTACGGTAGCAGCCACTCTGGGAGGAGCCGGCACAGTGTCAAACACACCTACCATGATTACGATGAGCCTCCTGAGGAGGACCTGTGGCCCCAGGATGAGTACGGCCACGGAGGGCGACACTCAGCATCTCGTGACCACAGACACCATGGCAGTTCTAGCCGCCATTCCTCCTCCTCGCGTCATTCAGATGAGCCTAGAACCTCAAGATCATCTAAGGGGCACCCCAAAGACCCATCTATGCGCCATGATCCTTCAGGAAGATCTTCGTCTTCGGGCAGGCGTGTTGACTCAAGATCTGGTGGGTACCACGCTTCAGACTACTCCCGCGACTCATCTGGGCATCATCATGGCCAGCGCTCCTCCAGACAGGGGGACCCACACAGGACTTCACGTAGCAAGTCCCAGGGTCCAGTGGACATGCAGGGTCAGCCACCAGGTACATACAGTCCACCTTTACCCCCGATGTTGAATCTCTTATGAACACATTATCTCAAATATGATTTTAGAGTGTAATGTTTGTACTGCATATAGATTAATTACTATGTATTCAAAAGCCTTTGTCTTCTAGATCACTGTACAGAATAGAAAGACATTATCTAACTAATTAATTATATGAAAATTGGGATGACTGTTCAAAGGTTAGGGTTAGGGACTGACTGACTGACCTTCATTTCGTAAAGTGATGATGGACTGTTGTTTTTCTTTACTTAGTTGAGCAGTTCTTGCCATAATATAGATCGTAACATTACTCACATAGGGCTATTCACTGTATACCAACTCTACCTCTTCACAACACAACTGATGGTCTCAAACACATTAAGACGGTAAGAAATTTAGGAAATTAACTCTTGACAAGGCACAGCTGTAAACTGAAAGCCATTCCAGGTGACTACCTCATAACGCTGACTGAGAGCTTTATCACTGTGTCAGGCACTGAAGTTATTACTTGGATGATCCTTGTTAATTTTTTTTAATTGTTTAAGTCTGAGGCAGAAATATTTAATAAACCCTGTTGTTCACACTGAGTTTGATGCTTTTTGTATTCCCTCGGGGATCAACAGTTTTTAATTAACTGCACAATATCAAGCAAAGGTTTTCCAAGAAATGTTTTATCTGAAGGCAGCACCGTGACTGTTTCCTTAACAGTGCAGTCATTAAATCACTGGTTTCATCTGTGCTCACAACATTGTTGCATGTCATCATCTCGCTCCTGCATTTCCTGTCAAGAATGCGGTTCTTTTATCAGTAAATTATAGTTTTGGGTTTATAAAAGCAGAACTTTCTCTGAGGTAAATGGTGGCAGAAATCATCTAACTCTCTGACTTGCATAACTGTCTGGGAAATGTGTGCACAAGACAAGAAACAGATGAAGCAAAGGTCACAGATGTGCTTCAGCTGTCAATCATTCATTCGGTTTTGACACCAGTTAAAGGCCTTCAGCCAGTAGCTGTGGAAAAAATGTCAGTGCTGAATTAATGTCCTGTATTTTTTTATTTTTTTTTATTTTGGTAAGATGAGTCCATTTTCAAGAAATAAGCACAAACAAAAAAAAGCACCCTTCTTTTCTCCATTCAGGCTCCTCAAGGTCTGGCAGTGGGTCTGCCAGGGTTCAGGGCACTGCTGGTGGGCCTACAGGATCAGGACGACAAGGTGGTCCAGGTTCCCAAATAGATGGCGTTCCAGGACAGAGGGCCCAGCTCCAACAGCAAGCCCAGACATCAGCAACCAGACCGGGACAACCTGGTGCCACAACGACAACCGGCTCTCAGCAGCAGCCCCAAGCTCAAGGACAAGGCATGGGAATGGGAATGGGAGTGGGAATGGGAATGGGAATGGGAATGGGAATGGGAATGGGACAGGGCCAGGCCAAACCAGGACAGTTGGGACCAGCAGGTGGACCCATGGGCCAGCCCAGGCAGACAGGTCCAACAGGAACCACAACATCCGCCATTGTGAGTACAGAGAAAAAAATGGCTCTTCTAAGAAATAGAAAAAGAGATTTGTAACAGGGTTTGAGGTTTAATTTTTCTATTCTGCATGATGTAAAAATAAAAAATAGGCATCTTTTTAGTACACTTAAAATACTTAAAATCACATCTGTGATTGACATTTTGAAAGAAAGGGAGCATGGTACAATGCTTGCTCTGGTTTTGCTGCTGTCTTGCACAATCACTTTTGTGTTATGTAGACATTACTTTCTAATGCTCCCATAAAAAGGATGTTTTTGGTTCCCTGAAGTCACATAAGAAGTATTTCATTGCCACTAAAACATATCTATTCAAATTTTGCCATCCTAATGTACGGTAACACTCTATTTTCTTATATTCCTTTAACTTATAAACCTTTTCCCAGTTTTCAGCCTGTCTCCACATTCCTCCTTTGCACTCCTCCATCCTCCTGTGTCCCTCTGTGGTCCCTGCGATAAGAGCCGGTCCTCCACCCAGCTCAGATAGTATATTGAAATTCTGCCTTGCCTCTGTTGGCAAGTTGCATCTAACACTGTGATTAACACAGAGGCAGTTGATAACTCAGTGCAGCTGATTCATTGTCTGTTAAATGCTCAAGAAATGTTTGCTCATAAAGTCTCTTTGCAAAAATCTATTCTCACTCTGCATTTCCTCCACAATCAGAACTCCATATCAATTTATTTTATTTTTTTAGCTGGAGCATAAAAATCTCACTCTGACACTTAACCCAAAACCTGAGATAGCTCAGCGATTCTCTTCATTCAGTCTTCAGTAAATCTATGAATGAGTTTCAAAGTCACAAAGCCACTGTCACCATGGCGGTTATTACTAACCCAGAATCATTCATAATGTGCTTTCAGCGCTGAATGGTGTTCATGATTTTCATTTTGATGCATTAGTATGAAGTCAGCAGGAAAGAGAAAAGTGAAATTGTTCATAAAATCTGATATAAAATTATGCAGGCATGGCTGTTGGAAATCATTCTGAAAGCTCTGACAGGAAACCAGAAACAAAAAATTTGCCTTATGATTATTATTCAGTGTGTGAACTCATTCACTTGCTGCTCTTATGTTAGGTTCATTATATGATTAAAAAGCATTGAATAAGTGGCTGTAAATAATGAAATTCTGTATGCAGCATTGTGCACTATAATGCAGCACCTATGCAGCAGCTGAAAGAGTCAAAGGGAATTGACACACACACACTCACACGCAAAGTTTACAGAAAGCAGAGGAGCCAGTGCATCATAAAAGATAAAAAAGTGACAGGGATCCAAACAGAGCAAACACTGGTTCATATTTCCTGTGTTCAGATAATCCAAGCTGTTGCTGTGATGGATATCAGAAATGGTCTGGTCTGCATCTTTCCTGAGGCTAGTGTCCATTTAGTCCTCAGCAGAGCAGTGGGGTGTCAGGGTGGGGTTTGAGAGAGGGAGACACAACAACGCAGAAACTTTCAAACTGCTCGCAGTGACACAGCAGATATCAAGAGTTAAATAAATCAGCTGAGCCTTTCAGCCCAAGGGAATAAATGCATTAAATATAGATTTGATTGACAGCTACATCAGAACTCAAGACCAAAAAAAAATTAAAAAATGAATGAATGAATGAAAGCATTTTTCTTTAATAAAATGTAACCTGTCCTAGTAGTTAAAATAACATTTTCATAGAGTCTTTATGGAGGGTCTCTAAAAAAAAGCATCAAATATAGAAGCGTGACAGACTAAAGGAAAGGCTCCAATGCTTGACCCCAATGTGATCACTGGCTCTCTTATTCTGTCTCAGGAATTTTGTGCATTAAGCCTCTTTTTCAGAGTTTCTGAATGAACCTCTGAACAGAAGAGATCTCATCTTTTTCAAGAGCAAACTCTCAGACTGACACTTGACAGTGTTGAAAGTCATCATTCAGTCAGTCATCATTCAGTGAGCTGTCACAATACAACACAATAAGGGAGCAGCTTTCTCTCCAATATTGTTTCCGTCCCTCCTTCTTATCTATCACTTTTGCTGTCTTCTTCTCTTTTTAACTCACGCAGTCTCACTCTTTCATTCAGGTTTTGTTCGCGTAAACAGAGCCAAATCCCACATTCCTCTAATTCCTGTCTGTCACCAGCGCCGTGACTGCATGGCAGTTATTGCTCTCCCACTGTTTTTTGTTTCCAACCATTTTGCTTTAAAAAGAAGGTAAACGTCGGATGTTTGTGTTTCTAAATGATCATAATCTCTCTCTCTCTCTCCCTCTCTCCAGCCCAAGATCGACACACCTCCGGCAACAGCTATTGGAGCAAAAGCAGCACCTGTCCTCGCCTCAAAGACCGCCCAGCCCCCACTCACAGGCATAGGTACTGTATACTCATCACACGCACACACACACACACACACACACACACACACACACACACACAAACACTAAAAGCACAGACTCCCACCACTTCCACGACTTGCCATCTGCCTCCCACTATGTCTGAATTATGTAACCACTGCGCACTCTTTCATCTAATCTGAGATTAATCTGCAGATAATCCCACAGTGGAAAAACACACAGGAGGGCTTTCACTTCATGGCAGTAATTCCTCCTGAATATGCCAAGTCATGACATAATGTGTTAGTTAGGTAATTTGGTATGAAGCTGTTCGGTTACTTTCTCAAGCAGGCAGGCAATCAGCCAACCTACTTTTGTGAAATTATGCAGAATACGATTCACATTTCATCCACTGCCAAGATTCACTGCTGATGCAGTTAGTAGTGGTTCTGTTATGTAATGTGGCAAGTATTCATGTTACCAACAAATATCTGTGCTTTCTTTCACTGCTATCTAACACTTTTTGTAACTTTCTATTAAGATGAATCAATACTAAATCATTAGTTTGAGGTTGCTGCTTTATACTACTCCTAAAACATGGTTTCAGACAGTTTATTTTCTTCTCTCTTTACTGAAGAGAGGATTGCTCTAAAGGGAGAGCAGATAAACCAGATTGTTTCAGACAGTGGATGAATAGAGGGACTCCACAGAGGCCCAGTGAAAGATAAAAAAAAGCACGATTTTTAACTGCCAGTCATGTAAAACTAATTGCTCGACTTTAAAAGCAGAAAGTGGGCATTTATACATTTTTAGAAGTAACTATTCAAAACATTATAATGCAGTGGTGATGGACAGGTTAACAGATGAGGTCATGCAGGACGATCATGTTTGCAGACGACATTGTGAGAGTAGGGAGCAGGTGGAGGAGAGCCTGGAGAGGTGGAGGTATGCTCTGGAAAGAAGAGAATTGAAAGTCAGTAGCAGCAAGACAGAATACATGTGTGTGAATGAGAGGGAGACAGGTGGAAAAGTGCAGATGCGATGAGTAGAGGCAGTGATGGTGGATGAGTTTAAATACCTGGGGTCAACCAACCAAAGCAACAGACAGTGCACAAGAGAGGTGAAGAAGAGGGTGCAGGCAGGGTGGAGTGGGTGGGGACGAGTGACAAGGATGAAAGTGAAGCTTTACAATATGGTAGTTAGACCTGCTGTGATGTATGGTTTGGAGATGGTGACACTGACAAAAAGACAGAAGGCTGAGCTGGAGGTGGAAGAGTTGAAGCTGTTAAGATTTACAAGTGACCAGCTGGGACGGGATTGGAAATGAGTCCATCAGAGGAGCAGCTCAGGTTGAGGAGTTTGGAGACAAGGTTAGAGAGGCAAGGCTGAGATGGTTTGGACATGTGCAGAGGAGGGGTAGTGGGTATACTGGACAGGGAAGAGGAAAAGAGGAAGACCACAGAGAAGATTCATGGATGTAGTGAAGGAGGACATGCACAGGGTTGGTGTGACGGAGGAGGATGGCAGGGACAGGGTGAAATGGAGGTATTCACTGGGGCAATCCCTAAAGGGAGCAGCCAGAAGAAGAAGGAGAATTAAAAACATTGTAATCCAGGTTGTCCTGCATTAGTGTTGTTTTCAGGGGTTGGGTTACACAGTTAAGAACATCAAAGGCTAATTTGTTGGTAAGATCCAGCCGAACAGGGTGAAGCTAGTTTTTTATTAAGGCAGAATATCAGCAAACAGGAAGCCTGCATAGGTCTATCCAAGGTGACCCAATGACCTAAAAAGACTTCAGGGAGCCAAATAAATCAGCAGACGTAAAGGGCAGAAAAAACTGAAGAGTGATGCATTAATTCTACTGCCCTAATTTTCAAAGCTCAGTGAACAGACACACAACAACAACGGACACCAGATGCCATCATGAAATTTATATAAAGTAGCAGGTGCCACCTAATATTACACCTGTACAAATACAGCATATAAATTCCTCTTCTACTCAGAATCTTCTTTTGTATTTTCCTCCCTCCCTACGTTTTCTCTCCCATATCCCATCATCCTCTCCCTCTCTTCCACTCTCTGCATTTCTGTCCAGGCTCCAAAGCTGCTCCTAGACCTGGTGGTATTGGCAGTGCTGCGGCAGGTCAGCCGGGCATGGAAGGAGACAGCATGTTGTCCAAGATCCTGCCCGGAGGAGCAGCTGAACAGGCCGGCAAACTGGGAGAAGGTACCACATATGAATCAGCAGAAAACAGCAAAAACACATTAAAAATTAAACTGGCTGTAATCTAATGAACCAATTCTGATTTAAAAAAAAAAAGGATAAGAAATGATAAATAACTGCTAAAATATAGATAATAATCCATAGATAAATCCTGAATTAATCTACTAGACAATGGCATGGAGAACGAGGGCTCTATTTGAAGAGACAAACTGCAAGTTTCAACTTTAGGTTGACAGAAAATGACATACATGATGCATATCTGATATACAGTAGTAATGAATTCATTGCTGGGCCAATGACAGCTGCTGCTGAGTAATGGGGCATACATGTGCTGTCCAAACCTAATAGGTGGTAGCTGTATAGATGAGGGTTTTCCAATTTACTAATAAATCCAGTTCTGCAACATTCATCTAACCTCTCGCTCTTGTCCACTTTCCTCCAGCTATCTCTGGTTTTGGCAAGAAGTTCACCTCTTTCTTCTGAGGTGCTAAGATTAAGGTATGTTTCTTCTTTTTCTTGCTCCTATTCATTCCAAGATGCTATGGACAAAGTCAGACTTGCATAAGATACAGCAGATAATGTACAAAAGATAAAAACACACTAAGAAAGAAGGAAAGCAGGTTTTTAAAAATAGAATTTCTCTTTCATTTATTGTCCCGTCTCTACTTGAGTTGAACACTGTTCATTTTATGAAAACCACATACAGACAAAAGCACTTTCCTTGCTTGTCATAGCACAACATAATCAGACGGCAGTAGTATTTTTGGTCAGCGATTCATGTACAAGGACCTGGAAACATTTCGTCCTCTCTTCAGTGAACGAGCGCATCTCAAACATTAGGTATAAAAATAAATCTGTGAGATGCTGCTAGTTCAAAGTCTGGTGGGATTGTGACAGATATCTAGAGCGTGTTATGTGTTGACTCTTGTAGGCAGCAGGGAGTGGGTGGCTTAAAGTGGTTTTACTCAGAACAGGCAGTGTGTTCATGAAGCGGTGCGTGAGCATTGTGTCTGTGTCTGAGTGCCATTGTGTTAGTGTTAGTTTATATTTGGTCCTCTTGCTGCTCTGTGTAAGCAGGGGGAGAATTTAACAGTGACAATGACAACTAATTGCTACTATGACACACGGTTTGTATCACACAGGCTGTTTGTGTACACAGTAGGTCATCGGCTACATGTGCAGTACACACAGTCTACAAACTACCACCACTGGAGATGTAGACTTGAGGTGACTGATTTGGAATTAGCTACTGTGGGATGTTATTTTATTTTATTTATTTATTTTTTAATTATTTCTTATCGACTTGAGACATAAAAGCAAAAACACATTTTAAAATTGCAAAACAATGATAAATAATGATGAGCAGGTTTTGCAAATACCTTTAATTTTAATTACTGGGCCTTTGCACAGAAAAAGGATTAAAACAGGATTAATGTGCTGCAGACAGGAGTGCTTAATTTGACCTGCTGAATAATTTGTAAATGAATGCACTGCTTTCTGCACCACTACTGCTTGGATATGCTGACTTTTCTAACAGGGTATTCGTGCATCTGCAGGACTATTAAAACAGCCATGAGGCCTCGTACCAGAAAAACCTGCGAAGTTCCCCCTGCTTTTGTTTTACTAAAAAAGAGAGAGAAAGGAGAGAGAGAGAGAGAGCGGGGAACAGAGAGGAGAGCTGAGCAAACTGGTGAGTACTTAATATTCTAGGTCGTTTAACCCCCAAACACTTTAAAACTTTTATCTTTCACCCCACTTACAAGCTTAAACTGTGGAAGGCCAACAGTCTGCAGCTTTTCCTTCACCAGCTCTTTTTACTAATGAACTCACCCTCAGCCTGGAGGCCTGATTAGGAAAATCAGCTGCTGCGTTGGTTGGGCTTCGGTTGCAGCAGAACGTGGTTCAATATCATACTTAAGTCATATGTGAGTTTGTTATGTTAGGCTAAAAATTAAGTACGCATCCACTCTCAACACTGTATGTGTTAAATTTCAGTTACCTCAAACAACGGTGCAGGCTGGCCTTAGCATGCATGCTTCTTTGGGTTTTGAGCTCTCATTACTGTTTAACTCAGATTTATTGTTTTCAGACGGTATAATCTTGCAAAAACCAAAGTTAACGGTGTCTCTGTAATGTAAAGGAAAGCATCTTCAAATTTATTACGTTTAAAAAATCATGTACAGTAAAGTCAACGAAAATAAGATGGAATATAACATCAATACACAATCTGCCAAAGATGATCTTAAATATGTCCACATTCATTTAGTGTTACCAGTGTTTCCAGGAGGACACACACAGTAGTGTTAGTGGGATTTCTGTTAGTTATATGCTACAGTGGTCACTCCTTGATTTATTCTAGTCTCGAGTACAAACACCTGACAAACACAAAATTGCTGCTTTATGTTTTCTGACTATAGCCCAGGGGTGTCAAACTCATCTTAGTTTATGGGTCGCATACACGGACTGGATCAGTAAAAGCACTGCATAAAAAAACAGCCCTACAAATTTTCCCCCTTTTTAGTGTAAAGAAGTACATTTAGTAAGGGTTCACCTGGACCAGAGCCAGGATTTTAACAAAGCTGAAACCATAAGCCAAAGTAAAAGAAATCCTTCAGCACTTGCTTGGTGACAAAAGGTATTATTTCTTGTTAAACTACTGTTCTCATTTAATGAGTGATCCATTTATAAAAGTGGTGATGAACAGGCTGAGACGTCTCCTGTTTCCCTGTTCAGTGAGTCATTTACAGTGGAAAAGGCACAAAACTTTCACATGTGGAGCTTTTGGAACTAAACAACAGTGTTTTACATCTTTATTATTTAAACATCTAGAAATGCTTTTCAGTTTCTATCCAGTTTCACTGAAAACCTGGAGTAGTTAACGACTTTGCAACGCCATCTAATGGGATGAATTGTGTCCATAGGCAGTGGCATTTGCACTGGCAGCATCTATTTTCTCTACAAATCGTATAAAGCTTTGCCCGACACAAATACACCCTCAGTGCACCCTCAGCTATTTTTGTCCAGTGTGCTTGTCAAACTTTCCACTTCCTTCTCACCAATCAAACAAAATCAGGAAGGGACATGCCTTATGATATCAAGACTAAATATAGATGGAGGAGAAACCGATCCTTGCTGGTTTTTGAAACAACGATACGATGCAGGCGCGATAGAAATGGTCTGAAAAAGAAAATCAGGTTTCAAGTCTTGCTGAATGTAGCGTGATGTTCACTTTTTAAAATCAGGGTTGCATTTAGTGTAGATCCAGATGAGAAAGCAAAGTATGCTTTAGGGCAGGGCTACTTTTTAAATGAGTGTGTCCTTAGTTTTTACTGTCATTGCAACAGGCAAAAAGCTTAAGTCAAGATTTCAAAAAGGAACTTCAATAAATAAATAAATGGATGGCAGTGTCCATCCTTTAGATGCTGTCTATGCTCCGGAAAAATTTAATTTGTTCTTTTGAAAAATATCCCAGTAGGTTCAAAAAGTACATGCGATATAATGTACTTTGTGCCTAAAATACTCTTACTTCATCTTGCAGCCAACAAGGACTGGAATCCTCTGGATGCTCCATGTTACCAGCTTGAGCACACACTGGCAGAGAGAACTCGCTGCTCTCTCTGACAGCCCAGACAGTGAGTTACTCTTTACTTTACCCAACTGATCCCATCAAGATCTCTCCATCTGCGGAAAGCCTCCCTGTAAATATGCTGCTTTTCAGATTCTGACAGTCTGACATCCCACAAAGCATTTGTGGGATGTCAGTCGCTGTTGTGACAATAATGAATTTATTTGGCATGGAAGGCTGCTTGGCGCGGCTTTAGGTGTGAAAGCTTTTGAACAAACCTAGGAGGCACCAGTGTCAGAAATTCTCAAATTTGTCACATACTTAATTAAACTCTGCATCGCTTTATAATGCTTTGTGAAGTGGATTGGGTGCAAAACTGGGTGGTTTGTTGTTGTTCTTTATCTAAGCTGTTAAGCCTGATGATACAAATTACCAAGTATCTGTGATTCCATTAAAAAAATGTTTTTGTCTGTGCAAAAATCTGATTCATTTATAGCATCGTGGAACATTAAAGGCGTTCATCTGGATCGTGTGATACTTATCAGCAGCTGGCCAGAAGACTCATACAAAAGTGAAAGCTCAGGATATTTGAATGCGTTTAAATATATAATTCAAACATAAAACATTTTTTTTCACTTTGATCACAGAAAAAATAAATAAATCTACCAAAGTCAAACACAAAAATTTTTTAAATGACTGATCACTTTGTCTTCATGAGATTTGTACATCTGTACCTCGTCATGTGGAGGCTTAGGTGCCTGTTGTCTGTTTCTCCAGCAGCCTGAAGCCAGTTGCAGCTGCTTTATTTTGGCCCGCACCTTAAAATCTCTGACACCTGAGGTGTGTGAGATTTAAAGCTCAGTCGACTCAGCTATCGGTCTTGTTCTAAAACTATTGCACTTTATTGTGATTTATGAAATCACAATAAACCATCAAACTCCAGATGGGATCGGAATCTGGTTGGTAGCTCATTTTGTCTCTTGATGAACCAAAGAACAAAGATGCTGCTCGGAAATTTAGCTAAACAGGCATGAATGTTTGTCTTTGATCAGCTTTCAGTGTGAGACGCTGAGCCTGATACAAAGAGATGCTTCCTTAAATACTTCATCTTTTTCTTTTGTTCTGATGTCACTGCATGTTGATTGCACGTCAAAATCTAAAAATGCCCGAGGTGTATTTTGGGGGTTATTTATCTTCCCTTTGATGAAACATCACAGAAGTCAGAATTTCTTCAGAGGTGTGACAAACGGCTGATGACCTCACTACCTAAATATAAATCAATCAAATAATTCAAAGTGAAAAAAGTACTTGAAGTGTTTTACACACAATATTTGTTGTGTAAATAGTTCAGAGGTCTGTGTCTAGAGGTTCACTAGATCACGTATTAATCCTATCACGGAAAAATTGTAATAACTTTATATGATTGCACTATTCCGGCCAGAGTTACTATCATAATTCTGCTCCATTTAATTTGAGTTTCAATACTTAATAAATACTTTATAAAGCTTTTGTTTAACCTTAACCTGCTATCCAGGCAGATCAGTTTATCTCAGTGTCGGAGGCTGATGGCTCATTTGTTTCTCGTGTGCTATATAAATGGATCTATTCTGCCCCTGGTTGCACATCTGCAAGCCACTTTGCAACCCACCTCCATCCCAGCAGCTCATTTCATGATGTATTGCATCTGTTGGCACTGATGCCTCCTCTGATCTGTGCTGGGGCTTCCTGCTGCTCTACAGCACCATGCCACCAAATTTAAAGGACTGCAGATGGGCATGATAATCTCCTTCTCACTGTAGTGGTCCTGACTGAAATGCATTTGCCACATGAGACTAATATTTAGAAGACAAGTGAATAATGAGCTCAGGTGATTTCATGCCAAATGACTCTGACAAAGGATTTAGATTATGTGAGAAATACAAGAAATAGTCAGAAAATCTGATACATCCTTTTTTTTCATTTAATTGTAATTTTTTCGTTTTAATTATAGCGCAGCCTTTTATGTTGGCGCAGTGGTTTCTGAAGCTTTTGATGCACCCCTGGATGATCAGCAGGCATTGAGGCTGCTACTGTTGCTCAGAGTATGTTTAGTAGTGTAGTGAGCCTATAGATTTTACATAAGCATGAGCCTTTTTTTTTTATTCGCATGTATTTCTGTGCGCTGTGCAGCCATGCACCAACAAGCTGTGACTGATGCAGAGGGAACTCTATCTGTCTTTCTCCTCCCACACGCTACTCCTGCTGTCAACCATTTTTTGTCCCTTCTTTTGCTGCTGTGCTCTCATTTTGGCTTTTTCATCTTCTCTTTAACAGGTCTGTGTGTGTGTGTGTGTGTGTGTGTGTGTGTGTGTGTGTGTGTGTGTGTGTGTGTGTGTGTGTGTGTGTGTGTGGTAATTGCTATCTAATCCTTGCAATTTTTTTCTATACTAAATGACAAAAATTACTGCCATAACTGCCACTGATTCAAAAACTACTTAAATCTTACGTGAAGATTTCATGACAAAGCCACGTGCATTCATGTCTTGGTCAAACAGTTTCCAGTCCTCTGGAAAGTCCTGAGGGGACCTCGCTGCAGGGGTTTGCTCCCATTGAGCCACAAGAGCACTAGATAGGTTCCCCACACTGATAGTGGCTTGAGTCCCCGATAATCTTAAAAGGTTCTTGATGATGATCATTATTTCCAGGGAACCATTTCTTTATGGCCTTCCCCCTCCTCTGGCTTGTCACATTGACACTGGAAAGGGATTTCCCTTCATTGGCTTTAAAGTTGGAAATACATTTGAATTTTAACTTGAGCATTAAAAATTTCCTGATCAGAAAGAATGAGGACTGAACCCATCACCATGACAAACAGACCAAAAATAGAAAGAAGTATGTGTAGATACATTTGGCCACATTGTGTCCCCTCATCCCACAATATCTCTCTGTCCAGTCAGTCAGTCAGCGCGTGTTTGTGTGCTCGTATTAATACGTCTTTGTGTGAGTCACTTTCCTTGTTTGTGTGTGTGAGTTGTGCACCAGCCCTTTGGGGGCCTGTGTTCACTGGAACAGATTAAGTCTGGCACTGGGAAACATATAAATATATGGCATGTTGGAGCAGTTAATCTGGGTCAGGCACAGTGGGAAGGAAAACTGGAAAGCAGTAAATGTACAAATATTCATTTGCACATTTAGGGAAATATGTTGCCACTGGTCCTACCAGTTACAAACAGGAGCTCATGGGTGATGCAAAGAAAGTAATAAATGCAATTGGACTCTTTTCTTGCATTTTGCAAGTAGCATGGATGTGCCAGACATCATACCTTCGTGACATTGCTTCAGAATGATTGGTGCCTGTCATGCCTGATATGTCTTCTGTAGCGGAAGCAGAATCTGGGGATGAGTGGGATGACTAGCCCATTGCTGGGGGTGAGGTCGCTGAGGTAGTTAAACAACTCCTTGGGGCCAGGCGCTTGGGATGGATGAGATTCGCCCTGAGTTCCTTAAGGTTCTGGATGTTGTGGGGTTGTCTTGGTTGACACACCTCTGCAACATCACATGGGATTATGTTGAAGAGATTATATCTCTTGGCTGGCCTGGGAATGCCTCAGTGTCCCCCTGGATGAGCTGGAGAAAGTGGCTGCGGAGAGGGAGGTCTGGGCTTCTCTGCTCACACTGCTACCCCCATGACCCTGACCCGGACAAACAGCAAAAAATGGATGGATGGATGAATGCTTTAAAAATACGTCTCCAGTGCTTACCTCAGCTCCTCTGACCTCTGAATATACAAATAATAAGAAGGGAAGGTCTGACGTTTGCAGGTGTTTTTACATTTAATTGATTACAGTGTGCTGCATATATACACTGCAGTGCTCTGCCATTCTTATTTTTTTCCTCTTCAGGCTGAAGCAGGAAAGAGTTATAACTGAATTTAAAAAATTCTCCTGAGCAAATACGAACTCAAAAAAGACTCAACGCTGCTTTTTTCTCATTGAAAGGCCTCTACCTCAGAGGTGTGAGGCAAATCTGAAGTGCCAGATCGTACAAGTGAATTCACTGTACAATCAGGCAGCACAGTAACGTGTGTCCTTCCCATTATGGGAATTTTCTCTTTGCGTCTGAGAGTAGAGTCATCCTGTTATCAATAGATGAAATACACTGAGCAGACACTCTTGCATTGGAAAGAAAGAAGTTCTTAGCAAGTGTAAACACAAATCAGTGAGAATGTTGACTTTATTTCACAAAAATCATTGTGGTTTAGATCTTAGTCAGGGTTTTATACTAAATTAGACCTGCAGGATTATTTGGTGTGTGTGTGTGTGTGTGTGTATGTGTGCGCGCGCTACATGTCTGTTCATTTCTTCGGCTAATACACCATCTAGTGGACATCATTGCAACTGTTTATAGTAACTGCTTTAATGTCAGGAGAGGCTCTTTGTGTCTCTTTTCTGCTCTGTTCTCATCTATATTTAATGATGTCATTCACAGAAAAGATTTGGAGGCAAAGCATTTTTAACTCCTTCCATGTCAAAAGGACAGCAGCTGTGACCTGCTAAATAATGGTTATAGTGTATAAATGTGTAAGAAACAAGCTTTACAAGGTAACAGAGGGTTATTTTTGGTGTAGTGACAAATGCAGCAACACTGTTGCTTATGTTGTAATCCAACAAGAGACTTTTATGAACATGTTACAATACAGAGAGGCCAGACCAAATGGGGTGTGTTCTGTATTTTGATAAAATTCATTTTGTGTGTGTGTTTTATTTTAGGTAATTCCAGATCCAAGCCAACATCCATCTTCCAAAGGAGTTTCCTCATCCATCCAGCTGCCCCAGCCAGAGAATCAGCCTTGAATATTGCAGATCCCCTGAACCAACCTTTAGCAAACAACTCCACTCCTTCAATACAAAAGAGCCACTGGGAGCTACAAATGAACTCTACTTATACCAGAGATCTCTGCAGCTGATGAAGACAAGTGGAACTAATTGAGGCCCTCCACGTAGAGTCAACACATTTTTTTTCCAGTGGAAGGAAATACAGGGGTGATGAAGTTCTGTTCTCATGTGCTGATGTTCAGTCCTGCCAACAGCGTACAGGAAATGGTAGCTTTACCACAGAGGTGGTAGCATGCAGGAATCCTTGGTTTCGCCGTCCTTTGCTAAAACTAGGAAGAATATCAACCTGACTCGCCTCTCTCCTCTTTTCCGTCTCTTTTCAAAGTAAAGAAAGCGTGGGGGAAATGGATTAACCCGCTGGAGAACTGCAGGTTTTTCTGGTACTAAAAGACTTCTTGTTCATGCCACTCTGAATGAATAAGACAATGATGATGATGATGTAGCCGACACAGGAGGAGCGTGTTGGCACGCGTTTCTTTCCACGGTTTGCTCTGTTTCTATCTACATTCCAGATCGGAACTGTTCCCTCCTCCTCACCTCGCTGCATCTCTTCAATGCAGATCCTTTCTTTCCAGTCCTCGTCAAACAATCCACAACTTGCCATGTCTTTAAAGAAGTGGATTTAAAAAAAATAATAATAAATAAATGTAGGAATTTGGAATGCATGGAACTTTATATCCAAGACCTTACACTGTTCATCATTAACAGAGGCCATAAAGACACTGGGAAACACATCTTCGCTTAAGAATAACAAAGAAGAGAGATTACTGAAGCAACACACGAGAATCTGGCCACGGGAGTAAGAGGAGCGTTTACTTTTATTGTGGGTTTTTTTGTTTGTTTGTTTGTTTGTTTGTTTTTGTTCGGTATGCAGAACGAAGCTGTAAATGGTTTTCCAGCCAAAGCCATTAAGACAATATTAGCCTGCAGTGCTTGTGGCAGTAGGGTATCCACAAAATTTGGCTCTCAGACACTTCTCATGTTGTTTTGGTGATTGTCACTTTTGTTGTGTTCTTTTGAAATTTTTATTTCTAATTTATTTTTGTTTGTTTTGTTTTGGTTTTTTTGCTCGGTTTTATGTTGCAGGTTACCAGTATCGCCTTAATCCGTTTTAAATGTTTTATTTTCAAGTAAAAACTGCATACTTTTTTATTACATCCTGTAAACACATCATCCGTCAGGTTCTTTTTGTTTACGTAGTAATATCAGCTGGAACACTGGCCACAGAGAGATTAATTTATATTTTTTTAAATTAGCATTGTTTTGATAATTGTTTGTGATATTATTTTTCATTTATTTATTTATTTTGTAATGTTTTGTTACCTTCATCAAGCCCCCTGTAATTTTTTTTTTTTTTTACTCTTATTTATTGTCAGTAATTATAAAAGCAATAGAGTAAGCGGCGATGAAGTAAAGAGCACAATCATGTGTCATTTTAACAGTTGGTGGAATAGAAATGTGTTGCCTCCGTCTGTCTAACTTACCACCGATGTCTGACTTAAAAAGTACCACAAAATGAACTCTCGCACTGCTGTGCCAGAGAGCAGGAGTTCGCCTAATAACCACAAGTCCGCCCGGATCTTTTCCTCCAACCGAGAGTCCCTGGATTGGAGTGTTACACTGCTACATAAGCCAGCTGGAGTCTGATCTAAAAGCACTGCAGGGCAGCACAGAGGCACTGAAAAGCAGACCATTCACACACTGAGGCAGAACTGAACTTGACGTCATTTCCTGGGCGGGGGGGTTTGTTTGAGGGCGATTCTTCCGACTCCTTCAACATGGACTTTTACTATGGAGGCTGGAGAAAAAAAATGCTCCTCCGAGCTCTTCACACAGTTTTTGTCAGCATGCGCCTTCACTCTGTCAAATGTGCACAGCGCACATGAAAGCACACTGTAAATGGTGTCAAAAAGAAAAAAAAAAAAAGCAGCGCTCATGTGACTGAAGAACCAAAAGTAACACAGTTGTGTCACAAAGTCACTTGCCTTTTTTTTTTCATCTTTCATTTTTCTAATGTTGTTGGTGGCACCTACAACTGTGCCAGCTGTCAAGGAAACTTCTCAGGTCAGTGTTCTCCCTGCTGTTGCTCCTGCAGTGCATTGTGGGATCTGTGGTAAAGTACTGAAAAAGTACTCTGTCAGGCCAAACATTGCGAGGCCCCTCAGCAAAGCAAATGAACCAACCAACTTCTGCTGTATATTGTCTGTGTGAGCGCTCGCTGGGAACCTTCGCATGCCTCCCGGCGCAGAAAACCTCAGTCACCTCTATATTGTTCTGTTCCTAATGTTTGTATGTGTGTGCGGGTTCTGTATGCGTGTATTTAACAACCATCATCCAATGTGGAGGGGTAAGGAAAAAAATCTAAACTAAAAACAAAAAAAAAAAAAAAAAAAAGACGAAACATGACTTCAGTCACAACAAATATGGTGGGCAGAAGAGGCGACCTCTCATCTCCAGTCGTTCTATGCAATGAATCATATTTGGAAAATCGTGGAGGAAAAGAAAAGTGAAACACACAAGTGGGAGGAAAAAAAGTCACAGTCATTTTTTTTAAGCACATAAGATTTTTGCATATCACATTTGCTTTGTTTTGATATTGTTGTAGATCAATATAAGAGGATTCTGTGAATGTTTGTGTGAAACTGGTTCCTTGTAAGGGGCAATCTTAAGAAGGATTTTTATTTTCTTTTTTTCATGTTAACTGATATGTTTGGGGTACCATTCTGCAACCAAAGATGTATTCATGGCAGCTGGGAAATTGCACCTGTGATTAAAATTGATGAGTTAGAAGCATCAGGCTGTTCTCAATCAAAGGTTTCATGTAATAGAACTGATTATAAAATACACAGAGTTGGAAAAAGTTTGCAATTTAACATTTTATACATGCTCAGAACGAACACGATTTTTTTTTTTTTTAGCCAATCAGTAGCTCCTATTGGTTTATTTGAAACCTGCTTACCAATGAACAACAGCCAAAAAATTAGCTGAAATAGAGGGAGAGCTCACCGTGTGCAGATATTTAAGGATAGTAAAAGTATTTAACAGGGACTTAAAAACACCAGTTGACATGAACGCATCCAAGCAGCTCTTGGCCTTGGTGGTCTGGTTTGCTTCAAATGGGTTAAATGGGTACTCATGTACTTGAAGAAAAATATAGAATTAACAGAATATAAGAGAGAGATTTTGATATATTTCAATAGATTCCCTCATATGGTGTCTGCTCAGGGGTAACGAAGAATTAAAATCCAGACCAGAGTTTTTATTAGCAAGCTGCCTAATGTGCAATTGTATTTTTTTCAGATAGCACCAAAATTTTAAGAGTGTAGACAAAGAAATTTAAAGTTCAGATATATAATTAATACAAAACCCACTGAATATGTTTGGCAAAAGAAAGTGCTGTAGGCTACTAGTTAGACACTATTCAAAGCTTACCTAAATTAAAATCTAGTAGTGAAATAGGTGAGTTTGTGTACTTGAGTATGTGAGTGTGTGTGTGGGGTGCACTGGTAGAAGCCTATTAGAGCAAGTTATAAAAGAAGCTATTTATTGAAATCCAGATTTAAAGAGTTGGTTTATGCAGTATGAAAGTATCCCTTAACTATAAATTCATTTTAAATCTTATTTGAGCAGGGTCTCACAAGTCACTCCAACTGTGTAAAAGAAGCTAGTATATGTGTATATATATTATTATTTTTTTGTGAAACATTTATCATTTATAGATTTGTCTATGTAAGAATTTATTTTCTCATACAGAGCGGGTATAGAGAGCGAGCTGGCATTAGGGAAAAGGGAGATTTAGGTTTAAAATCTATAGACGTATTGATGAGAAATTGTGTTTGTGCGTATGTTATCTATTCGTTTTCTCAGTCTGGTTCTTCACCGTCATTCTGCTGAGTTGCATATTGAGTGCATGTTACCCAGACAGCACTTCACAGGAGAGATCACAGGTACACTGCCATCAGATCAGTGACTTCACTAAGAAAGATTCAAATTAGGTGTCAAACAATATGAGAGAGAGTTTAAAGTTACCCAAGTTAATACCAACTTCCACTATTGTATGTCGTATGTTTTTGGAAGTTTGTAAAAAAATAAAATCAAATAAAATGTTCAATAAAACAATCCTCAATCACTTTTGCCTCAGGAAAGCACACATTAAAGGCAGCATCGCAATGGAGATGTTCAGAGAGACAACAGATAATAATAATGGATGTGTTTGTGCAGGCGCAGTAAATCAGATCGCTTACGACACACAGGTGATATCGCGGCTGCTGCCAGTCAGAGTGAGTCTGTAATATTTGGAGCACATAAATACCAGGAACTGTGAAAACATGTTCAAGGTGTATTTCTTTGCTCCAGCCGCTGAAGGTGACTTAAATATGCATAGCAGCAAGGGCTTTTATACTACTATACTGGTCATTGAAGAAAGCCATCCTGTTACTGCCCTCTAGCCAGTCGTGGTCTCTGTCTATACTCTGCATGGTGTATGTCTATAACCAGGAATGCAATGGACTTCTGTTCCGACCACAGCAATCACCAGTGGGCAAAATCACCAAGCCACAGCCGGGTTTTTCAATGGTGTTTGAAGCACAAATGTAGACAATATTAGAGATAGATCAAACTCAAAGGGTCCTGTTCCAAATTGCGAATGAAATCTGCTGGGGAGTAGCCTCCTCACAACAGAAAAATCTTCATTTTTCTCAATGTCAGGAGCAAAAATGTTATTTCAGATTGCCATTTGGAACGACACTCTTGTAGTTGGAAACAGAAAACTGACAGATTTACAGACGTGAAGCTAAATGAGAGGTTGCTTCCACCGCATCTGTTTTTGTAAAGAGGAAAAAAAAAAACTCTCACGAGGCTTGACTTGTCTTTGAATCTGACACGTCTCAGCAATAAGGCTGCATTTACGCACAGACAATCTGGACCTTTAACCTTTTGTGACACTGATCTGCACCTGAATTGGGCATTTGTTGTAACTATGGCTACATTTAAATGAGTCTTTCATTCTGACGGTCACGTGTCACAGAGAGGTTAAAAACACAGCGTCTCTGTTTCAGCTGTCTTTAAATGCAGCTTATAATGCTTTTGGGAAATCCAGACTGTGTGTGCAAGTGTGTGTGTGTGCGTGCAAGCGTGCGTGCGTGCGTGTGTGCGCGCATGTGTTCTCAACCAAAAAGGTAGCATGCAGTGCTTGTACAGAGCATAGTGTAGTAACAGTTACCACTGGTCTTGCTGTTGGTCACGAAGACAGTCGACGTATAGCAGGACCCTAGATCACTTTTAAGACACAAATATATATATAAAATATATAATGTGTGTAAATGTTTCATGGGTGAGAGGTTGTAAAAGAAGGCGAACGCCGAAACAAATAAAACCACGAGAGAAAAGTCCATCTTTCACTGTAAAACCATCAGGGAGCATTTATTCATCTTTTACCTGTATGAATCATTAAAGAACAAGTGCATGACCTGGACACCTGCCCCCACCTGACCTAACTGCTCCCCACCCCCACCCCTTTGACCTTTTGAGCCTCTTCGACCTTTGACCTCCCTCCTCACGGGTTGCCATGTTTTTTTTCCAGTGTAAATATCACTCGAAAGCCGACCAGAGTCCGCTTCGACACAAACACCAACAACATGTAAATGCCATGTAAATCTCAAACATGCTAACATACCACAGCCCGTACACACACAAAGAAACACTGATTTACACACACACACACAAACACACACACACAAACATGCACGAGAGGCACGAGAGAGGCGTTCGCACACCAAACGCCGATACAAGCTGGAGCGTATGCAAGCCGGAAACTCCCTGCCCAAACTCGTGCCATTTGTGTATAAAAACAACAAGAGAATATAACAAACAAGATCAGTTGTTGATTTGATTAATAAATGACAAAATGCATTGTGTACGTATGTGGCTGGCTCGTGCGGACTGTTTAAAACACATTTAAAAAAAAAAAAAAGTTGTATTCGGATATGAAAAAAACATATTGGTCTGTGTAGAGTTTCTATACATGTCGTGTTTGTAAAATGAGGTAACATCGAAAACAAAAAAGGGAAAAATATTCTGGCTTCCATGTAATTTTTTTGGGGGTGGACGGATCATTTTTATGGAGATGGAGAGAGAGAGGGCGAATTGGACTTTGGAGATGTATAAAAAAAAGTTATAAAATAATCCAATTGAATGAAGAAAAGAGTGAAAATAAAATACAGAAAAATAAAGAGAGCCTAAAAATGAGTACAAAGTGTTCCATTCACTGTTGTAAGTGCAATGAGCTAAACTTCCTGTTTCCCCATTGTAAAACCTTGTGTATGTTTCCGTGTATTCCTCCTGTAAATGGGTGTAGTAGACCTGGTGCATCATGCCATGTAATGTGATGAATGACAAATTATGACCTTACAATACATTTCAATCAGGAAATATAAATAAAAAAAAAACAAATACATAAAAAAAAGTGTTTATTTTATTTTAGCTGTTGCTTTTCTGTGTCCAGCTCTCTGAACTCTTTTCCAGGGACGCTTAACGGAGCCGAGCCATCCTAATGACTTTGCACATTGGCCAATTCTGTTTTGAAGCATCAACTTCCGCATTTTGTTGCATATGACTTGTTGCCCTAACATATCCTCCCTTTTGTTGTCTGTTACACTCTGGGATGATCATTTATTAACTGTATTCAGACTTGAAACTAGAGACTGAGCCACCTAACAGCAGTCACTGCATATGGCAGGGATCAGGCCGATGCCTCAGATGTTCTTGGTATGTCTACACATGCAAGTCCACGTGATTCACTTCTGAGGGTCTGGGTGTAACCTGTTGATTTTCAGCTTAAACAGGGGAGAAACGAAACCATCAAGAGTGAGACGAAATGTATCAATATTTTCATGCCTGAACTTATTTGTGCTCGGTGAATAAATTTAGAAGTGCTTCTGACCATGTGTACAAATAAATCAAGGCCTACTGAAATGTTTCCATCAATCTATTAGTAAATGAGAGCCAGTGGGCCTCATTCACTCATATTTGCATAGAAATATTCCTACCCTGCACACAAACAGTGCATATGCAAAATTACCACTGGATTTTATTCTTACCACTGTGCTTTTGATAGTAACAGAATCAGTCGACTCTAAACTAACAGGTTTGTGTAATCTGCATACCACCACCCTCCCATTTCTCCATATAAGGAAACAGGTGAAGCACAGCAGGTTGCAGAAACAGAAAACAATAGTGTCCCACAAGGAAGTCAAAAAAAAAGGCCACATTTCCAAAGTAGTTCCAACACAGGCAACGTTTGAGCATTTCAAAAAGAAGCAGACAGGGTCCAAAACTGACATTAGGGTTTTATTAGTAGACATTTTCCCCCATTCATAGAATCTAACAAGCAGTCCACAGTATGGGTACAACCCCTTATAGACCCCCCCAACTTCAAAATAAGACATCTGGTTGTCACCAAAAACAGTTTAAATACTATAAAAATAAAATCAATTGCACAAATATGCCATTTTGCTTGTGATTACCTCTGTGCAACACTTGTACGCATATATTACATCGACAATCACATGACACAGTCCAAGAGAAACAAAATTCAACAGAAAACTTTTTCTTAATAGAAAGAACCAACACTCAAAGCAACATAAAATCCTAGAATTAGTTAAATAACGTGTATTAGTCATAACAGGCAGAGCTTGAATCGGCACTGACGAATGTGACCGTTACATATGTTCAATGTGCCAGTTAATAGTACTTTACAGTAAAAATTACACAGATTTGGATTCATTTACAGCTGTAGAATTTGATGTGTTTGAATTCAGCCTCCTGCAGCTGGAGCAGTGTTTGCTTTTTGTTTTGTAAATGAAATTAATGAGACTCTGGATTGTCCTTGTGAATTTAACCAGTCAAAAAAAAAAGTTCTCAATCAGTTCAACAACTAGTCTACCTACATACTGCACTGGCCAGTAAATCAGACAAATGTAACAGCCACAGTCAAAGATGCCAGTGTTCAGCTGGTGAATGATGTTTGCGTCAAGCCCCGATTAGACACTCTGCTCCTTCTTAAGTAAAACGGAGGCATTAAGAGACGATTTTGCTACAAAAGGAAAAAAAAAAAAAAAAAAAAAGGAAAATGACACTTTTCCATAAAACATCATAAATAACACACGAGTTAAAAATGGAAATCTGACAAGTCCAGGCACTAAGCATGACATGTTAATCCATTTTTAAAAACAATAATACAAATCAAAAGTTAAAATTATAGATGTGACAACACAGCTACCTGTAGTGACAAGTAGTTCAACAAGCTCTCAATTACCTGGAATGTATTTAACTAAGGCGGCGAATTCCACATATCAAGATGCGTCTCGCTATTCAAGCTGAGAGGCCGAACAGCGCGCGCGCGCATCTGTGTGTCGCTGCGGGCAAGGGGAACGTAAAGCTGCTGTACAACAACAGATCAGACACGTGCCGTTTATGTCGAGGTGCAAACGTTGCATAGGGTCGGTGCTGCAAACTAAACGCTCGGGTGAAAACGTGATTTCAAACAAAACGTGATTAAATAGTTAATTAGTTTTACTGGGCGGGGTTCAATCTCAGCAGATCGCATCTGTCGCAATGTAGTCAAATAAAATAAAGTGTGTGTGTTATGAGGTTAAGTTAGTATGCAGACGTGAAGGTCGGAACCCGTTTATTCTACATTTATCACTATCAAAGCTATAGTGTGACTTGAGCTACGGTTTTATATTAAGAGCCACATCAAAACATAAATTTAGACCGCGAGAGCAAAGCAAAGTGTTTGAATCGAAGTAGTACGATGTTTAAAAAACATCCACCTTTTAATAAAACCCCAGCACAGCAACAGAATGCCATAAACCTACAGGAAAAACCCACCGTGGCCGCCATCCGTTCCATTCTGATCCCATCCCGCTAAATCTGAAGGGAAACTTGAGTCCTGCTCAGTGAAGATGAAATGAATAATTAATGTAGAGTCACACTGCTGTTGATCTTAACACAAATCAAAGGGAAGCTGCACAGCACAGAGGATATCTTGAGTTACCAATTTCGGTTTCTTTCCACCCTGCTTGGACACTCCCGACATCCCAAAAGGTCTCTTCTTTTTGTGTTAGAGAAGTTCTCTTTTCTTGTTTTACCTTTTAGGATGTAGTGTTTCTGCTCAGCACAGAAGTGTGAGAAACAGGCTGCACGGACATAAGACTACAATCATTGCTGCATCTTTTGTGGTTGTTTTGTTGTTTCCTGGCATGAGTTACTCTGGTCTGTCTGCTTTACTGTAGTTTTTCCTGTTTATGTCTGTGACAGTTTGCAGCTGATGCCCAGATCCTCCCGACTTTGGTCCGTTAATCCATCCATCCAATCCTCCCATAGAGTTGAATTATCTAGGGCTGCATTTATACTCTATTACACTGGCATAAGTTTCTTCTCTGGCGATACTGCGAAACTCCTTTAAGTTCGTATTTTCTAATAATCAGTCGCACAGAAAAAGCACCCTCTCCTGTTAATGTGGTTTAAGGAGTTTGTATGCAGTTTGTATGGTTTACATATTGGATGTGGACATATTCTTGCTCCTACATTTACTTCTAGTATTTTTGGACTTATTTTTAGCTCACTGTTTAACAAAGAAGAAAACCACTGAACAATAGCTTCATTCACAAGCAGCTGCAGAACATCAAGATTCATGTCACATGTTCAAGTGGGAAAATTCAACTGGTGTGCACTGCTAAACTCTGACTGCTGACCTGCCTGTGGAGGTGTAAAAGCACATTTCAAATGCACAAGAGTTTCCTCAGCATTTCAAAATCGAGATGCTCGTATCGGGTAATGGAATATGTGCACGTGTGTGAAACCAAGTAATGCAGCACAGTTATTCATGCTGCACTTCATTTGAAATCAGTTCAGCTGGGCTGTTAATCTGTTTCCATGAAAACAGAAACCATTAGTTGCTTTTGTTTTTCTGATCCCAGTTCTGTTTTGTTCTAAAGAAACATGGTTTCTAATACTTGTCTTGACTGATAATAATGCTTTTATCAAACTTTAACTACCAAATAATTGGCGAGTATCAGCAGATACTAATTGTTTTCAGGATAAGACATGTGGACAGTAACGAAGTCTTGATCACATTTGATTTGTCTTGACTAATATAGCAATCAGCAATCATTTATTTGTTCCTCAGAGTAGTCTGTAACTTATACTTGTGTATTTTGAGTGTTTAAATCTTTAAAATCTTTTAAAAAAAAAACAAAAAACAAAACAAAATCATTCTCAAGATCCATCTGCAGTTCAAAAAGCATTCCCTGTTGACTGGTTGTTCATCTGCAGCCATATATTCATCACTGTGATTATCGGGTCGTGATCTATGTGTTTACTTGTATTTATGACGTTTTTAAATGTTGCCATCAAGAGTCTTGGCGGGCAGTTCCTCAGAGAACAGAGTTTGACAGCAAAGATGTTAAACATTCAGAATGGACCTGTGAGATTGTTAACTGTTACCAACTCTCTGCCAGTGGGACTGGGTAGGAATTAAATGTCATTGTGCTCTAAACAGTGCTGTAGCAGAGAAACGGGAGATGATTGCTGATGTTTGGAGTAAGACTTAGGAGAAGATGGTATATTACCTCCAAGTGGGGAAAGAAAGAAAAAAAACTGCTTTACTGAAGGCTCGGCAGACAGCAGGTAATAAGCATTCGGCTTGTTTGCAAGTATTTCCAATTTAAGCTGGGGGTGCCCACGTTGATTTGTATCATTTATCTCCAGCTGATGACAGGTAGGTGACTGCAGGTTACAGATGTGGAAGAGGAGGAGGCGGAGGAGGAAGATGAAGGCTAGCGGGCATTCAGTAGATATCGGGCAAGTCTTGGTAGTTCCTGTTGAAGTAGCCACCAGTGTAGATCCAATCCTGGGAGCCTGTGTATGGATTGGTGCCCATGTGGAACCACCTAAAAGATAAAACACAGATTATGCTGCTGTAGGGATTTACCAGGACTTTGGTCTGAAATGCAAATTATATAAAGAAACCAATAACACACTGAAAACTTGCATTAATAAAACACTCATTGAGCGTATGTTTTATTTTTACACATTATTTCATATGAGCCTCCAAGAATTCTGCGTATTGTTTTCCACCTGCGTTTCCTGTCACTCTGCAATGTGACCTAAAAAAATTCAGTCCGCAGCTCCCATGATTATTCAGTTCTGTTTAGGACTTTTTTTTTCATGTAATACAAAATATGAACTGTTCCTCATAAACGTCAGTTTTCCTTTGGTATAAACAAATAAAATATGATCATTGCTTACCTGCACATTTAAAGCTCACTAAACAGATTTTTCTCACATTTACACAGAACCAGTTAAGCTGTTTCATTGTTTCCAGTCTGACAAGTGGATGCTGGTCACTTCATATTAAACAAACAGAATGACAGTTGACCTTATCAGCCAAAAAAGAGGAAGTAAGTGCATTATGTCAATTATGTACATAACAGGGTATTACAGTAAACTGTACGCCAAGTTTTTTCTTTCACTACCCACAGTTTGTGGCCACAGGCAAGGCTAGGAATGTAGCCTGACTAGTACATTAACAGATTTGCCTTTAGGGCTCAGTTCTATTCACAACAACTGACCGGTACAGCGTCAGCATCACTGCAGACATGCAACGATCCCCCTGTTATTCTCATGTATACTGACACATTATAAACAACATCTAACAGTATTAAGAGGTTTTTAAACTTCTGTAATGATGCATATTGCAGTTTTACAGCTTCCATCATGTTGACTTCTTTACTTTTATATTATAAAAGGTCTTGTAAAGGTTAGAACAGAAAAAGTGAAGTGAATGCATGTGTGTGTTTCCTACCTAGTAGACCACTCCTCATCTGTCTTGGCTCTCTCTTTTCTGGCAGCTCTCTGTTTCTCCTCCAGTCTTTCCTTTTCTTTACTGGCCTCATCTGCACAAGAACAACAAGTCGTTAGATACCTGGAGCATTCACTAAGTTTGAATTGGCACAATACCACAGACATCCAGCAGGTGGAAGCATTGACTTATTATTGGCAATCTTTTGCATTCAGCAGCAGAAGTTTTATCAACGTAAAGGTTTCTTTTGTCTGCTGTTTTTCTCCCTTTCACAGGGAGAATATTTTAAATGTCAGCTGAAACGTCCACACAGTCGCAGTTTACCAGTGTTGTTTTTGCACAATGCAACTGGAAAACAAGTTACTGTATGTTCCATTAGGGACGCATTCAAATTTGATAAGACAAAATGTAATTACCCATGTTGCCATTCTCCATTGCTCTGATGTCAGGCCTGAAGCGACAATCAGTGTGAGGCAGGATGGCCTCCATGGTGGGCTCCAGCTCATTGAGACACATCGCAAAGTTTGTGAAGTTGTACATCTGGGAAACAAAGAAAGATTAAATGCTGCTGTGTGTGTTCTGTGCTGTCTATAAGGATGTGTAGCAATTCTTTTTATACCATAGAAGAGTGTGCTGGTCTAGAGTCTATCCTCCACAACAAAGTGCTTCCTGGTACGACAGACACAGTCTCTTGGACTTCGGGCATATCATCTGCATCGTCGTTCTCCGCGCCCTCGAGTTCCTCCTGGGAATGATACAACTCACTGTAACTACTGGTACCAAAATAGGAAGAGGAAAAATACACTTTACATCACAGCAGAAATTACTCATGAATAGTGTAGCTACATGCAGTTACCACTATATCAAAGCTTCTGTCAGGACCCGTTTTTATTTCTGTAGCATCTCCAAACTGGCCACGCATTTTGGAGCTATTACGCATGACTACAAATAAATGAGCAGACTAAAGGGGAAAAGCTGAAAAATGTCTGCATCAATCTACACGAGCTTGTTGGTTTTACCTGGATAAGCCCACACAGAATGCTGGAGACAGTAACAGGAAATCAAGACAGAAGAAGTAAAGGAATAAATGGGACTAACCCCAATGACAGTAATTATAAAAAGTAAACTCTCAACCTGGGGGAAACAAGCATTACACTCTGCTGTTTTAAGTTTTATTGTAGATGTAAAATATTAGGATACAGAAATGTACACTAGTTCTTACATTTTTTTGCTTCTTGTTGTCTCCTTTCTTCTCTGACTTCTTGTGTGCCTCATAGGCCTGAGGGTCGACACTCCACATGCATTCAGTCCACTTCCCATAGATAACAGCAAGCTTCTTTTTACTGGGGAGAGACAGAGAAAGAAAAGAAAGACAAGAGGTAGAAGATGTGATAGAAAGAGGAGCAGGACAAGATGAAGAGGCACAAGGCAGAAAAAGGATTTAAAAAAAGGAAATGGTACACAGTGGAAACAAGGAAGAAGAGGAACAAGCGCAGAATAGGAGAAGATAAAGTACAATTAAAAATGAGAGAAAAAAAAAAAACAAGAACCACATTATTATGCCAACTTTTTAAAGTTTGAATGCAGGAAGAAAAAAAACTGAAGATTCACACTGTAGGTGACAAACCAGTGCAAGAGTCAACACAAACCTCTTGTCTTGGATGTATCCCTCCACTTTGTGCAGCTCTTTGCCAAACATCCCACAGGGCTTGAAATTCAACACACATTTGTCTCCAGTGCTGCAGAAAAAAAATGAGCCGAGACCCAATTAACATCTCTTCACTGGCAGACTTCATTACAGTGAATTAAACAGACACGGCAGCATTATTTGATATAAGGTGGTGGATTTTTCAGTATTAAAAGAGATCATGCAATTAAACTTTTATTTCATATACATCACTTTGCATGACTATTTGTATATAACAGATTCATGTTCAAAGCCTGCTGTTTTGACAGCAGTTAGCCTGTATTTTCCAAGCAAGGTACTTCAAGTGTAACTGGTAAGCCGTGACTACTTCACAGCTCCTGGGATGAATCTGTGCAACTCTGAAGACACAGAGCGTTTAAAGAGGAGGATAATAAAAGGTTTGCACTGCTTCCCTGGATAAATAAATGTTGGAAGAGAAGCTGTTTGCCTGAGAAGTCACAGAGAGAGTAAACAGCCTGGTGTCTAGTATTAGACTAAACAAGGAAGGTGTACGGCAGGAATAGTGAACAACTCTGTGGGTTAACATTTGTCAGATTTACAGTGCTTCATTTCAACTTGACTGTAGCATTTACTACAGGTTAAACATGTCTATTAGTAACTAGTTCTACTTGATAAGTAGATGACATCACATGCATGCATAATTTAAATACCTGTGGTTGATGATTTCTACTGTGCCATACTGTTCTATCCACAGTTTGCCCAGGATGACATTGTGTACGCAGCAGTTAGGGTTGCTCCATGTGTATGCCTCCCCGTACCTGGATGAGAATAGCAGAAAAAAAAGGGAAGGAAGGGAAAAATAAGAATGAAGAGGGAAAGGTGAAAAAAAGAAAACGTGATGAGTACCAGTTTTGGATTTTAAATAAATAAATACACACAAACATTTTAAGCGACTAACTTGAGTAGTTCTAGTGTGATAGTCCCTTTAGGCTCTGCCTCAACACTCTTTCCCCAGAATTTCAGTTTAGGGTAGATGGAGCCGTGGAAGACAAAATCCCCAGCCAGGCTCTCTGCATGGAATGCACTCACTGGAGGATGATGGGATACCTGCTCCGATACTAGTCGGAAACCCTGTTCCTCTCTGTAAGAGGCAGGGGTGTAAAGAGAGAGAAAGTTAACGGATAAGACCAGGTGGCCTTGCTTAAATAAAATAAAATAAAAACAGAAAGAAAAAAGAGAAAAACAAATGTGTGCACCTGATAAGTTCATAGGTCTCTCCCAGCAAAGGATTGAAAGGCTTTCCAGTTCTGTCCCACTGTGATGCAACTGCTGACACAGCAAAAGCAGCTACTGCCTAAACACAAACAATTACAAACCAAGTTAGTATGGTGCACATTCCCCTAAACCTCTGTTAGTGAATTTTGCTATTACAACCATCCAAAAGTGCACATGAGAGGTGAAGAAGAGAGTGCAGGCAGGGTGGAGCGGGTGAAGAAGCGTGTTGGTGTGATTTGTGACAGAAGGATAGCAGCAAGGGTGAAAGGGAAGGTTTATAAGACAGCAGTGAGACCTGCTATGATGTATGGTTTGGATATAGTAACACTGACAAAAAGACAGGCTGAGCTGGAGGAGGCAGAGTTAAAGATGTTAAGATTTACAAGTGACCAGCAGGGACAGAGGGACAGCTCAGGTTGTGGAGTTTGGAGACAAAGTTAGAGAGGCAGGAGTGAGATGGTTTGGACATGTGAAAAGGAGGAATAGTGGGTATACTGGGCATAAGATGTCAACTATGGAGCTCCCAGGCTTCCAGATGATTCACAGATGTAGAGGAGGAGGACACACATAGGGTTGGTGTAACAGAAGAGGATGGTAGGGATAGGCTGAGATGGAAGAGCAGATGATCTACTGTGGTGACCAAAAGTGAGCAGCCGAAAGAAAAAGGCTCTATTACAGACATACATACTAAACAAATTCTATTTATCACTTTATAATTTAAGTGCGCTACTATTGCACTATTGCAGTGTGAGTGTTCCTCCTTGTCTAGAGTTTACAACAGAGATCTATGCAGATGACCTACCTGCATGCGGTCTATAGAGTCGGACAGTGAGCAGGCTCTGTTGATGAGGTAAGTGTGTTCCATGTATTCTGTGATTCTCTGTAGGAAGCTCAGAGGCTCGTTGAAGGCAATAGGCATCGTGATCTTGGACAGTTCCTGTTTAAGTACACAAAAACATTAAATTGGCTTCTGAATACATGTTGCTTTATTTTTTAGTTTGCAAAAGAAAATTCCTAGCCTCGTCATGGTTTACATTATCAAAGTTATCTCTAAATTACCAGCCTAAGATTGGATCTTACTTCTGTGCACTGTGTTTGACACTGACTTACTGATGCAGTCTTTCACTGCATGTGTAGAAAAGAAGCTCTTAAACTGTGTCTGATAACCTGAATGCCCTTACCAGTCCAATACATTTCTTCAGGATACTCCAGACACCGATATTGTTTCTGGAAAACATGGGCGCAGGGAGAGTCGTCCTGAAATCAAGAAAAAAAGAAAAATCCAAGGTTGCAGATAAAGGGATTGTGTGTTCAGGTTTGTCATCAGGCCAGAAGATAAAGAAATGCCGCATGCAGATAAGAACAAGCAAATGCAAAGTGATTAACAAACAATTCATCTCAGGACTGTTCAAAGGAACAACATTCATTAAACTCTATCCTAAAATTTCTTCCTGGTAATTTTCCACTGATGTCTTGAAATTAATACAAGTAAACAGGCAAGTTAAAACCATACTTATGTATGGGTGAACCAAGTCAGCCCCCCACTGAGAACAATAAAAAGAGATCCTTTTTTTAAACTCATTATTTTTAAGTTATATTTTTATAACACATCTAAACTACTGCCCCAAAAGAATTAGGACTGCTTGTTAAGCACACTCCCTTTTGCCTTTCTGTGTCTGAGTTTTGTATCATAAACCCAGTCATTACACATTTTGATCCTGCACAACATATTCTGCTAGTTTCAGTGGGAGTCTTCAAATAGTTTCTAACCAAGACATTCATCATTCACAAATATACAAGTGCACACATAGCAGATGGAATGTGGATGAGGAATGCAGGAGTACCTGTGTTTCTTGATGCCATTCTCCTGTGGGACTGATCCATTGTTCTTCTGGCTGCTGCTGTCAATCCCTTGTGCATCTTTGAAACTGGCCTCTGACAGCCCCTCGTACGACTCGTCCGATTCCAGGCCTGTGGGAGAAAAAGAAATTGCAGATATTCTCCAACATATAGTCTTCTTTACATTTGTTGTAAACTAAGAAACTGGGCCACCAACAGTAAACTTGCTTGTAATAAGAAGCCAGTTCTGACTCTAAACTTTTCATGTACGAAAGCCTGGGCGCGACCACTTGGCACCACATTTAACACACAAGTGCACAAGAGATCGTCATTTAACACACAGAGCTGACGACGTGAATGAACATATTGTTCTCTTGCCAATATTGCTATCGCCATTGTATCACCGTCATCAGCTCCAAATGACAGATTGTGTATTTGACGAAAAGGCAGATGGCATGGGAATGAGAAGTGGTAGGTTCACAGCAGTACCTGTGAACCTACCACTTAATGTTAGGGTCGAGTTGTACGGAACTCAAGCTGGGGCATTGACCGCAGCTTAAAATACACTAATGACTATAATTACTCAACAAACACACCTAATCTGCAGCAGTATTATGTTAAAGGTGCAAGGTGCGCAGTTTTAACATCATTACGCAAGTAAAAACAAAATTAATTTTCATGTAATGGTGGCCTCTCAACACAAGTTGAAAAACATGGAAGGAGGGACAATGTCTAAAAATAAATGATCAGACACAAAGCCAGCTAGCGTGTGTACATTTCTGAAATCTGGTAAGCTTCAAGCATAAAATTAGATTCCCCAATCAAAGGAAGACATAAGGTCTCCACCTGGTATTACTAAATATTTGCAGATTTATAGTAATGGTGATGTGAAAGCCAAGTTCCACTTCCTGAAAAACAAAATATATTGCACAATATAAAACTGACTCATTAAAAATACAGCATGACAATTTTGTGATCCACAAACAAGAGTCTGACTGAAAAGAGCTGTCAGAGATCCCTGCCATTCTGTGTAACTTTAAATACTCAAAAATCTCTATTTACCATATACACTACAGTCCAATGATATCTTTAAAGCTTTTGTAGCTGCTGTGAAGATGTATTACTGCTAAAATTTAAGGATCAGTATTAGTATGGAAAATTAATTTAAAATCACCAAGCAAAGTACTAATATTTTTATTAATGCGTAGTTTGCACTAAAAACTTGAGGGCAAATTAATAACAACAATAAAAACAACAAAAAGGCTCAAGTCGAGACAGTTGACACCTGATGCTCACAGATATGAATAATATATCAGCCCTGTTCTGCATCTGTCTCAAATTAGTAAGGTGATCATAATAATGACACAAAGACCGGTGGACACCCACACACCCACAAATCTTTTATTTATACCTGCATGGAAACGACTTGCTAAAATTATAACAGCAATATCACAATGGCTCTACATCAACATGTGATGATTGCAAAAAACGATGATTCTAATATTTATTAACAGAGAACACCACACCCTGCCTGCCCTCCCATCAACCCTGCACATAACAGATTGTTAAAAGTAAACAAGTGACTGGCAATGCAATTTTTCTACAACAATAAAGTGTTTGCATTCTTTTATTTCTCAGAATCAATATCATCATCATCATCATATTCAAGCACAGTGCTGAACATACCACTTCATTAATCCTGAGAAATTACATCTTTTGACATTATGTCTCATAAACATTAGGGTGATCTGGCCAAAGAAAAACTGTTCCAAGTTCACCTATCCAGAGTTTCCAGGTATTTGGTTCCAAATACCATGGCTCTACTCTGTAATTGTAAATAGGCAATGCAGGATATCAGACCCTCACCTGGACTCTAATATTAGACTGCATGAAATCCCATGAGTGCCGACTTCAAGGACTATGATCTGATTTCTTCACAATAAAAGAAATGTGAAAATGCTTAAAAGAAATCACAAGTTAAATCTAACTGCCTTCCTCAAATAGGACAGGATATCACAGAATGTTAAGTGCTGATTTTGGACAGTCATCACTACCCCACTGACAGTTAAGTGCTGATTTTGGACAGTCATCACTACCCCACTGACACCAGCATTAGCAGTTTCTGCTAAAAGAAATTTCTTTGTGAATAGAACACAGAGACGCACCATGAACCACACGCCCTCCAGGCTGTTGTTGACGTCACTGATCATGACCGCAAGACAGCCAACCTCTGAATTATTCAACTAATCAGACTAAGGCAGGTTAAGTTCCATAGGACGGCATTATGCTTCTACAACAAAAATGGATCATCTAATTAGGACTGGCAGCCTCTTGTAGAAAAAACATTGTTGCCAATTCCTGGAGATGATGAAGGCCTAATAAAAATGATTTTTAAAAAAAAAAAGCTGAATCAAAGAATTCTCTCTTTAAAGGCCATTTTTGGTTTTTAAAAAGGAAAAAAAATCTATATGGAAATGTGAGTAAACAGACAAACAATCACACGTGCACAATGAGCACTGACCTGTGACGGCGTCGAAGAACTCATCCTCATTGCTCATCTTCTAGAGTCAAAGCTGACCAGTTGTTTAGGACAGATGTTGAACTTCTAGCACATGTTCCTTTTGGTGGCTGCCCTGGAGAGTTATTCTTGAGAGAGACCTGTCAATCTAGGTCTCGCTTGAGCGTCACCACAACAACAGAGCACTGTTCCTTTGAAATAGAGACAATGTCCCAAATACAGGTTTACGTTGATTTTTAGCAGATGGTTTGTCCTCAGAGGAATGACACCAATCAGAGCCAATCACCTGCTTAGTTAACAGACAGCAAACACACAGCTGATGTGATCCCAGGCTTCAGTTTATGTGGCTCTGTTGACCCAGGCAAATTAGTAACCTGTAGAGACAAAAACACAAACAAAAATATCACTAAACAATAAATATCAATAAGAAGTTATGGCTTTTATTTTTTGCTTTGTTTGACTATGGGACAAATGTAAAACTAAAAATAAAGTCCAGACAGCACAGAACAACAAACCTCCAAAATATATTTTTTTGTTTTTTTCTTAAAATGTATAATAATTTTTTTCTTTCTCTGAATGAACTCTAAGGATGCAAGCATACTGTTGGGCTCACAATATATTAGTTTGCTATAATGCTACAAGATCTAATTTAGAACTGAAATTCCCATGGCCATTTATCCCAAAGGGTTTCTACTTAACTGGCTTAATCCTGTGTAGGAGCAACTGGCTACTAGTCATTTTCAGTCAAAGAAATGGCAATGTGAAGCTACAAACTGACGCCTGAGAAATCACAGTTGAGCTGGCCTTCCTTTTCTGTACCAACAGTGAAATGATAACCTTCAAAAACAAAACTAACATGCAGAGAAGATTGCGTTAAGTAGACTACCTTAACACTCTTTACAGTGGGTCTAACCATCTGTGCTACCCGCTGAAAATCTGCTTATTCTGTCTGAGTAACAACTTTGTCCATCATGGCTTAATGCGTGAAAACAGTGGGCAGTTTCTAGTTCAGTAGTTACATAATCGGGACACCACTGTCACAGGCATTCTGGGTCTTTGTTACCCTCTGCTTGGTACATTAGCTTCACCCAGTTAAAAAACAAGACCCAGAATGACCTTTAACTCCCCAATTCAAAATTACTTGTAATCAGTTTTTCACAACAGCAGTGAACTTGGTGAACAATCACTATACAGTAAAATGCACTTCAAATTTTAAGGAAGTCAAAAAAAAAGAAAGAAAAAAGTTCAGTTTGATTAGCAACTCCAATTCAATTTTACTTATATAGCCTTTGATTGAGATGGCGTAATGATGTTAATCATGAATATCATTCTGTATAATGCCAGGAAAAGTGGAACCAGCTTACTCACAGGCTGAAACTCCAATTTAATACATCACACGGAACACACAAGTGATGCCAATGGGTCAATGTGTGTGAGAAATTAGTTAGCATTAAAATGTATATGTTAATATTTGAAAGGAATCTGTTCACTGTGCTGGTGGCGGACCACAATCGCAAATGTTCTGCCACTTAAAAAGTTCTTAGTCACAGTGACACAGAACACTTTTCATGGCGACACATTTTATCAGCTAATTCTTGCCACCACTACAACCATGTGCCTGGTCTTAGCATTACTATGGCATGAAACATCGTCATTGTAACGACACTCCCCACACGACAAATGTTGACTCACACACTGATTCAGTGTTTCTAGCAGTAGGCAAACAGGCCTGAATCCAGGTATTTATCTACCTTATCTTAACACAAAGGGCTCTAAACATCAGGACTAGAATATCAGACTGATGTGAAAACTAAGTTGGCCCCTTTGACTTACAAAGGTGATTGAAAAGCAAATTTCTCATGTGGCTGTGTTATTCTATCATTTTTTTTCAACAGCAATGTGACAGACTTAATCTAGCTGTCATCTTCCATTAGCAAAGTTATACATAAATATACACAATATTTACATACAACTACAATGCCATGACCGACTATCGATTATTTTAGTAATCGAGTATTCTATCGATTATTCCATCAAGTAATCAGATAAGAAATACTTTAGTCTTATTAACAGTTCATCTGCATATTTTAACTTCCGTAGATTTACTGCAGATTTTTCGCTGTGTGAAACAAACAGCGGTGGATGGAGCAGCTACAAAGCTCTCTTTTCTTCACTTGCTGATCAGGTGGTTGATGAAGGACCTCCAGCTGTTTAAAGGTTTAATGGTGGTTTCAGGAACAAACGCTGCTGCTTTGAACGCTAGAAAAACATTTCCTTTTGCGCCACCTGAGCTCACTGTCTCGATAACGGCTCCGCCTCTTTGCGCTTGCCGTGCGTGTGCAGAGAGAGTGCATGTAAAACTGCTGTGTTGTGTTATCAGTGTTTTTGTTGAAAAACTCAGGGCTGCATGAGCTTAATGTTGTAATGCTTTGTATCCACTCCAGTCCTCCTAAATATGTTTCTATTGCAGGTCTATTTTAATAGACCTGCAGGGATCAAAGTATAAAAAATATTTTGACGGAGCCCCTCGGTACCGAACAGGTGACAGGGGGCCCGTCGTTAACAAACAATCGCTAGTGCTAATAGCAGCGCCTGCTAGCAAACTGTGGTTATAGCGATCAGTTCCCGTAGCTAATAACTGAAATTCTCAGCACAGCGAGCACAATACACAAACACACACGCGCGTAGGCCTGTCGCGATAAACAATAAATCAATTAATCGTACGATAACTTAAAATGAGGTAGACAATTTTTATTTATCGG
>JAVDPK010001864.1:200804-216053 GCA_034780415.1 Cichlasoma orientale
CATTATTTTAATTGTGAGAAGAGACAACAAGGTGATGTAACAGAAGGGCAGGCTTGAACAGGTGAGGTCAGATTGTAGTAATCGTTGACTAATCGACTAATCGATAAAAAAAAAAAAAAAAGACAGATTATTCGACAACCAAAATAATTATTAGTTGCAGCCCTACAAAAAAGTCAATGTTTTTCAGTTGTCTGGAGTAGCGCTGTGCTTCTGGTGATGTAGCACTGTATTTTTATTAATGATCAATTAGAGTTGGTAAGCTAGGCTGCCACAATTTCTGTCTAGTGGCTAGTAGATTTTTCTAAGCCTCAAATGTGGGACTTTAAGAAAACCGTAGCAGTTTTTAGACACAAATACCTCCCACATTAACATTATCATTGTATTATTAGTGGATACTTTCAGCTGCTCCCTTATTTCTCAAGGGGTTGCTGCAGCGAATGGATCAGCATGTTTCATTTGGCACAAAATTTATGCCTGATGCCCTTGCTGACCCAATTCTCTCCTTCTCCAGATTTGGGACTGGCACTTCAAGTATACTAACTTGTGATCCCCTGAGGCTGGATTTGTGTCTATCAGATAATTGCTAATAGTTAAATGGCTAACATCAGCACCAGCTAGGTTAACAAGTAGGAGATACTGTTGAAACTGGACCGCTCAAAATTCCTCAAAGTGTAATGTGAACTGTCAGCTTCTGTTCATGTGTTCAGCTGCGAGTGATTGGAGAGGCTACCTGTCTTCAGGTGCTGTGGGAAATTGTGTGTCAGCTGGAGGAGGTGAAGATGGCAATGCTGGTATGGATACTGTTGCAAATGACCCTCTAATTGACCACTTGGTAGTGCTAATGAACGTGCCACTAGCTAACTGTGACAAGATACTGTAACGATCCGTTCCAGTAGCTAACAGTGAAAATTCTCAGCCTGGCGTGATAGGACCTCAGGAAGGTGCAGCACTGGGCGATCGGACGCTAGCTAGAACCCTGTGGATGAGATAACTAATCCAGGACTGTGAGACTTTTTAATTAATGTGAACAAAATTTTAGCTATTGTTGTTTATATTGGCTACTGACCTATGAACATGTCCAGTTCTGCCATTTCTCCTAGACCCAATCTGTTGCTAGTCTCTATGACACCAAGGAGGCTTATGTTTGAGATGTTTGAGAGAGCGCTATCACAGGTCCTTCCTGCCTGCAGCAGTGAGACTTTTTAACCAGCACTGCTCCCAGACATAAGATTGTGTTTACTATGTATATATCTACACTGCTGCTACACTCTGTCTATATTTTGCTATACTGTCTATGTTATCTATACTGTACATAGTGTATACAATTTTTTTTTGGACATCCTGTGTTGTATCTTCTTATTTATTTTTATCTTTTGATATTTCTTATTATGTCTGCTCATTGTATTTATTGTATCTGCTACTGCTACTACATCCGAAATTTCCCCATTGTGGGACAAATAAAGGGATTTTCTATTCTATTCCTATTTCTGTAAACCTGAGGTCCAGGACAAAGTGACTATTATGCCGTTTGCCAATTTCATTTTAGTTCTTGGATAGTTTCCTGGGAGTATTTGGTCAAATAAGGCCAAATGCATCGCATCAACACACAGGAACAATCACTGTAATTTATTGGCATTCATCAAATCTGATACATTTTATATAGATGTCAAAATCCTCAAATGTCATACTGCTATTTGCTGACCAGTATCAATGCATTTGCTTTCTTGTTTGACTAGCAAAGACTAGGTGTCATGTGATTTTGTTTTCCTAGCAAAGACTCAGATTAAGGTTAAGATGAAGGAAATGGGTCTGGTCTGTCAATCTGAGAGGAGGAAGCAGGATGTGAATGTGGCCTGAGAGACAACAGTGAGAACCAGAATCACAGACAGGCTACTGTGTTAGAGGGAGTTCAACACAGAGCAGCATTTTGCTGTGGGCGCCGTCTGTACACTAATGAGCGCAGAAAAGAAAAAAGGGACCAGGAGCAGTTTTCGAAGGACAGAATCACTATGGAGATGTGAGTGTTAATAGGCATTTGTCCTCTGTAGATGTAGTTGTAGATAAACCAGTTCCATCCCAAGGAACTGGTGCTTTATTTTTCAAATACCTCGCCACCCAGAAAGTAGTGCTTTACTGAAAAACAGCAAGTAAGTAAGGACGAATAAACCTAACTCTGCCTTGTTTAATGTGATGACTCCCCCACTCTGCCTGTTCATTCCTAACTTTCTCTTCATGTTTTTGAGGTGGGCACAATGAGAGATTAGTCCCAAGAGACAACACACCTGTTAGCACTCGGCAAACTGCTATTTAAAAGACCTAACCTTCTCTCTCTTCTACCCAGCAAGTAGGAGCGTGTCTGGTTTAGCTGTATGTTTATTTCTTCTTCCACTTTACTTGAACCCACAGGTTGACATTAAAAAAAGATGGACATAGCTTTCTAATCAGAAAAATGAAGCCAAGGAAATGCCTTAACCCTACTCAGACCGGCTTTTGAGCCCTGCCACATTCAATAATGCATACTTCATTACTTGTTACAAATCATTTCGTGGTATATGTACATGAGCTAAACATATGATCCGCCATCTTGGACTCTAATCTTCATAATTAGCATAAATAATTTGAATTGGTTCGCAGTGTTTTCATTTCTTATCTCTTCAGAAACACGTCTGCACACAGGAAAGGCTGTCACGTGATCATCTTAAGCGCAAGTATCTTGCACAATACAGTAAACCAGTGCTAGACTGATGAAGAACAAAAAGGTATATTAGCAAGTGTCTAACTGGCTTAAATTAACAAGTTTTCATTACTTCCTGTTTTCATCACAAATACCTGCCCCCCCCCCCCCCCAAAAAAAAACCAGCTGGTTTACAGTAGAACATCATCTCTTCTAAAGAGATTACGTGTAATAGGAAATGTAGATCCTGCCCAAGGGCAGGGGACAAGAAGTACACGTCAGTACACAATCATCCACAAACTACTTTTTATTACAGTATACCACAAGTATGAAATCGAATTCACTCTACTTCAATCACAAGGCTAACCTTGCTGAGTACATCCACTGACTGAAGCACTATAGAAAAAGTAAGTGCTAACAACAACATCTATCCTTCTAGACATAGGAATTGCACCCCTGGCTGTTCAGCATAATGGAAATAAAGAAAGTAGAACAGCAATAAAATGCACCCAGTGCAAAAATGTGTCATAAAAACAGTAGAATCAAGTAAAAATCTCCTTTTCAATCTCTGTCAGTTTCATCCTTTTGTATTTTTTCCTCTCTTTAATGCAAAACAGGCTTATAGAGGGTTTAAATGACAGTGCGAAAAATATGACCTTATATTAACAAAAGTTGGCTTGTTTCACAGACACAAACAAACCAGCACGGAACACAGTGTGAGTCAACACATACCAGTGATACCTGCTAGGAAGAAGAACCTGCTAGGATGACTTTTACCTTTGCAGTGTATACAGAAACAAAGCCTGCTCAGCATCTTGCATTGAAACGCCCTTAAAGTGGACACCCTTTAACACAAACAGTGACACTCCTGAGTTTGGCTAAAACGTGCACAAAAGCAAGTTGTGTGATCATCATTGTTTGCATTTGGGTTGGTATGTGACTGGTTCGGCCGGCTGGGTTTTAACTTTTTGTGTTGGGGTGGTTTGGTAGACACCTATGTGGAACAGTCAGTAAGCTGCACATTACCAGAATTTATTTCAGTTACATTTTTTAGGGTATCTACAATTACAAATCCCCCCGCCCAAGCGATCAACCGCTGGCTATAACCCTGTGTCAGTAAACAAACATGAGAAACATACAAAAGAAAACAAGGAACAAACCAGCTTAGAAATTCACAAGCCTTTACCTCATAGTTCAGATAATCTTAAGGAGGAAGACATTCTGAGCCATCTTTAGTTTACTGACAGACTGCTTTCGTTGGTGTCAAAAAAACAAAAAGGTGAGAAACAAAAGCGAAAACAAGGATCAAACCAGCTTTGAAACTCGCAAGTCTTTAGCTCCAATAATCTTAAGGAGGAAGACATTCCATTTGAGCGGCATCTGTGTTACTGAATATTGCGGATTAACAATGAAACCATGTTGAATTGTATTGAAATACTTGTAGAAATACATATGAAAATTTGTTTTATAATACAGTCTGACTGATCTACAATAATAGATCTATTTTTAATGTTTAATTATTTATCAACACAGGCAAATGCATCAATAATGGCCTGGTTCTCAGTTTTTCCCACTGCTCAGATGCACCTTCTAAGAACATGAGACAATCACAGCAGTGGAAGAGACTCCTGATTAGCTTCCTTTAGCGGTCATGAATTATATATTCATTATTGTTTTTATTGTCCATGAAGGTTTTGAGTGCTCAAATTAAGTAGAAAAGCACTATACAAGGACCAGCGCATTTGCCTTAATCCCAGTGCACCAACACACTGAAGACTTAAATGCAGATAGAATGTACAATAACTGACTGTGTTGTATCGTGTAAAATAAACAGGCAGCAAAACAACTAAACCAAAAGGGCGCAGAGCAGAGTTTCTACCAAGCCCAATGCCCTATCTCACACATTTAAATTAAGTGCTGCAAAACTGCACTTCAATTTCACATATTTTTCACCCATGCTCCACTACTCAAACAGGTTTAATCAAATTCAGCTTAGTAGTAGCAACTTAGTACAGTAGCTGATAACAGACAGACAAACCACACTGAAAACGTGCATCCACTGAGGTTCCTCCCCTGCCCTCCAAATATGACTACTGCTTTTGCATGTCTTGATCGTCCCGCTGCTGCAACATTCCTTTCAACAGTGTTGAAACCTGGCTTTTGGGACATGTCTTGCAACATCTCCTTCTGTTTCGCTTAAATTTAACCACAGAACTCAACTTGAAGCATATTAGGAAGGCATTAACTCCACTAAGGCTGTTGCCCTGTTTTTTCCAATTCAGAGTGATAAAAATCCACCAAAATTCAATGGGTCCTTCCTCTGCCCACGCACCACCATGCCACCAAGTTTCATGAAATTCAGCCTGGTAATTTTTTGTGCAGTCTTGCTGACAGACAAACCTCACTGATTACATACCTCTTCCAATGCAAGAGGCAGAGAAAAGGGAAGAAAAAAAAGCCATACTTCACAACTTAACTGTTCATGAATAAAAACTTAACTAGGCAGCCACTGTCTCAATGAGGACAATTGCTCATCTATGTACCTCTCAAGTGAAACTACATTACTCTAAGGTAGTGGCATGGAGTAAAGCTCCCCTTTCAAATGGAGACTATTGCCATAGACACTACAGAGGGGGTAATTAAGGCACCTTAGAGAGGAAGATCCATAACTAAATGACAACAACTGCAATTCCAGAGAGGACAGACTAGTAAAACTAGTAAAAACATTGTCTACCTTCAGACCCCTGTGGATAAAGCAACAAAATTTTGAAAAGGGAAGTGCTCTTTAACCAGAACTATGGAAAAGATAATTAGCGACAACATTAAAACCACTGCTACGTGGTGTAAATTGCACAGAGCATCCTTACAATGCAACGTTCTGCTAGGAAACCTCACTTCCTGGCATTTATACTTTGGCACACAAAACCCACACATAAATTGACCCCCATGGGAACGGCACTCACTCTCCAGGCAGGACAATGCGCCCTGTACCACCACAAAAACTGCTGAGGAATGTTTCAAAGTACATGAAAAACAGTCTACAGTGTAGGCTGGTTCTCCAGAGTCCCTAGATCCCAATCTGATCAAACAGAAGAGACCACACCCTGTAATCCACAGGATCCAAAAGATCCACTGCCATGGGCAATGTCCAGTTTCCACAAGCCAGACCTACACAGTGTCCACAACACATGTCAGATAAACTGCGCTATCTAATGTACTACCCACACAAAAACATATTTTTTCATATTTTTCAATTAACTTATAAAACAGAGAAATTTCTATTCCAATTGCCAGCTAATATGTCAGTTCATCTACTGTTTAGATAGTTTATCTTTACCAGATTGTAGTAGTCAACATTTGTGTACTGTCTGTCAGTTATTACTGATTTAGCTACAAAAGATCTATATCAAATGTATAAACAATGCTAAGCAGATTAAGCGTCCCTATCGCAGTATCACTTCCCTACCTTAAGTTCCTTAGTTACAGCCGAAATATGTCAAATTCACTTAACATGCAGTAGTACTAGTATGTCTGCCTCTGCGCAATAGGTCTGTCAGGGAGGGCAGATAGACAGAACACTGTGACAGTGCAAACCTTGTCTCAATGACCTAAAGTACACCGACGTTTAAAAGACAAAGCTTTGTTTAATCGCCTGCGGGTCAGATGTAGATGGAGTCGGGAAGAAGTCAACCCGGCAGGAAAACATTCCCAATGTTTGCTGAGGCAGTGAAATGTGATAGGAAATTACTCTAATCTGCACGGTACCTCACACAAAACGCTGCTGCAGGTGAGGGGAATTTCACGGTTTTGACCCGGACAGATGCTTTTCTCTGCAACTGACTCCCTCACATTCAACCACGAAGAGGTTTTTACCAGCAGCCTGAACACAGAACCCACTAGTTCTGTTCGCATTGACAAGACATTAAAAAGAACCAAATACAAACAAAAAAACTAAAATAAAATCATCATCTATCAATTAAATCTTCACTGACAACTTAAAAACATCCAACTCTGACAGCCCATCTCAAATATGTGCCTACAAACTCTTTACTTGCTGACACTATAGCATACAGTTTGAGTTGCCAAACTAAAACGTAAGGAACTCCATCAATATCTGTAAATGAGAAAAAGGTTTTATATCACTATGTGGGTTACACGCAAACACACAACAAGCTGACAGGCGCTTTTTGACAGCTAGCGTTACCATTAGCGGGCGGGCTAAAGAAAAATAAGATGGCTAACTATGCTAGTTAGCCACGTTTTTGTATACAAAGGGCAAAGGAAAATTTAGGACACTGAAAATAAACTACAAGACCATAGAAAGGGCACCAAAATATCTGTCATCTTACCTCGGTGGCGTGAGCAGGCTGAATGTTTCTGCAAATCCAGAAAGATGAGCAAGAATTTACTGTGTAGCCTCGGCTTGACACAGAAGCGGAAGTCGCTGGCAATGGGGGCGTCGTTAGATGAATGACAGACATGGACTGCAGCCAATGAGATGTAAGGCAGGAACGCTTGACCAATGACAATGCACACTCAGTGGCAGATTTTTAAAAAAAACATGCCCTTTTTCTTTTTCTTTCTTTTTTTTTTTAAATTATGTTAAGGCTCTTACCAATCTGCACTCTCTTTTTTTTTTATTAATTATAGAACAAAATAAATAACCCTTTTTTACAATTATGCAATTGTAATATAGGTCTAAGGCTTTCCTAGCAGCCTCTTCATGGTTTCCATTTGCCTGTGGGATTCCAAGGTACTTGTAGCTGTCTGCAATGTTGCCTTCTGGTAGTGCAATCCCCTCAGTTCTGACTACCTTCCCTCCCTCTCATCTGACTGCACTGCTCCAGTCCGAATGACATTCCAATGTCATTGCTGTAGATCCTAGTGGTGTTGTATGTTTATATATTTCTTCATGTCAAACAGCACACATCAGAGGCAACTAAACACCAAACCTTAAAAGTTTGAACTTTCAGACATGCTGCCATGGTCTCTCTAACATCATTAACATGATGAGAATGACAGGAATTTAGGGCATCTGTATCTTCATGGATGTTTTATGACCAACAACAATAATGATGATAATTACTTTGAAAATTATAAAGATAGGACAGATTGCCACAAAACATATAGAGAACACATTTACCTTTTTGCATTTTGATACCGTAAGTAATGTTTGACTGTAGTTCCATTTCTGAAAAGACCTGAGGTTTACTGCTTTAAGTTTCTCTATTAAAGGTTAGGTTTGCACAGCTGCTCAGTAACACGGCTACTGTAGGAAAATGTGGTTAGATGTTCATTTCATGTTTATATGGCTTCAACTTTGTCATAGATTGCATCCTCTCTGCCATTAGTAGCGGGCAGCCTGCTTAGAGAAGAACTGGGTCATGAGAAAAAAATAGCCACATTATGAACATTCACAATATAGTACCCTTATGTGCATGTTTGCTTGTTCAATAAAGCTTTTCCAATTGTCTCTCATAACATCATCAATCGTCAGACATCAGGATGTGATGCATTATTAACTTGTTCATTTTGTTTAGTAGGATCAGTAGGTAACCATCTCTATTGAACTCTAGGCAAACACAAATAGACAGAAAAACATAAAACAAATATAAAGACTAACAGCAAACCACAGTTTGACACACAACCAGACTGCTGCACTAATGATGCACTGCTGCGCCAAGAGTATTTCTAAATGAATCTGTAGTGCCATTAAATCTTAATCTTGGATGGAGAAAAGTTTAGTTGCCAATAGTAATTTGTTCTTTTGGGACAGACAGTCAGCGCGTTTCTTTTCCCAGAGTTACATAATGATGGTGTGATGAGAAGGGGGGGGGGGGGGCAGGCAGAGAACAGTGGACCACAAGGAGAAAATGGTTTCTATTCAGGCACACAGTGGGACACAGAGTTCAGCTTGTACACAACCCCACACACACACACAGAGACACAGTCATGTACTGTAGGCACAGATGCTCACACCACTATTAATAATTCACACAAAAAAATTATCTAAGCATTATGTTGTGTCCAAACCAGCTATATGATTTTTTAGCAAGTCTTAACTTTTAATACTTGAAAAATGAAAATAAAAGAGTCTCTACTTTAATGTGCACCATGTGGTAAATGCAGCTGGTTTTAACAGATGACTTTATCTGCCTCCCAGCATCAGTCTTTGCACGACCAATCATTTGAATAGTGCGCTTCCTGTTTGCTGTGCTAAATTGCCTCTAAAATCACCTGTAGTCAAGCCGGTGCTTTGATCTTTATCATGCAAATATGCAAACTTTTTTTTTTCTTCCTGGTGTTCTATACTTGCTATCCTGCACTGCCTCTGCCTAATAGGCCAAGTTCCCATTCTCACCACTAGATGGAGGTAGAAGATAGTTAAAGTTTTTCCCTGAGTGACCAACACATCAGTGCCCCACAGCGATTTAGTACTCAGTACTGAGCAAGTCTTGAGCCACCCCCTCATTTCTTTATATTTAGCTTCCAAGGATCCAGACTTTCTTGTAATTTTTTAAAGTGGTTTTGAGCAATCGTTCTCAGGCTTTCTGAAGGTCTTTTGAAGATTTTCTTTGGACATTGGCTGCTTTTTCATACATTTTCAGTCTCGCCATTATTTGGTTTTGTTTTTGTTTTTTGGCCACTTAACACTGACCAGAAAATAGTAAAAAATAGTATTTTTGCATCAACAAGGTGATTCCCAAAGAGCTTTTAGCTGAAAACTTGGCATATCTCAGCACGGTGTGCAGCGTGGCCTTTAAAAAAAACGAGGAAACTGAACAAGAGAAGGACAAAGGAAGAACTGGCAAGGCTAAAAACCAATCTACAGCAGATGAACAGGATCTGAAAGTCATGTCCTTAAAAATAGGAACAAATCCAGCAAAGACCTGACACAGGACCTGAGAGCTGCAACTGAACCTTCAGCTGATCCAGCTACTGTTGGCTGAACCCTCATCAGAAATGATCTCAGTGGAAGGGTGGACCTCAACATTATTGACACAGTGAGATCATCTTGATAGAGAATGGAACAAAATGCAGCCGACATACAAAGAAGAGCTTTGAATGTCCTTCAAGAAGCCTGGAGAACTATTCCTGAAGACTTCTTAAAGAAACGACAAGTATATGAAGAAATGCAGGGTGGCTCAAGATTGTTGCTCAGTACTGTTTGTATTCTGTCTGTGCTGATCATCAGAAAAACATCATAGAAATTGAGCGTTTTGCTCAAAGACATTCCAGTAATAAGGATATTTTGATCCTCCACTAATTACAAGATAAGCGCTCTTTGGATGAGGTCTGGAACCAGAACTGTTGAATACTAATTCAATGAGGAGGCCTTATACTGTTGCTTATTGTATTGCTATGAACAATAGCAATACTTATACGGCACACTTTTGAGAAGCCTCAGGCAGCTCCAGCAGTGTCAACAGAAGGTCTGGGAGCTGATATCATCATATATAGGTCACCTACTGTACCCTGCAGGGAAGTAAGTTGAGCACAAACTTGTTATTCCAGATAAAGCAGGCCACATGAGACTCATTTTACTTGCAGGAGACAAATTTCCACAGCAACTCTCACAGGGGGATGCAACATAATCGGTCGAGGTTGACAACGCCGTTGCAGAAGTAACGTTTATTCATAATGAGCCTTTCACAGACAAGTGGTCACACAGCACTGTAATAAAACATGCAGAACTGATTAAAAATACACAGTGATAATTACACTGAGACCACAACTCAGCATACAATAAAGAAACGTATAATATGAGAAATCCATGGCAGAAAATATCTCTCCTGCACTAATGTCAGCAGGCACAATGTAGCAGTCACATTGCTGATGCAGCTCTGGTTCACGGCCACCAACACACACAGACTGCTTTCCAATTACTGAGCTGAAGATAATGTGCAAGGACAGCAATTTTCTGCTGATGTCTTTTTTTCGTCTCAGCAGAGCCGACAAGCACTCAGACCGGACACATCAGGGTGTTTTTTTTTTTTCGCTCACAATTAGTGAAATATTCTCATTGTTAAGGAGCATATGCTGGTTGGTCTGCATGGGTTACCTCCCTCCAGTATCGGATTGGCTGGTAGTGGGGTGATGCGAAGTCTCGCGGCGCAAGTGTCGCGTCATTCACCTCGTTTATACTCACATTTCTAATGACTCAAAGCCAGTAATGAAAAATTGAGATATTATTCCCCAAAACACTGTTACAAACCTACACGCCATTAAGGTTAAAGGAATACATGAGAAGAACTGAATAAGTAACGACAGTGATGCTTTTAAATAAGACATCAATGCCTGGATACACACGTATAAATCTGATGTTTATTTCTTGATCATATCTGAGTTTTATTGTGTGGGTATTGATTTTTTGTTCTCTTAAAACATACCAAAGTATCGCTTTACATTACTCCTGTTTGATTTTATTATGTGAACTCAGCAGACTTGTAAAAGAAAGATGTTGTACATCAGCGTGTTCTTTCTGAATGTATATTTTGGCCCCTATGTTCACACAAAAAGATAACCAAAGCACATACTGTGGCCCAGGTAGTCCAGAAAGACAGAGAGTGGCTTTGACCTTGATACAGCACTATATCTAGGGCAGTATGCAGAGCAGCTTTAGGCGGGTAAATGTGTTTCAACATGTTCAACTGCTAGAGAAAACTCTAAATACTTCAGCAAAATAAAAGCAGAAAAGACCCTAAGTGGTGCATCATCAATTGTCTCAGTTTCTCCTATGCAAATGACATCTCGTGCTAATCACGAGTTATTTGACTGGTAAGCAAATGACAGCCCAACATGCTGAAACCACAGATGCCACTATCTGTTGAAACGGGCACATTGAACTGGTGAGGACTAACAGAATGAGGTACTGGTGCACGAATCTTTTGTTCTCTTATAGATCCGTTACCAGTATGACAGAATAAAGCAAAGCATTAAAAACATTCAGGAAATAATGTGTAGTGATGCCCTTGTAACATAGAGCCTACTGAACAATAACAGCTGGCTGCCAACTGCATTAATACAGAGGGGATGCTTTTATTACTGCAGAAATCTGCATTTCTGGCTAAACACTGGTTATTAGAAGAAGGGGCTTGGGGGGGGGGGGGGGTACTTGATAGGCTCTGTGAGGGCCAACATGGGTGCTGTTTGTGGTCTGCTTAATATTCAGTGAATGTGGTATACCACCAACAATGGATGGTTGGTTTATTGATAAAGAGCCATTCTGCCACTCCAAACTGCAATTTTGATGTTAAATTGGATGCTTAATAAGGGTATACAATTAGAGTACACAGAAAAAAGCCTGGTATGAAATGGACTTTCGCATGTTATAGCAGGAGAAGCACATATTTGCATAATCAAATTCCTGATGGCTAAATCCTGTTAAGCTGGCTCAGTTTCAGAGTAAAGACCTACTCACAGCAAACATCCTCTCATGCCAGAACTGCAAAAGCATAGGTCTGTTACTGTGTACATCTATAGAGCTAATTGACTGCTATGTTATCTCGGGAATAAAACATTATATTATGCATACTGATCACTGTGACCCTAAATGTTATGTCATCAAAATGTATGTTGTGAAATGTGCCTCTAATCAAGAAAATCTTTCATATTCTTATTTGATTTATTTCCTTCCTTCCCCTTTAATTCTCTCGATTCACTTCGCTTTTTATCTCTTTTCAGTCAGCTTGACTCAGCAGAACGCACTTGCCTGCTAACCGTTCTTTTTTTATCGCCAAAACAAGCCAAAAATAAGCATACATTGTTTCCACTGCACGAGGTTTTCTTTATGAAAGTTCCTCAGCACAAAAAAAAGAATGCAGCTGATTACAAACAAAATGAATCAGTCTTCTAAATGGAGTGTGGAAAGCAGACTAGGGGGGTGAACTATTACTTAATATTTCTCTTTCAGTGTTTTACAAGGTAACCACCTGTCAGACCTTTAAAGTAGACATTGTGAGGGAAGGTTTAATTCTGTGGCTGCTACAGCAGGATCATTAGCCATGAATGATTTAAAGACTGCATGATTTCCCCCCACCAACACCCCCACACTCCCACTACTATATCTTCCTATTGATTAAAGACCACTGCCAGAGGATTTAACAAAGAAAGTGATAAACAACTGAACGCAGCAGAGCGTGTGAACACAGAAAAATGCTCCTTCAGAAAACTTGGACTGGAGATAGGATTTAGGATAGGTTTTTTTGTTTTTTTTTTCACCCTCTTATACTGTACCCGAGCAGTGGTTACATTTCATTATGCCATTATGTCATTTAATTCAGAGAGGTGTGGCGTGGTCTCACCGACTGGATGCTCCTGTAGGGTGTGAGGTTTCATTGGAGTGGCCTCAGATGTGTTTCAAATATCCGTTCAGGATTTAAAAACAATAAAACATTTAATGCATGTTTGTTTTGCACAATATTATTGGCTGAATCTGAATGTGTCGGAAACACAAATGCGATCTCTCGCACACGAGTAAAGGTGAAACGTGACAGTGACGTGTGTCTACTTGTCACGGACAGAGAACATAATTGCATCATAATCTGTTTAAGTTTCATAAATCCTACAGTGGCGGCATTATGGTCACTGTATATTTACATGAATTACTAGATGTAACCATGGCGCAACTCACTGCTCCAACACATGACAAATGGCTATTCACTTGTTTTGATCCTGTTTGTTGTCCTTGCGCTTCTGCTCATAAATCATTCACAGAGTGTGAGTCTGACACCGGGAACCGAATCAATATGGTTTGTATTGGATCTGTGATGAGACTTCAGTCAGGTGATGATCACAAACAGCCACAGGAGGGACAAAAAGGAGGATGAGAGAATAAATGTTATTAGAAATGCTCCTAAATATAATAAGGTACTCTAATTGTCTGAAAGAGTGTGTACACACATTTGTGGAGCTCACTGAGATTGTACCATGCGGTGGTTGTTATTGGAAATCTGCGATTGTGTGGATACAGGAGAGGAGATGGCGCTCTGCTTTATAGATTTAACAGAGAAATATTAAAAAAAAAATCTGTTGATGGCTGTAGATGACGTAGTTATCAAAAACAATTCACAAGCACATTTTTATCCATCAACTTTATGATTCCTGCTAACCCTGTATATACCAATAAACATGCTGTATAAGGGAATACATACTGCTACGTCATTTTTCTCTCTCGTCTTTTCTGACTGTTTTTCATTAGTTTTGCATTTGACTCGGATCAGTGTCACTACTGGTAGCATGAGGTGATAGCTGGACCATACAGAGGTTGCACAGGTAGTCCAAGTCCTCCATGATGGCACATCAATCCGTGCCATTGCCAGAAGGTTTGCTGTGTCTCCCAGTACAGTCTGGGAGGGCGGCCTGAGGGTCCAACATCCTCTAGTGGGCACATGTGACAGATGTAAAAGGGTCTGGAGAAACCATGGAGCATGTTATGATGCCTGTAACAGCATGGCCAGTTTGGTGGTGTGTCAGTGATGGTCTGGGGAGGCATGTCCATGGAAGGACACAAATACCTCTACAGGCTAGGCAACGACACCCTGACTGCTATTAGGTATCTGGATGAAATCCTTGGACCCAATCTCAGACCCTACACAGGTGCAGTGAGTCCTGGGTTCCTCCTGGGCTGGTGCACAATAATGCGATCTCATGTGGTGAGAGGAGGATGAAGGAACTGATATAATTGACTGGTCCACACACTCGCCTTACCTAAATCCAATAGAACACCTCTGGGACATTATGTTTCAGCCCATCCAATGCCACCAAGTTGCACCTCAGACTGTTCAGGAGCTCAGAGAACCAGAGGTCCAGTTCTGGGAAGAGATTCCACCAGGACACCATCCATTGTCTCATTAGGAGCATGCACACAAGCGCATGTGCACTAAGTACAATTTTGAGTTGCTGCTATCAAATTTCAGCAAAATTGACTAACCTGCTGCATCATTTTTTTTCACTTTTTCGGATATCTTTGAATTAAGCCTTCTGTAGGTTGATATTTTTCATTTCCATCAAACAATGTGGCATTCTTTCATTCCTAACAAATTACCCAGTCCATATCAGTGTAGATATCCAGCATGACCCCCCCCCCCCCCCACTGAGATCTGATTAATTTTCAAACTGTTAATTTTTAACTTTTAATTTTTTTTGAGCAGTGTAATTAAAAAACTTTTTGGGAGTCCAGCTTCAAAGTGTTGGAACTCTACATATTTGGTGTTTTCAAGATGGTGATGGACTACTGTCTAGCTTGTTAATAATAATAATAACTTTGATTTATATAGCGCCATTCAAGAAATCCACTATACAAAGAATGTAATCTTCCTTTTCTCTCAAAAATCCTTGAAGGAGTAGTTGCAGAACAGCCAACTGATCATTTGCAGGAACATCTTAAAGACATAAGGGCCTGGATGACCTCTAATTTCCTGCTTCTAAATTCAGATAAAACTGAAGTTCTTGTGATCGGCCCACAAACATCTTAGAAACATGGTGTTGAACCAGATACTTACTCTGGATGGCATTATCTTGGCCTCCAGTAACACTGTGAGAAATCTTGGAGTCATTTTTGACCAGGATATGTC
>JAVDPK010001864.1:216153-228322 GCA_034780415.1 Cichlasoma orientale
GTTTGACTGCGCCGTCACTCCAGATGTTTCTTCAGCTTTGACATAGTGTTTTTGAAGCTAGTTAGCACTTTGTCGCCAGCACAGAGTGCACAACTAACCCTGATATTGTCATCTTTAGCTGACATAAACTCACAATAGTTCCTGTGTTTCCAGCTAGAAAACGCGCATCTCTCTCCTCCCTCCATCGTTTACGTTTGTGTCGCTGTGCTATTATTGTCCTCATGCTCAAAACGGGACTGAACTGTCGCATTGGCCAGACGTCACTCCCCGAGACGCAAGAAGAAAGCGAAAATATATCTTTGTACTGAGGAAAATGACAAAAAAGTAACGCACATTGACTTGGATAAGTAACTTTAATCTGATTACTGGACTGCAAATAGTAACGCGTTAGATTAGTAGTCAGATTAGAGTAACGCGTTACTGACATCACTGTTCATAGTACAGGCCTCAGATCATCTGTTTGCGCTGCCCGTGTACCTCAGGCTTCCCATAACTGTTTTTTTCCTGCTACTCTGCATGGGCCACTCAGTGCTTATTTTTTCTTGTTTAAGCCTGTCCTGGATTTGAGTCCTCACTCCTGAATCCCCGTGAATGACAGCCACACAATGCATTTATTTATTTATTTTTTTGAACTTTAAATTTATTTATTTATTGTTTTCAACAACCAATTATTGTCAACAGAGCAGCAGTGGCAACAAGACAGTCTTCCGCTTACGTTTACATACACCATGTTGATCAGAATCAGTTAAGACTAGTCAGCATAAATGGATGTTTACATCACTAGGATCTCCTTCCTCCTATTCATCCATTGATGAGTCCATACACCAATAGCAGCAGTGAACGGATCCCAGACTCCAACTGCACAAATGTCAGTAATATTGCAGAAAAAATAAACAAACACAGTCCAGAAAAAAAAGGAATTAAAAAAACAAACAAAGAGAAAGGTAACACCCCAACCCACCCACCCCATAAAGAAGAGTCAACAGAGTGAAAATAAATAATTTACAGAAAACCAAAGAAGGGAAAATTAATAAATAAATAAAAAAAGAAAAAAATCAGCTCCACATCAGTGTCTTAGGAGTGTGCCAGATTACATGTGCAGTGACGGGTAGGTCAAGCCCCAACAGTAGTTGTCAGGCAGCGCTCGGACAGGGCTACCGAATTAAAGTAAGACAGCCACTACTTGTGACTTACATGAGCTCAAGTGCTCAAGGAATGGCCCCCAAATCCTAACAAATCTGAGAACATCATTACTGAGAGTGTAGTGTATTTTTTCGAGGTGTAAGCAGGAAACCATATTATTCAGCCAGCACTTAAAAGAGGGAGGTGAGGGAGATTTCCACTCTGTGAGAATGACACGTTTAGCTACAACCATCCCAAATGAGAGAGCCTGTCGTGCGGGCAAAGGGAGAGCAGGGCAGGAGTCGGATACCCCAAAGATGGCAATGAGACAGTCTGAAGTTATCTGCAGTCTGTATGCATCTCGCTAGAGAGACAAAATATCGGACCAGAAAGCTGTTAAATTATGGCAGTGCCAAGACTGATGTCCCAGGGTGGCATTAGGATGTCCACACCTGTCACAGTCACTTGAATGATTTTGGAATATTTTACTTAACCGTACTTTAGAATAGTGTAGGCGATGTACCACTTTAAACTGGATTAGCTGCAGCCTGGCGTTAATAGAGCAATCTTTTATTCCGACCAGAGACCGAAGACAGGATCCAACAGGCCTGGTTTAAAGCAAGGGTTATGGCACAGGGGGGCATAGATGGACAGATGTGGCAGTTTTAGGACCCTCTTTATTTGTGTCAAAATCTTAAATGAGTTCCTGAGTATGAAATCAGCAGCGAGCCTGTTAGAAGGAATATCCGGATTGCAGAATAAATTGCAGGCAGAGAGGCTGCAGTTTGGTGTAACAATCCGAGGCCAGCCAGGGCAAGAGGCACACAATGCATTTATATCTGTTTGTTTGTGTATATGAAATGGGTTTTCATGACACACCTAATCCACATGGCTGTCTTATTTTAGCCTGTAGTATAATATGCACAGAAATTTTCTTATTTATCTGACTGTTATTGGCCACTGCAGAAGCCATGCTGGCAATAATTTTTTATTGCTATTATCTCCTGAAAAAAAAAATCATTTATCTCTGGATAACAAAGCTCATTTTCTTGTGATAGCAGGTTGTTTAGCTGTCTTGTAGTAAAAAAAACAAACAAAAAAAACCTGTGTTCTCCATAACAAGTTACTAATATAGTTGTCACACAAAACAAAACACTGATTTCTCTTTGTTTACCATAGATTAGGAGTTCCATGTCAGCACTGCGTGGCCCACGGGGGCCTTAAAGCCGCTGCTGTAGTCCATCTATGCAGGAAAATATATGCAGGAAATTCTGACATGATTGAAAACATTTAAGACCCATTCAAACTGAATTTAAGACAATGTAATACTTGTGTTAAGACTTTTTAAGGAGCTGAAGCAAACAAAATATGGTTTGGCTTACAGCCATACCACCCTGAACATGCCTGCTGCCATGATGCACTGTTTCTTTTCATTCACCTCTTTTTACTCTGTTTATACTTCACTCTGCATTTAATCATGAGTTATTATTAATCTCTGGCTCTCTTCCACAGCATGTCTTTTATCCTGTCTCTCTCACTTCAGCCCCAACCGGTCGCAGCAGATGACTGCCCCTTCCTGAGCCTGGTTCTGCTGGAGGTTTCTTCATGTTAAAAGGGAGTTTTTCCTTCCCACTGTCGCCAAGTGCTTGCTCATAGGGGGTCGTTTTGACTGTCGGGTTTTCTCTGTGCCTTGAGGCGACTGTTTGTTGTGATTTGCTGCTATATAAATAAAATTGAATTGAATTGAATTAAATAAACAAAAGTAAACAAAAAATAAACAAGTAAATAAATAAAAATCATAATAAATAAAATATAATATATAAAACATGTTACTTACTTCACAATCTCCCATGGGTGTTCAGTTTGGTTAAGATCTGATGATTATGTGAGCCACAGCACAGGATACACTGATTTTTCATACTTATCAAACCATTCAGTGAGCCCTAAAACCCTTTGAATGACACCCTACCCACCAGGAAATGTTTCATCATAGGATAAAAGTGATCACTTAATTTGTCATTCATCTGTATGTAATTTACGATGAAAGGTGCTGGGTTTGACTGTTGAAAGACTCACTTAAGGCTCAGGCTTTGCATTACTATCTACATGCTACATACAATCTCTTTTACCCAACAACAGGGAGAATTCCTAGACTCAGCACATGTCTCTGTAACATTTAACTGTGCATACTAATTACAGGATATCAATAGCCACTTAAGGTTTAATGATTGCTTGTGATAGAATAATGGTTGGGACTGTGAAAAAGGATCTACAAAGGTTATACATTTAAAACTGCTAGGGGCAAAAAACAAATGTGGAACAGTAGGATAACACGTAGGATAATAATAGCCTGCAAACTGAGAAGTAAAAGATAAAGAAGCAACAGAATGGGTAAAAACACAGATCATCATCTAACTGAACAGTACTTTTTATGTGATCCTTGCAACAAACCTTCCAGCACCTGAAAAGGGGAATTTATCTGAATGTTTGTTTTTTTTTGAGTGAGACCTGAGACAGTGTAATCTACATTAACAGCCTGCACACATGAGGTCCCATCTGGACTCAGGTGATGCTCTCGCCTCCCACAACGGAAAGGAGGAGAATGAATCATGTTATAAATGGCTGTGGTCATATCTGTCTAATGAAAGGTTTTTGTTTTACACAGCTATTTCAGGCTAATAAAATGTTATGTAAATTTAATTTTTAGGCTGAAGCAATTACAGTATGTTGCTGAGACTTTTTCTTCTGACAGTTATGATTGTACAAAAGTTAAATATCTATTACTATTACGGAAAAGTTTCTGGTCTACTTGTCACACGCAGCTGCTTTACTGGACTGTTTGAAAATATGTTTAAGTTGGCTTAAGTGTGCAGTAAAACACAATATTTTTGCTGTGTCTTACCGTTTTTCTGATATCTTGCAATGGTGGCGACAGAGAGCTGCAGAAATAAGATTCTCTCTCTCTCCTCCAGACCTCCATCCCGTTATCCGACTGGAGAGAGAGAGAGAGAGAGAGAGAGCAAGCGAGCGAGAGAGACAGAGAGAGACAGAGAGAGACCGACCATAGGCACCGCACTGCCTCCTGTTCTCACCCACAATTCCTCTGAGCAGGAACCGGCTAATTTGTGTCAGCGAGGTACTGAAGACAGGAGTGGAAGACCCACCGGAACAAAGCGGAATAATTAGGAAATTTACTACACATACAACAGAAAAGTGGATGATATATAGTTTTTCTCCAGCTTTTAGACTCGACTTCCCGCTTCGTCCTGTTGCGTTGCAAGCTTTCATTGTGGCTGGAGTGATCTCTTCCTTTTGTGTTGCTCTGCAGTTGTTTATTCGCACTCCAACTTCTGCCTTCTGTTTCTACAAATAGGAGGTTTCGTTTCTGCCTTTCTTGTATTTGCCTAAACGGAATGAATGACAAAAACAAAGGAGGTTGATGTCCATAACTCTCCGACTCACCTCGTCTTCGCCTCGCCCAAGGAACGGAGACTCCATCTCCGGCAGAAGATGGAAAGCGGAGGCGGGACGGAGTGCTCGGATAGCGGCCAGACGCAGCACGCGGTGCCCGGTCAGCAGCAACCAAACGCCCGGCCCGAATCTGCGGAGCTCTCTGCCATGCTGCCCGCTCACCCTCCGGGCGAGAAGAAAAAGATAAACCGGGCTCCGTCTCCGGCGAGACCGAAGGATGTGCCCGGGTGGTCGCTCACGAAAATCCGCGGAGGGATAGGGACCCCGACCCTGAGTGTCAAGCCGGGAGCCATTCATTTGGGTAGTCGTATTTCCAGGCGCAGCCCCGTGGGAAGTCTCGCTGGAAAGGACGGTAAAGGGGAGAAGAGTGGTGCTGGAAAAACGGCAGGCAAATCTTCCTTCTCTGGTGGCTTGTTGTCCAAGACCTCGGCGTCCAAGGCGGCCAAGAGCACCGGAGGGCGTAGGAAGGTGTCGGACGCCAGCATAGGATCCGATGATTTATCCAAGGATTCTGGATGCGCCCCGGGGAAGCTCTCCCCAACCGACAGCAGTTCCGAGCTATCGGACTGCGCCTCTGAGGAAAACAAACTGTCCACGGACGCTGTGAGCAGCGACGCCGAATCGAGGAGCAGCAGAGGCGGTGGGCCGGAGTTAGAGAAGCCGCTCAGGGATGGCGCGTTGGTGGATAGAACAAGCCAACAAGCGGCTGCTAAGACCACCTGCTCCTCCGCAGAGAAGGACGACAAGGACCGGCTCTCCCTGGGTATCGAAACGGGAGAAGAGAGCATATCCCCAGGCGAGGAACGATCGGTCACCTCATTTGATAGCCGGGTGCCTGCCAGCACATCTCTGGCTTTCTCAGACCTCACAGAGGAGTTTATGGACAGCATGCATGAGGAGTTTGTCAGGGAAATAGAAGAGCTGAGATCTGAGAATGATTACCTCAAAGTAAGTTGAGAGATTCATGTATTTGGAAGTTGCTTAACCTACCTTGTGCTTCCCAAACAGGTTTTTAGTCATTTTTTCAAGCAGTGACAGGAGATAAGGCTTCCCATGAAAAATGACTCCTGGTTTTAGTCAGCTTTAAAACATATATACCTAAGCTGACTTGGCAATTTGTCCCATTCTACATTATCATCATTGTTTATTTCCTCAACAGACCATCTTTCTGTCATGGTGTTTTGTTCTAAAGTCTGTCTCATCATATCACTCTGACCTGTTTCCCAGTGTGCAGAGATTCCTTTGGATGCCTCCCAAGAGTACTCACTACAAGGATGTTGATGTTATAGAGTCTGTCTGCACCCTTGGTCGCACATGAGCAAAACATGCTGCTTCCTGGTCACAGAATAGCAGGTTTCAAAGTAGAAAATCTGCAGGTGCTGAAGTGCGAAACACTGTAAATGGTTAGCAATGATGATATTCTTATATTGAGATCTGGCACTTGGTGTTTATCAGTTGTGTTTCCCCCACACTCACAATGGAGGTGAGGGTGTCAGCAGTGAGATTCTGCTGAAAATTTTCTTGCCAAAAACATCACTATTCAAAATAAAAGCCAAACAATCGTTGCATTATCTCAAGCACTTCAACTCGCAGAGGGATTTGATTTCATCAGCTTTTGATAGAATAGGCATCTCACAGCTCCCACAGCATACCTGCCGGCAGTAAAATGTAATATATATACGTTGAGCCACTGGTCAGGTGTGCCTTGAGAGTGATTGATTAAGGCAAGGATCAATTAGGGAGCATATCCCCGAGCACTAACTGGCAGTGACCAGACAAGCCAGTAATTGTTAGACATTGATTGCATTCAGTAATTGATTAGCAGCACTTCTCTTGAAGCAAAAGCACCACCCAGGCTTCTCCCAGGAGTTTCCTTAACTGTTGGGGTGTTTTGATCTTTGGTTTAGTTTCTGATTGCCCACTCTAGGTCGTTATTGTATTAATGTACGTCATCCTAGCTGGTTCATATTTGGTGCAGTGTGTGGCTGCTGACAGAATGTAGGGCATCATATCACATTGGACCGCAGCAAAGCCCCATGGGGGGGTTGGCAGTGAAGTGAGTCTGGCTGTGCGTGTTGTTGCAGCTGTGAGGAACACCTGGTTAGTAATCAGACGATCAAAACAACATGCGGCAGAGGCAGCAGACCCTCTGACTTACCATAAATCCTCACCTCAATTCTCAGTCTCCAGCTCCTTCTCTTTTTACCCCCAAATTCATTATTTTTCTTCTTCATGCTTTACATCTCCAGCCTGCCAGTCTTCCACTGCCATCATGTGAATGTGCTGGACCGTTTCCCCTTCAGTTGGTAATTACCACAGAAGAGATCAAACCAGTTAGCAGCTGCTTGAATCTCATTAATCTTGACTTTATACCTTAGTGTTTGTGTTTCTGTCGTAAACATGCTGAAGCGACAAAATAATATATAATTAGACGTTTCACGTACCATACATGCAGCACTACTGACACCTATCCCTGCTTTCCCACGGCGAGAGCATCCACTGCTAAGCTGTAGGTGCCATGCTGACAACAGTTTGACAAATTGTTGAACACAGTCTGGTCACCGCGTGCCACCCACACACCTTGTTAAAGGGGCTTACGCTCAACATAATCGAATCATCATTCAAGTCCACGTGATACAGTTCAACACAATAAACAAGGAGCAGGCCTGTGCTGCTCTTCACGTTACAGCTAACCTGACGCAGTTTTAACAAAGGCTGCGTTTTCTGGATTTAATTTTTAGGGGAATGTCTGCCCTGTGACTACAATTTAAGCAAATAGATGAGCATCTGTGCAGCTTGTGTCGACGGTTGTTTTAGCTTACATGTTCAGGGTATTTTACTTGGTAGTACAGTTAAATAGTTCAAAATACAGTACATCAAGTCATTTCTTTCATCTGAGGTTATTAAGGCAATTTTCTGCCCTATTAAAGTATCATGACTGCCCGTTTATCAAGCTGATGTCGCATGATCGAAGCTTCATCTGAAATTAATAACAACAGTAAACATAGAGGATCTGTGAAAATATAGCACATGTGACAGACATACGCATGAGAGCAGCTTCTATGGTTCTTGTGCTGCTTCTTAAAGACCTCTGTTAAATGAACACAAACTCGTCCCGATCTGCTGCGTCTGTGTTTACATTTAGTTTATATTTAACTCAATTTATGTGCAGGGGTAGGTGTGTGTGTGTGTGTGTGTGAACAATCTAGAAGTGAGATTTTCACATGCATATGAATTTAAGAATATAAAAAGTCAGGTGAAAACCAAACAATAGCAGTCTCATATTTGCATAAACAAATATGTATAAATCAAATTATAATGTAGCTCAGTTGAGCACAAATACCGAGAGCGGTTGGCTCGACCACCTCGTTCAGTCACAACTGACAACAAAATGTGGTGAGTGTTAGATCTGCAGAGCCAGGCTGAGCAGGTAGGGAGGACTGTTATCGCAGCAGATGGGTGTACGCTCTCATTTCCAACATCAACCCCTCTGGCTCACTAACGTGACAGCCGATTGGTTGATTTCTTCTCCTGACTGGCTGCTCGCTCACATGACAGAGACCTTCTTCCTCGTTCTTCTTTAGTTAGCTGTGAAAAGCAGGTCAGTGGACCACCTCTCACTCTCTCCCGCAGTCTCAGTCTCTCGCCACATTAACTTGCGATTCCCTGGTTTCGTGTCCTCACTTCCTCACTTTCTGCTGTCATGTTTTATCTGCCTCTCCATCTAGATAGTTTTCACGCTCTGTTTTTTTTCACTATCTGATTTTTTTTCCCAGTTTCCTTTGCTGTCCTTTTTGTGCCTTTTCCTCTCTTCTTTTTTTATTCTCTTGCATTTATTACCATGTCCCTCTCTCCCCTTACTTCTCAGATTTTTATTTCATTTTATTCATTTTCTCCTCTTTCTTCCCAAATCCTGCTTTCCTTTCAGTTCCATTTCATTTCTCTCGTTCTCTCTGTTCTCTTTCACAGATGTGTAGCAGTGGGCCAGTGGTGTGCCAATTGCTTCTTGCTGGACTTGAATACTTTTGATCCATGCTCGTACAGTTTAGCTAATATGTAGTGGAGACGCAGGCAGCCGCTGCCCACTGTTGGTTCCCTGTCTTGCTTTTCACATTGTGCGCATAGAAAACATACAGACACGCAAAAACACACACACATCCCTGCAGCTCGTTGTTGCTACAGTTGGAGCTCTGCAGAAGCTGACCCACATTCTCTACTGTAGTAAATTATGACAGCACTACTATTACTACAGCCGCTCATACTCATTTTGCTCATTATGCTAACACATCACCCACACAAACACGCTCATACTTACAGGCAGGGATTTTTGCCAGCACATGCTCATTTAACAGTTTTGCAAGCGCGCCGTCCTGCTCTGCCATAAAGCAGAGTGACCTAGGCTTTCTTTTCTTTGTGGGGCGTGGTACTTAATTTCATTGCAAATGCAAACACAGGCATCAGTACAAGAGCTGCACCTTAAATATGATTCAGAAATGTGATGCAACTCATGCTGTCAGACTGAAATGAATAATTCATCTGTAGGGGTCTAAAATGGAGGTAGATAAAAACACTAGTGTAAATGAATCATTTATGCTGGTCTGTAGTATTTGTGAGTTGTATTTCAATGCTGTTCCACACTATTCAAATGTTCTGCTTAGATTTTTAATTCGTATTTGCTTAATGCAAAAATGCCACATCCCGGAGTTTGCTCCAAGGTGTAGCTATACCCTGACCTTTACCCTCCTTGGCACTACCTCGTGGGTGGGACAGAAAAAGGAGAGTCAGTACAGTATAATATTATATTACTCTGCTCTTTACAATGTTTAGTTCTCTATTTTGCATGACCCCTTTTATCTGATGGAAGAAAATATTACAGTGCAGCCCATTTTAAGGAGCCACTAATTGTTATGCAATTATGTGGGTGATAAAGAAGACGGTGTAGTCACTCATGGCAGCAAGAGGTGATTGATGGAGTAGATAACGATCTTAGCAAGTTTAATGGAGTGATTTTGTTTTGATGACGATGATTGCCTTGCTTTTATCACAAAAATGGTAGATGCTATAATGACTCATATTGCACCCTTTATGTGCATATAACACTGCCAGCTCTTTACAGCCTGATGTTCAGTTAGAAGTCTTTACACCGCATAACAGCCCTTCTCCACAGATTACTGTGGAGGAGCACGATGACAGGGGCACTTATATACTTTCTCCTTTTCACTGTCTCAAAGGATGAGATGGAGGAACTGAGATCTGAGATGCTGGAGATGAGGGACATGTACATGGAGGAAGACGTTTACCAGTTGCAGGAACTGCGGCAGCAGCTGGAGCAGGTATGCGTGCAACAACAACAACAACCTTTTTGAAGGAAGAATTCCACTTCTTTTACATTTGAGATGTAAACTTGAGCTCCAGAAATAAATGCAGCAAATGCCTGTTCCTACTGTTTTATGTTTTCTGCACTTCCTCTACACGCACGAAGATCAGTGAAGTAAAGCAAAGTACTAGAGATGGATTAGACAGCTGATGCATAACATCATCTGCTGACACTGCCACTGTTCCTCAGGCGAACAAGACCTGCCGCATCCTACAGTACCGGTTGAGGAAGGCAGAACGGCGCTCTATCCGCGTGGCCCAAACAGGACAAGTGGATGGAGAACTGATACGAACACTGGAGCAGGATGTAAAAGTAAGTGTTCTGAGCTGGGGGGGTTAGCTGAATTCCCAAAGATGAAGGATGCTCTATACACAGCAAAATAAAGAGATATGTGGACTCACATGAAGTCGATGGGTCTCAAAATTGGAGTCAAGTGGGACATCGTTAGCTGTCTTCTCTTTAATGCTAGCATCCACTTCAACATACTCAATCATAAAAACCCAGCCATCAACTTTAATGAGCCAAAAAGTGAATTAAACTTTCCCTAGTATTCCCTAGTAAAATTGGAGGTTGCCCGGAGATTGCATTGAATTTATTTGCAACTGGTGATCAATCAGTTGCCCAGAGGTTGAGCATGCAACACCCTCTACTTCTGGATAACCACTTTTGAACACAATGCAATTGCAAAGGTCACCTGATGGGAGGCAACCTGTATCCAAAACAATTGCAATCTGACTGCAGTCACTCTCACACACATTGGCAAAGGTTTTCAAATAAATGCCATCTGACTTATAAACACAGATACATTGCCAACACATTGCAATCAGTCTGCGCCAATCAGGCCGACTTGTCCATGTTTCGTCTTTTGGAATAGGGGACTTGACTCAACTGGTCTCCAACCGTTTGCCAACTGGTTACATTCCCATGTAAAAGCAAGGTTGCTGAGCGCCTCTGTCATTTTGAGGTTAGATTGCTGTCCTGCAGGAACTACGTCACTATTTGTGGAGGAATTTCTGTATTAAATATAAATAAATATCTATAAGGTAACAAGACTGCAAGTTCATTGCACACGGTCACAATAATTATGGCTGTGCCGTGGTCTCCAGCCACTGTTTTTCCTAGTGTAACTTAAGAGTATAAGAGAAGATGGGTCTATGTACAGTAATGCTTTTGTTTCAGATGGTGTGTCTGTATTTGGAGATCGTCCCTCTCACCCATTTTTGTCACACCGTCGAGCGTTTGTTTGAGGAATTTCTTCGTTTAAATATAAAAGGACAAACAAGCCATTAATCAAGAAACCCCCACCAGAGATAATATTCAGACTATCCACGAATGTATATAGGCACACAATCTCTATTACTAGCGTCCTTGCAGTATGCACATACAGATCCCATTCACTTCAGGAATCCCAGATAAACGGCAGCTGTATACAAGCACACTGAGTTTAGGGCAAAGCCTTTGTGTGTGTATTTTGTCACACTGACCCTGGACTATCGTTACTCTGTGTGAAATTTACAGCGTTCCTCCAACATTTTCCATGTGAAGGACGACACAATGAGGGCTTTTTATCCTGTGAGAGAGAGAGAGAGCGTGTGAGAGAGTGAGACAGTGGAATCACTCTCGAAGGGCTTCCCGCCTGCTGCTGCTGTCTGTCTCTTAGCTGCTGTCTCACCATCTGGTTGTTTTGGAAGCAGCGAAGGAAGGAGGAGGAAGTGAGGATGGAAAGAGGGAGGGATGAGTGTACATCCTGTCACTGAAAGGGAAAGGGGGCTGGGGGAGGAGATTGGTCACTGTTTGAAAATTCAAATCGACCAATGAGGAAAGAGCTGAAAGGGAGACGAGAGTCCTTATTTGAATTTAGGAGCTGGTTGCATTACTGGGCAGTGAGAGGGGAGTGATGGCAAGGATGATGTGTGGAAAAATAAAGCTTGAGGAAAAAATGAGCAAAGTCTGCATCTGCTGGTTGCGTTAGCAAAGAGGTATTGTTAACACAGAAAGATTTTGAAAGAAATGACACTGCTGGGAGACATGCCTTCCCCCTCTGTGCCTTCCTCACAACACATGGCTGTGCCTTCTTGCCGACAGGGCCGGAGACTCAGATGCCAGGTCAAGTTACAACATACTGTTCTGTGTGTGTGTGTGTGTGTGTGTGTGTGTGTGTGTGTGTGTGTGTGTGTGTGTGTGTGTGTGTGTGTGTGT
>JAVDPK010001865.1:13228-33172 GCA_034780415.1 Cichlasoma orientale
ATAAATAAAAATTGTCTACCTCATTTTAAGTTATCGTACGATTAATTGATTTATTGTTTATCGCGACAGGCCTAAATGAAACCCTTGGAATGTGTTGTGAATAAAGGTACTGAACTTGTACTTGCAAAGTTCACCTTCTCATTAGTGAACTACAGCTTTCCTTTTATCCTAGGTGAGAGATTTATTTGAGGTGCAGTCCTGCTCTGTGCCTCGCTCGGTAGTCCTGTGAATTTGCTAAGGGTCTTTGTGCAGGACTCAATAATATGGCTGGTTGTAGTGATGAGTCACAAGGAGCTGACAGCTGCCTCTCTGTCCCAGTTTTACAGAGCTGAAATGAAAATATAAAGCCTTGTTTAAGAAAAAAAAAAAAGTTTTTGTTCTGCTGATTGTGTTCAGATAAAAACTGAGCTTAGTGTAGCCACTATGATGATCTTAGAATAGTTTTTTTTTTTTTTACTTAAGTAAAACATGGAGAACAAGGGGGTTAATGTTGATTCGAGGTGATTTGAAAACTTCTGAAGAAAACATTCTTCTTCATTTTTCAAGCTGGTAATTTTCCAAACACATTTCTAAATGTGTTTACAGCTTTGGTATTTGGTGGTTGTTACAATGTTGTTTCAAAGTGTGGTGTTTTCACTGGATTGAAATGTTGGGTTGTAACAAGAAATTCACATGCTTCAGTTTTCTTAGAAGATTCATTGAATGTTTTATTGTTCCCTTGTCGATGGCTGCAGCTTATAGTTAGCTCGACTTGGAAGAGCTTGTGCCACTGATAAGATACAGCCTCGATACCCAGCAAAACATGCCCTTGCTCGAAAGGCTGTAATTAACATTATTGAAAGCCAGTGATAGAGGAAAATGACAGAGAGACCGGGAAGTGCAGAAAGTGTTTCATGTAGCTGTGACGTGCCATTAGTCAGTCAGCATCTGATAACTTTACTGTATGAACGAGCATTTAGTCTGCTAAAAACAATTGTTTGTTGGCTTCACATTCCCTTACACGACATGTTAAGAGATTGTGGCTGCTTTTGTGACCTAAAATTCCTGTGATGCACAAAACTGTTTTATGGTAAAGCACTAGACAAAGATAGAAAGGTGTAAAAATAATTCTAATATTTGCCCCGACTGTTTGTTTGTGTACAAGCTTCAGACAGTGTTTCTTTGATAAATGTCTTGATACATATTTGTTTAAGGTCAGTAGTACAAAGTGGCACAATATCAAGATGCCAAAAGACATGACATAATGCTATTCACTCTTCAGTTGCAAAAGCATTCTGGTGGGGTGGGCAGGGGACTAATGGGTGGAGAGGAATGCAGCCTTGTATAGGCTCTGAGGGGTCTGAGGGCCTCCCACCTCCTCCCTCTCTGCCTCTCTTGTGCATGCTCAGGCTGCTTCAGTCACTCACCTGCCAGCTGAAACGTTGGAGGGAATCAAAAGCAAGTTTTCAAAATGGCGGGAGCCACAAATGCGAAAAAAAGGGAAAAAAAGGGGAGGGAAGCGTGTACAGCTTCCAACTTGTCACTATTAATAAAAGCTCAGTGTCTGATTTAGGCCGTGCTTCGTGGTTCAGGAATGAGAGCAGAGCATGCTCTGAACTGTCACTGAGTGTGACTGATGAGGTCACCCAGCCAGCTAAGTTATTTTCTGATCAGTGGTTCGGCCAGGGCAAGTACACAAAACCAAAGTAATGCCATTTAATCACACTGTAAAGGTCTCACCTATTGTTGTCATTCAGCGTGGCTCACACCACTGTGGCCACTAAGGAACAATGTAGCAAACACGAAGCAGTTTTATTAAAACAGGATATACACGCTGACATGCAAATATTCAAATGTATAGACTTCACAGTTTCATCCTGCAGCATTTTTTATCATAAAACGTCAGTTTGCATATCTGCTTGTTCATGCTCTGTTCTTCCACCCCCTTCCTGTTATTTTTGCCAGCATCCCAGTCAAACAGCAGCCTAAAGAAGCAGAGGAGCCGAGGCATCTTCAGCACATTTTTCTGCTGCTTCCGCAACTACAATGTGGAGTCTCCAGCCACCAACACCAACGCCAGCTCCCCGCCTCCACCTGTTGAAGAGAACGGATCGCCTCCCAAGGTGAGCTGCTCTTCCGCTAAACTCGTGCCGGTCGTCCTGTTGAAGACTCTAGAAATATCAGTCTGCGAGTCTTTTCCATCTGTTGTAAACTGTCTGTTTTTGTGAATAGTGTTTTCTTTGTTTTATCTCTGTCAACGTGTTGTTTTTTTCTCCTTTGTTTTCCTCACCCTGTTTTTGTATGTTCGTTTCTATCTCTTGTGTTGTAGTGTGACCAGGTCGAGGTCATCCCTGTCCCTAGTGTATGTATTGCCTCTTTTTTTTTTTTTTTTTTTCCCTTTTCCTTTGCATGCAGGCTGAGTGGGCTGGTGGCACATCCTGTCTGTGTGGGCTCCACTGCTCCTCAGAGAGCTCTAGTTCTGCTACTGTACCACAGTTCATTGTCAGCTGATTGTAGCACTGTACTACTGGCTGTGTAGAAGGTGTATGTGCACCTTTGGGTTTTAATGTCTCAGTGTTTGATCTGCATGAGTGACACTTGGTGCTTTGTATGCTTTCCAAAACACCGCAACAGTAACCGTCCAACATTTTTAAGTGCAAACCTGTTTCTGTTATCGCCTCAGGAGCTTCTGCGTGAAATATTAAGTTGTTTATTGTGCTACTTATCCATGCAGTTGAATCATTTTGAGTGAGAGTTAAACACCACACTAGCTCCTAGTTTTTAGGTTTGGCTACTCAATTATAGGGTTAAAGTCATTAATACTGTCACTCAAGGAAGGACTTTAATGTGATCCAGTTATCTGCAGCCCCAGCCAAAAAAAAGTTGGTGAGATTAACCAGCAGTGATTGAATGTAATTACATTTTTCAGGTCCATCCAGTTTATTCCAGCACTGAACCAGAGTTCATCCTTCACCTCACACTGTCATATGGTGCATTGGCAGTTCCAAACTTAACACAGTTTTGTTTGACTGTACCCAGCAAACTAAGATGGTTTTACAGCAGCAGCCAGCTCGATGCATGGCCTCAGTCTGTACAAATGTCTGAAATTTAATTTGATCTTAATAAAGGTGTAAAGGGACTGAAGGTTGCTTTTTTTCTTTCTTTCTTTTGCTTCCACTGATTTCCATAGAGTTATTAATAGATGGCTTGATCTCAGTTTGTTTCTCAAGGAGCTGCCCCTTCCTAACATGCTTTTGGCTTTTTGTTGGCTTAAACATTACTAAGTATAAGTATACAGCATTCATTTTCTCTTTTTGGCTCTGCCTGTCTTTGTCTCTCATGTACTACTCTCTGACATTATCTGCCTTGTCCTCCCCATAGCCGCCAGCTAAATACCTCCTACCAGAGATGAAAATATCTGACTATGGCAAAAAGTGTGTGGTGATCGACTTGGATGAAACACTTGTCCACAGTTCATTTAAGGTAAGAAGGGGCTAAAACTTAAATTAAGGCTTACTGTTGAAGTTCTGCACAGCTGCGTGCTTACCATGTGAGACCGCATGAGCACTTTTACTCCCAGGTCTAACTAAAAGCAAAAATGAGTTTTGCCTACATCTGTCTAAACCATTCTTTAGTATACGTCTTACAGTGAGAGTAATTTATATTGTCCTTATTTTCAAATTTCAGCTAATGATATGGAGGAAGTTAAAGCTGCGTTGAATCTGTTAGATCACTGTGTAAACAAAAGAACGAGATGAGCAGGTGGCAGAATGAAGATGAGCACAATATTACAGTACTGATTGTGGCTTTTTAATGGGTGCAGAATTGTAACAGGAAAAATACAGACAACCAGCACTGAGCCATAGTTTGTGCTGCCAACCATGGCAGATGGTTGCCAACAGAGCCTATGTGTTGGCAACCACTGCAGTCGATACAATGTCTTTTTGCACTTTAATAAGCTATTATGTGTATGTTTTGTTGAATTGCAGGACGTTTTTGTTGTGCTAAAGAACAGCTTCTGTGCAGACTTGGTTTTGCTCCTTTTTCATCTTCCAACATTTTTATTTAAACTCCAGCTTGTCCTCCTGCTGTCCACTTCTGTCTGAGGTCCACTGCTCCATTGTCTGCTGTTAAATTACTACAGAAGTTAAAGGAGAGGAGTGATGATGCCGTTGTTCTACTAAAACATATTTTTGTTTTTTGTTTTTTACCTCAGATTTGTCATTCTGCAAATAGATTTTTAGTGTTAATAGCATGACCTCTGGTGGTCAGTTGGGGTTCTACAACATAAGTAATTGTGTTTTCCTCTCACAGCCTATCAACAATGCTGATTTCATTGTCCCAGTGGAGATTGATGGTACAGTTCATCAGGTATTGCACATTAATACTAATTAAACATAAAACAAATTGTTGTGATGTGAGTAGTAATTCTTTTATTAGGGGGGATTTCATTTTTTTTTCGATGTGAAGATCGTGAGGAGAAGGCTGTTATCCAGTTCAAGTAATCCAGGATAGGCTGTGTGTATCCTGGGTGGCCTATTCATGATTACTTGCACTAGGTGGCAGCCACTGAGCAAAGGGGGGGCATCTAAACTGATGTGAGTCATGTGGTGTAAACAATGTGATGATTTTAAATAATTCAAGAAAAAGAGGATCAAGAATTGTTTTGTAGCAGTCCTTAAGTTTTCTTGTACATGTTGATATAAATGGCATTGTCCACCTAAACTATCCTCAATACACATATTGTATTTGTAGTGTTTCTTACACTCCTATCACACCACGTGTGTCGTTGTTGTTGTTTTGGTGTTTTTTCTTTTTAACCTGGCCTAAAATCCGGTGCGCCGTCTTACAGGTGTATGTGCTGAAAAGACCCCATGTGGACGAGTTTCTTCAAAAGATGGGAGAGCTATTTGAATGTGTGCTCTTCACAGCCAGTCTTGCCAAGGTGTGTTCAAATGTGGCCCTGTTTTCTGTTCTGACGTGTGTTTTGGTTATAAGCCAGTGACACCTGTGGAACTGTGAACATCATTAATTTTCTGCTTTCTGAATTTTACATCTCCACTGCTATGCTCTGCATCTGTCCCTTCTGCATGTTAGCCAGTAATGCATGGGTAAGTGTAATGAATGAGACAGAAAATAACCGTGTTTATGGGATAATTCCTCAGTAGAATCAGATATTCCTGAGTTAAAAGCTAGGAGCTGACAGTGCTTTGCTGTGTTTATAGAATAGTGGCACCTTCCTTGTTAAATACATGCTGTTATGAGGGACACCATGCTTTGCTTTCTTTTGGAAATATAATGTAGCATTTAGTTTTTGCAAGTTGCTTTGTTTCTACAGGAAGATGTGCTTTAAACCTTCCCAAACACCCACAAATCGAATTGCTTTTCCCATATTCTTTGTTGTAATGGCAGTAAAATGATATGGATTTGCTTTAATAGCAGTGTGCTTTTCCTCTGTGTTTGTTTGGCTTGGACAGTATGCAGACCCTGTGGCAGATCTGCTGGACCAGTGGGGTGTGTTTCGAGCACGGCTCTTCAGAGAATCCTGTGTTTTTCACAGAGGCAACTATGTCAAAGATCTCAGCCGCCTGGGGCGAGAACTCCGCAACGTTATCATTGTCGATAATTCACCCGCTTCTTACATTTTCCATCCAGAAAATGCTGTAAGTTCCCAAACCTCAAATATTTTCACAGTCAGAATGACACCTGTTAGATCCCGAATTTGCTTTGTCTTGAAACCGTCTTCTGTTGCATGGTGAATATGAAGACAGCAAACATAATTTTATGGAGAGATTTTTATTTTATTTTATTTTTTTATTTCTCCCCGCCTCCCCCAACACCTTTTGCTCTCATGCTTCTTCATATCATCACACTCCCACCTATGTTTCTCACTGTCTCAGGATTGTGTATTTATTGTAGTAATCCTGGCCTATTTCACACCAAATACGCTGCACTGAGCCAGACGTGGTTATCTTGAAGTCCTTCCATAGAGGGTGACAATATTCAACGTGCTTCACACTGTCTGAGCTCTCACAGAAACTTTCTGAAACTTTTCTGATTTCTGTCGATAACCTCTGTGCGAAACATTTCCTTATCTGTTCTTCTGAGCTGGGCTGCATGTATAGGTAGTTCACTGCCTGTGGTGTCATTTTATGAGGACGGCCTCTGCAGCTCTGATTAGCAGCACGATGGCTCTTTCTGTGCCTCCTGGTTTCTGCAGCGACTGTATTTTGGATTTTCACAATCAGTTTCCTCTGGCGGTTATTTTCCATGTGGAGCTGTGATGCAGGGGCAGAAACTAAGTTAGTTCTTGTGCTCACAGGTCACTTTATAATCATGTTCATGCAGTTATTATTTTATTTTTTTCAATTTAAAGATTCTCTTAATTTACTGTTTTCTGTCTTGTGTGTCAGATAACTTGGCTTGTTGAGAGGTGATACAATTTCTGAACTATGGGTTTAAAGTGTACTCACTGCTGTTGTAACAACCGCAATATCAGGGTGCATAATTGGACCCCCTCCCCCTTCTGAAGTCTCTGCTTCCAGTCTAAAATCTATTCTAACGTTTCCTGTTGTTCTGATGTCGTGTTCAAGCACAGTGGTCAGTCAGGGGGAAAAGCCCTACCTCTTAAGGCTAACTGTTGTGCTTTACGCGTCTCTTCAGGTCCCAGTTCAATCCTGGTTTGACGATATGAATGACACAGAACTCCTGGACCTGCTGCCTTTCTTTGAGGGACTCAGCAAAGAAGAGGAGGTTTACGGAGTCCTGCAGAATCTAAGGAGCAGGTAGCAGGACACACCACAGTGCCGCCTGTGCTCTCCAGTCTTCTGTGTTGATCTCTGTCCCTTTCTACGACCGTATCTCTCAGACTCAGGCAGATCCTCCCACACGCGCCCTAAAGGGACGCCTTGGAGTCTCACTGTGGAAAACTTCATTGTAACCCTGTCTCTGATCTCATCTCCTGGAGACTGGCTGCCTTCTGAGTGCCATCAGAAAAACAAAAACATTCAATATCCCAGGAGCACTGTGTCTCACAAAATAATAAAAAAAAAACCACACCAGAAAGTGTACAGAGCGTCCTAAGCTGATAATATCGGGGACAAAATACTAAGAGGAACGAACTCTAGTCTTTATTTTCAAATTAACAAAGTTTTACTATTTGGTGAAGTGCTTATTTTAAAAAGCAAGAAAAAAACCAACAAAAATGACTTCTTTTGTGGTACCACACAAAAGTCTGAAAAGATTTTGTCCTCATATTGTTGCTATGCAGGCAGTTTCTGGTAGTAGAAAGGACTGTGATTCTCTTTTCTTACTGAATGAAGTGCCTTGTGTGAATGTTGTTTATATGGGGAGATATTTTGTACATGGCATATTTCCAGAGTACTTTGGTCTTTTCACACACAGATATGCTTTAAAGTGGACACAGAAATATCTTTAAATGAAAGTTTGACTTCACTTTTTTTTCTGGTCATCAAACGCTGGGCAGTTGTCTCATAGTATTCTTCTGTTTTCCCAGTGTGCTTGTGCCAATTATATAGATGTGACTTTGTTTCTTTCTGCTTTCATTATACATAGAAATAGTTGATTTTGTTTTAGGAAACAGGATGTTTGCAGTTGAGACGTTCACGCCCCGCCTGCAGCAAGTCCAGTTGTTCTTTGTGTTTGATCATTTGATCTGAAAGCTTGGGTAAAATGTGCCATTTCTTTTTGTCTCATTATTATTTGCCAAATAAGGAAATTTTTTTTTTTTTTTTTTTTTTTTTTTTTTTTTTTAAAAACAGGCTTCATATCCGTACCAGGGTTGAGCTACAACTGTTAACACATTAGTTGTGAGTATAACATTATAGGTTTTATTATTTTGACAACTAGATGTCAAATTCATTTATGTTTTAATATTAGAAGATGCTGTCATGCTCATCAGATGGCCAGCTTTTAGCCCACTTTTTTTTTTTTTTTGTGTGTTTGCACACAAGTGGTGCAGCTTCACCCTTAGGGGGCTGAACTTTCTCAGAAATTGTACACATTTGCAAAGGTGTTCTTTTAGTTGTTTAAAATGGTCCAGGATCTTACAGCAAATGGGTCGCGTGCCATGTTTTCAATTTTTCCATGTCATCGGTGTCTTTACGGAACAGTGTCAGAGTCTGGACAGTGTTTAAATCACACCATTCCCCTGATTTACAGTGGTGGTCTGGCCTCGTCTAGCCCTGGCATAAAAACCAGCGGAAATGCCACCTGTGGTGTTTATTTTCCCAGACTTTTTTTCTTTTTTTTTTCTTGTTCCCTTTTTTAAACTGCTCTTCACCTCAGTGCCTACGTTTGAGAGGAGCCCAGCAAACCGAATGCTGCAACATTAGCTTCCATGGCAATAACCATTTTTTTTTTTTGGGGGGGGGGGGGGGGGCACCACCCCTGTCACACGTGTCCGATACAGATGAAAAAATGAATGGCCAGACAGTTGCATTGTACTTTCTCGGGACACGTCTGACTCCTCAATGAGCTGGCTGTAAATTTGTGGTTTAACTCCTGACAGGTTATGCGCTCCCTCCTTGACCTCCGTTTCACCATCTCATTCACACAACATGACACTGCAACCATATGCCTTGACTGAAATTGTAATAAAGCATGCCAAGGAGAGACATGTGGCATCAGCAATCCCTTTCAAGTTCAAGTTCATTTATATATAGTGAAAAGGAGCATATCATAATCCTACTGTGAGGAGTCCCAGTTAGTCTGCATCAACTCTTTACGGTGAGTCGAGGAAAAGAAAAAAATCTGAAGCTCAAAACTTAAGAAAAAATATATAATCTACTGCCCAGAGATTTATCCTCAATTTTAAAAAAATCTATTAATCAATCAAAGTAGAGCACAGATTGTCATGTGAAATCCTAACAGGATAGCCAGCTAAGTTATTCCAGTTATTCCTGCTAAAAGAGTTTGAAGTGCCATAATGTTTTATCCAAGTCACAAGACTGAAATTAGTCTGACTACTAAGTTGGTTCTTGAATTCAGAAGGCTGATTATTTTGCCTTTGTGGCTTCACATACTGCATAACCCTACTGCACACTGTAGCTTTAGAAGACATCATACCTTGACTTACAAAAGAATATGACATTTCTATTTTGCTAAATGCCAAGATTGTCAGTGTTTTCACACAATATTTTCAATTATTGACTTTAACTCTGTATCTCGCTGCAGAGGACAGTGGAGCATGGTACTGAATGAGTAGCCAGCATGCCTTCCCAGACTGCCGATGAGCTGTGACCCCTCACAGCTCATCAACCTGAGCCTGTGTTTATGGAGGTGGAGAAACATGGACGTTGCTGTGTCTGTGCATGTCTCTGCTAGATTTGGGATGCAGCTATGCTGTCTTACACTGGAATTTTAATTAGATGAGCTGAGCAAAAGAGAGGTGACCCATCCTGTTAACCACCCAACCGCTTTCCCTACAACCAGGAGGGGAATTTAATGCATCAGAAGAGGCGAGTCAGCAAATGTTCACTGTCAGGTCACTCTGACTGACCGAGAGTGCGTAAAACACATTGTCATTATAGTAGTTTGCTGTAACACATCTTTCTGCATTATGTGTGCACTTTGATAATGCAAATTTAACATACGTGCCCAGCTTCTTTTTCTTAAGTTGCATCACTTGCCACCAAGATACTTTTTATAGTTAAAGCAACATGGAACAGAAAAAACAAGCAGTTCAGTTCACTTAGAGCTCTCCTATTTGTGTTTGGAATGAAACAAAAGCAAAACGTGGGACTCTTCCTCTTACTAAAGACTTCATTCAATGTAAGATATATTTCCACAGTATACGGGTGCCTCTTACTCTGATTGAATGAAATAAACAATACATCACTAACTTAAATATCTTACAGTATGTATAACAGCTTATAATATCTAATGGATGCAGTCTCTTTGTAACATTGTCACCAATTTTTTTTTGACAAATTTTGTTTGTAAGTACTTGATGCAAATGTTTCTGTCAGTGCGTAACTATTTTCAAACAGATGCACACATTGAATTTTTATAGCTATATTTATGTAAAAACAGTACAGTAATATACAAATTGATAAAAATGTAACAAAATTTAAAAAAAAATTAGATTCCAATTGAACGTAGCTTTGTGTGACAGAAACAGCACTAGATGTCAAATATCTGATCCCATTCACAACTCAGCTCTGTTTCCCTGCCTGCTTGAAGCTGCAAGCTGTAACTTCTTGTCAAGTACTGACCCCTGGTGGACGCGGTTTAACAGTACAGCACTGAAAGCGTCATATCGTCACCCTTTCAAAATAATGGCCTAAGTCTTTTTTTTTTTTTAAAAAAGAGGTTTATTTTAGTCTATATCATCATATTTTCAATGTTTGGTTCCGGGTTTTTTTTGTTTTGTTTTGTTTTTTTGTCTTTGCAACGGAAGTAAAGTTCCACAGACACAGACATTTTTTTTTTATAAGCAACAGATAAAAAATGTTTATTGAAATTGTTTTACACAAAAGTTTTGTTACATATTCTGTCAACACAGGGCTTGTGAACATAATTCCGGCACAGATGACCCATTGGTGCACAGTCACGTGACCTGACTGTGGCGTCTGGCACAGGGATGTTGGGAGTGGATCCTCAGGGTTTGGCAGGGTGGGGGCTCCGTGCATGGGGCCTGCTCTGAATGCTTGATTGGATTGGGATCTCAGGGATTTGGAGGTCAGGTCAACACCTTGGACTCAATGGCATGTTTCTCAAGCTGTGCCTGAACAATTTTTGCTTGGTGAAGAGGTGTATTATACTGCAACAATCATTATGTTGGTGGTGCATGTCTAATTTTGAACTTTATTGGTAGATAAAGTAATATTTATATAGTATAAACCCATAATTTTTTTAGATACACCTGCAGCTGCTAACTGATGCAAATATTTAATCAGCCAATAACATGGTAACAACCCAGTGCATTTAGGCATGTAAACATGGTCAATATACCATGTCACTAAACCCAAATCAGCTGGTTTCTTCAGCAACTGCGTGATGCTATCATGTCAATATGGACCAAACTCTCTGAAAAATATTTCAAGAACCTTGTTGAATCTATGCCATGAAAAATTGAGGCAGTTCTGAAGGCAGAAGTAGGTCAAACCCAGTACTAGCAGGTGTAATAAAGTGGCCAGTGAGTGTACACAAGACTTTTTTAAAACATTATTCATTCAGGTTATTGGCATTAATACCTAAAACACTGCCTATTGGCAATATAATTCCTGTAGGAGGATAAATAAATAGATGAATACATGGCAAAATTAGGATATGTTTATTAAATATGTCACTTTCCAGCTTACAGGGTACTGTAAAAAATATAATAAAAACAGAGATAACAAACATGGCAGGTTGTGATATTAATCAAAGCTACGATTGACTACTTTTTAATATATAATGATTTGTTATTAATGACAAAGACATGACATTCATCAGAACATTTTTTAGTAACAGTACCTCCATATAATCAGACTCTATATGATTATTGTAACTACATCATTATAGTAGTACAGAACAAAGTATGACATGATAGTATGGCACTAATAAGATTATTTGTTGTGTTAAAGTATAAGTAATGAAATAAAAAAATACTACTGAGTTGTTGTTTTTTTTTTAAAAAAGCACTAGCGCAGCCTACACCGATCAAAGGATGAGTTACTAGCGAAAATTCTGATAATAAAAGCAACGTACTTAAGACAAATTAAATGGAAAGACACTATAAAAATACACTGTAACAACATAGTATGAAAGTTCAACTCAGCTGCTCATTAGTATCAGCTCCTTGTCCACTACCTACAATAGTGCTCCTGCATGTATTTCAAATAAATCTAATAAATACAAATAGTATAACAGTGTTTGAAGGGGCATCTGTCCAAAAAAAGGAAATGATAAAACTCTGGTTATGTACAAGACTGTGTCAGTTATTATTATAGAATGTGGATGACACCACAAGCAGATCAGTTAATTAGATGAAACCACCATGTCCAGTTCTTTAACTCCTTCCTGGCTAGAGGTGAGGCCGCAACTTCCTGAAAGGGGGCTATCAGAGAAATGGCTGGCAGACCTGGGAACTGCAGCTGGAGAAGAAGGGGCCTGGGCTAAACCTGGCTTCTTAGGGGGGATTGGTGGAGGGTTGCCCCGCTCTGCCCTGGGTATGGTGGGTGATTTTATCCCCTGGGGAACTATCCCCGCAGCCCTTGCAATGACTGGAGACAAGGGTGCTGCCAGGCTGCGGTAGTCTGTACCGAAGGGTGAGTTGTTCTGTGTGGGGAGCTTCGCTGTAACACTTTGCTGGCCAGTGGTGAAACGTGACAAGACTTGAGTAACTGTGCTGCGAGCAATCTGCTTGACCGGGCTGCCCTCTGGGGAGGAGGTGACTGTCACAAGAGAGTGGTCCTTCGGCGAGAGAGGAAGAGTAGGCTGTACAGCCTGGGACTGCGGCTCTGGGTCAGTGGTACCCTGGAATTTATGACGAGCAGCATGGAAACGCTGATTGATCCCGGCTTGGTAGGGAGACTGAAAGCTTCCAGGGTTTGGACTGCCTGGTGGCCGTTTGGCAAGATCAGGTGAGGTGCAGGGGGAGGAATGAGGAAGAGTGGGGAAAACAGCAGTGGAGGAGGAAAATGATAATTGGGTCTGAATCTGAGGATTTTCATTGCCATTCTGTGGGCCATGATGCCCGTTAATCTCTATCGGACAATGGTGACCATTTGGCTGTGCAGCTGGCTGGTCTCTGTCCTCCTCTAAGTCCTCAACCTTAATGGACTCTACTAATGACTTTCCTGGAGGAACCTTTGTGGCCCACTCTTTTCCTCCTGCCTCCACTGAAGCTGTGATGGATCCTCTAGTTTCTTTCATTGTGTTCACTTCCTCCAGCTTCCTCTTGAGCTCTTCTACCTGATCACAAGAAAAAGAAGATGCATTTTTTTCTTTTGCAGAAATCTGACTCTGCACTAAGCTCCTCCCACTGTAGTAAGATTATATGAAATAATATTAGAAAATTTGCAAAATGTATAGTAGTAATGAATGTGTCCAAACCTGTTGTTGCAGTTGACAACAATGAGCTTCCTCCTTCTTCAAACGTGAGCGGAGCTGTTCACGCTCTGTGTCAAACTCAGCCAGCTGCTCCTCCACCCTTGCCTCCATCCTCAAAGCTTTTGTCTTCTCATCTTCCAGTTCGTTTCTCAGGGACTGACAAGTCTCCTTTTCCTGCATCAGAAAAAGTTAGTGAAACAGCAACAGAAAAAACACGGAACACTTTTTAATCAGAGTACAGCATCAAGTCAGTTAAACTTCAGGGATATTGATCTGGTCAGTTAAGTAGCAGAGGGGGTTGCTAATTGGTTTCAGTTGCTTTGGTGATAATGAAATTAACAACAGGTGCACTAGAGGGGCAACAATGAGACAATCCCCAAAGCAGGAATGGTTTTTCAGGTGGAGCCCACTGACATTGTTTCCCTAATCATCTTTTCTGACTGCTTGTACACTAGTTTTGCATTTGGCTAGGGTCAGTGTCAGAACTGGCAGTATGAGGTGATACCTGGACCCTACAGAGGTTGCACAGGTAGTCCAACTCCTACAGGATGGCACATCAACATGTGTCTCCCTGGACAGTCTCAATAGCATGGAAGACATTCCACGAGAGTTGGACATGGCCGCAGAAGGTCCTTAACCCACCAACAGGACTGGTTCATTTGTGTAAAGAGGAACAGGATGGGCCCTGCCAGAGCCCTACAGAATGACCTCCAGCAGGCCAGTGGTGTGAATATCTCTGACCAAACAATCAGAAACAGACTTCATGAAGGTGACCTGAGGGCCTGAGGTATTCTTGTGGGCCCTGTGGAGCCCGACTAGAATTTGTCATTGAATACCAGAATTGGCAGGTCCACCACTGTCACCCTGTGCTTTTCACAGATGAGAGCAGGTTCACCTTGAGCACATGTGACAGACGTGAAAGGGTCTGGAGAAGCTGTGGAACATTATGCTGCCTGTAACATCACTCAGCATGACCGGTTCAGTGGTGGGTCAATGATGGTCTGTGAAGGCATATCCATGGAGGCCACAGCACCCCGACTGCCATTAGGTATCAGGATGAAATGCTTGAACCCACTGTCAGACCCTACACTGGTCCATTGGGTCCTGGGTGTCTCCTGGTGGACAACCCTGCCCGGCCTCACGTGTTGAGAGTATGCTACATTAAGGCCCACGCTCGCCTGAACTAAATCCAATAGAACACCTCTGGGACATCTGACGCCACCAGACTGCACCTCACTGTCCAGGAGATCCCCCAGGACATCATACACGTCTTATTAGAAACACGCCCCAATGTTGTCAAGCATGCACACAAGTATGTGGGGGCCATACAAATGATTGAGTAGCATTTTGAATTGCTGCAACTAAATTTCAGCAAAATGGACTAGCCTAGCACTTAGACTTCAGAAGTCTTTGAAGATTAATCATTTTCATTTCCATCAAACATCCTATGTGACATCCTTTCATTCCTAACACACTACCCAGTCCATAACAGTATCCAGCATGACTTTTGCCCCCATTGAGATCTGATGTTTTCATAGTATTCCTTTAATTTCTTTGAGCACTATACAACAAGTCCTAACAAAGTCTAAGCATGAAGAGGTGCTATGCCTAGATGGGATTCTAAACATCTTTATACCTTTTCAAGTTTACGGCTCAGCTCAGTTAGTCGGTGCCCCTCCTCCAGAGCTCTGGCACTGGCCCACTTGCACTCTTTGGCCAAAGCACAGGAGAGCTGTTTGTGCTGAGCCCGTTCTTCTTCTAGCTGGTCAGTAATGCGCCGCTGTTCTTTTTCCAGCCGGCGAACCTGGCTCCTCTCAAATTCCAGCTTACAACACAGGGAAAAACATGTTAATTACCTCTGCTGCTTTAGACGTACTATGGCTATTAAAAAAATCTGCAAATTACTGACTGACTCTGATTTACTGATTTTGTATATAGCACATTTTGGACAAACATTTATTGTGAAATCTGTGACATTATAAATGAGCGGGCACCTGCTGTTGTAAGCGCTCCCTCTCCTTTTCCAGGATGTAAGTGACATCATCTCCCTCTGCTGTATCCTCTGCATGCTTCCTCTTTTCCTCCTCTAGGTCTGCAATGACCTGAAAAAAAAAAAAAACAGAAGGGAGACAGAGTTTTAGAAACAACATTGTTACACATGAGTTGGCCTGCTTGATATTAAAATGAATAATGATTATTTTAAAAACAATATGATCACTACACTGTAAGCAGAGCTGCCAATGGCAGCCAAGTTAAACAAATGACTCCCCAAAGTGTGGGTAGCAGTTCCCTAGTGGGCCTTGGAGGTACTGCAGATGAGTCACAGGGGGTACTTTACAAAAAATAAAATGTTTTTAATGCATCTTAAGTTACAAATAGAAACATAAAATATTTGATTAAATATTTCTATTATAAAAAGTAATCAGAAATTATAAAAATGTGTTTTTTAAAAAACTCTTAGTCCTGTACTTTACTGCTATTTCCTCACTTATGTCTTCTTTATCGACCATTATGAGGATTATTTTTAACTTTTCTTTTTCCTAATTGATTTTTTTTCCCCCAAATCTGCATCGGGAACCACTCGATTCTGTCTCTCCTGATTAAGAAAGACATATCCACTCACCCTTCTGTGCCTGCTTTCAGCTGCTGCCAGCTGGGCCAGCATCTTCTCCTGCATTCTCCTGCAGTGGCTTACCACCAATTTGAGAACCACCAGAGGGTTGGAGGTGGAGGAAGAACAGCCAGCCTCCTTGTTCTGGCCCCCCACAGCCTCACTGTCTCTCTGCAAGGCCTGGAAGGGGTCACTGAGGTTGTACCTTCCATAGCGCTCCTGAATGAATAGCTCTTTACGCTGCGCCTAAAGAGAAAACCAGAGAAGAGTCAGCCTTTTTCTACAGAAAGCTTGTAGCATGTTTATAATTCTTCTGGCTTCTAAGACTTCACTGAATGTCCGCTATTATTGCATTTTTATTGCATTTTTAGCATGGAGTGCAATCATTCATTTTTGGTTGAAATTGTTGTCAAGATGTACGATGGAGGTCAGAAGAGAAGTCACTCAGTGGTGCTGTGAACACAGAAAAGTACCAACAGATTATGAGCCACCACGCAATACCATCGGAAAAGTTCCTGGATGGCAGCGGCTTCATTTTTTAGCACAACGATCCCAAACACAGTGCCAGTGCAGTAAAATCACACCTGGATAGAAAATGCAACACTACCAGTCATGGATTGACCTCCCCAGAGATGAGACATTACTGAAGCAGTGTGGGATCATCTTGATAGAGAACAGAATAAAAGGGAGCCAACATCAAAAGAAGAGCTTTGGATGTCCTTCAAGAAGCCTGGAGATCTATCCCTGAAGACTACGTGAAGAAATTACAAGAAAGCTACCAAAAGAATTTAGGCTGCTAAAGAATAAAGGTGCTCATTATGTGTAGTAAATAACAGCTTTGTCTCTGGGTGCATGTTACCTTGTTAGCATCAAACTTCCTCTCTACCAAAGAACACTCTCAGGAACTTACTTCCCTCTAACTCATAATTCCACTCCTGTAAGCGTAAAATAGATATCTTGCCCTAGTTGCAATTCATTTAAGCAGACAGCATCAGTCTTCTGAAATCCCCAGCACTGTTTGTGATTAATGAAATGATTTAATAGTTATAATCTCTGGCAGCTGTTAACGCGTTGCTGTCTCTTCACGTCTACGAAAAGAGGAACTCAAATGCTTTCGGCACACCATGATTATCATCTCTAATACTGATGGCGAAGATGTAAATAAGCAGTAGTTATGGGAAGGGAAAAAAGCGAGAAAGGCCACGTAAAAAGAAAAACATAAAAAAATGCTAGCAGGAGAAAAGTGCAACAGATGGTGTGTGTGTCTGGCTATGTTTAGCAGGACAGCTGCTCTAGACTGGGCCTCGGCCAAGGCGGACCTGTTCTGTTTAACTCATGACAAAGGACGGACGATAGCAGTGAGACATTTCAGGTTTAGAAGATGCCTTTAGGCCTGCCCTGAAGAGATGCTGCAAAGAGAGGGAGAGAGAAAAAGAGAGAGAGAGAGAGAGAGAGAGAGAGAGAGAGCTGAGGGCTGTAGCAGAGCTGGCAGTGTCTCAGTGAAGTTTCAACAAAAGAGGATAAAGAGATTAGAGAGAACAGTATCGGCTCTGGCAGGGCGAGGAAAGAGCTCCTGATGACTGATACCAAGATTACTCAAAAAGTTTAAAGTGTTGTCAGAAGTGTGGACAGGCCTGCAGAGCAATACTCATCCATTCTTTAACAAAGCCTGTGAGAAAAGCAAAATAAGTAATTATTTGTCCCCAGTTTAAAATCCCTGGACCTTACTGCAGTTCATCAGGACCATTCATTAGGGATTACTGTGGCATTAAAACCCCACTGTGGCCAAATATACCTAACTGTTAGTCTCTAAACAAGAACTTGTAGAGATAGATTAGCCATCATGGTGGACAGCTACTGAGCTTAATAAGTTGCCTGTTACATCAATGCATCATTGTTTTCCTCAGGCACTGTAAAACTGATACACAAGTGCCATTAGTGATGGTGGAAACATTCTGATAAAAAGGCATGTCACATGACGAGATAGATATGTGCTAATCAACTGAGAAGAAAATATGAGCAAATAAGCTGAAGAATACCAAGATCCTTTACAATACTGTGTTCAATATACATTCTGTCAGATCAAATTCAAACTATTTTTATGAAGTTCCTGAAGCTCATTCTACCCAGTTGTTTCCAGAAAAACAGAGGGAGTGCTCGCAAATGGCTTCAGACAGAAAATGAGAGTTCAAACAGTATTTCCAGAGAGATCAGAAGCTTTTGGTTGTCATTTTCTCCATCTTCAACGTTGGCTCATCTGGCACAAAGAGAGGAGGACAAGGCTGGGAGGCTTCATGCCTGTTATTTGATCCAGTCCGCTGAGGACGGTGTGAAGGCGGATCAAACAGAATGGCGGGTGAAACAGGAAAACACGGGCTGCCCAAGAGAATTCAAAAATGCCTCTCAAATGTGGGCATTATCGAAAGCCCAATCACCGTTTAGGAACTCAGAAGCTGACTTTTGTGCAATGCAGGATATCTATTCTGTTGCCCTTGTACTCACTATGTTATAGGGCGCATATATGGTGTTTATACTGGGGCTAAAAATAACACACCCCCACCTAATTTTGAAGAGAAGTGTCTAAAGAGAAATCTGTCTGCAGAGCTGGCCTACAGCCCACTGCTGTTCCCGTCAGTGACTGTCTGCCTGATGTGTCACTTTACAGTCAAAGACTAAAAAAAGCTTATATGAGTTTCCATTCTTGGCTACGTCAGCGATATAAAATGACACTTCAGAAAAAAAAAAGTCTGCACAGTGTACACTTTAACATACATACATATTTATTTTTTTAATTCACAGGACCCCCCATTACACAAATGTTTACTCATAAACACAGACCATGCTTCTTTCTCTCCTTCTCCTTTCCCTCCACAGCCCTGCAGTGCAGGGACAGATGTGTACTTCCTCAGCACAGAGAGAGGCTGTTCTCCTCTGCATCGCCTCTCCACTGTTGCAAAGGGAGAAAAAAAAACTTTCTGATGCTACTTCATACTTAGCGCCCAGTCCTACCAGAGTATCATACTGTACATGTACAACACCCATCACCATACAGGGCACGGTTGTTACGCATCACAGTTTAGTTTGATTATTCACGCCTTTGTCTGTTGGCTACAGTTGCTGGCAACCTGTGTGTGCTTTTTCTTGGGAAGTTGTCTTTTTGCCATGGCTACACTGATTCAAATCCAGCTTATCTTTTGCTGACATATGCCTCAAGTCTTTCTGCTATGCAATGTTAGCAACAAGATTAGTAAAATACAAGATTATAAATGGATTTTCTACTCTAGTGTCCTATATATACTCATTAGTATTCTATGCTAAGGAAAAGGATATCCAAAAACCACTATCTATCACTGCTGATAAAGTGCAAACTATTTTACATTAGCATGATACTGAATCTAATCAGCTGATGCATCACTGACCAACAAACAAAACTGCTCTTTCCTATTTCAGCACCTAAACACAGCACAAGGTAAAGCTTTTGAAGCAGTTTCATTTGGAAACTCTACTCAGCCACACCACGTGAAGCCGACAGTTAATTAAAGGCTCATTTCCATATTTGAGTCCCTTTTGAACTTAAAGACTCATATTCCTTTCCCCAAACCAAAGGGACTACTGGATCACTGCAGGGTTTTGTGTGCCAAACATAAGCGTTGCCAGAGACTCACTTCCTTTTGAAAGCCACAGTGTGAGCAGCTGCAAAAGTGAGTCACAAGGGGAAAAATGCAGCAGATAGTTAGAATGCCACTGATAGTTCTGCATAATTAAATATAGAGCACCACAGAAGAAACACACCATTAACCTCACATCCTGTACTTGCTGTACAATAGAATATCCTGTAGAAAATCACTGATAAGAAGTTTTAAAAACACAGAGATGGTAGACAACAGATGAGAACGTTTTTGTACTTTTAAAAGAAAACAAGTGAACAGTTTATCATGCATGTGATACAGTTTATCTGTGCTTACTGTATCCCTGTTATTACTATGGTGAATTGTGTTAAACGCTAAACATCTCTCACATGACAGTGACAGCGTAGCAGTGACACATCCGTTAAAACCAGCATGAGTGGCCTTACTTCTCTAATTACTGCTGGCGGACCTGCTAATGATTACGGTGAGCACTGAATACAAATACAAAGCATTAGACAAACTCAAACTTAATTTTTATGGGGAATAACATTTTGTTGCAATCTATCCACAGTGGCCAACCAAAACCACAAATGTCTAGGCCTGTCGCGATAAACAATAAATCAATTAATCGTACGATAACTTAAAATGAGGTAGACAATTTTTATTTAT